>JARHVA010005566.1:182500-782500 GCA_037957365.1 Torreya grandis | reverse complement strand
TAGAAGAAAAGAATCCACATATGGAATACCTCCTATAGTAAAAATATATGCCTCTACTAAGAGGTAACCACTTTAGTTTGATTGGCTAAGAGATTGACCACATGATATAATGCATATGTTAATAGATAAACAATTGATTATTCTTCTTTCAAATTTATATCATCCACCACATAGATTTTAAAATGTGAAAGGATAACCCTTTTTCAAGTACCATGGTATTATTGGGCATCATGACAATGATCATGTCACTTTAAGACAAAATATTACACAACTCATAGATAGAGGACTTATTACATTTCAAAAAGAGACAACAAGGTCTCTTTCTCCCACTTCTTCTAGAGGTCATTCTAAGAGGGTTAAGACATTTCATGCCACTCCTACTAAGGGACATATATTTTATCAGCCCTTATAGAGGCAAATCACTAGAAAAATTATTTCTCTTAGTGCACCCTATATTACAACTAATCTCACCCACATTGATCCTACCAAGGAACCACTGGTTGATCAAGCTCTCACTATAGGTGCATTTGGGGGAAGCACAAAACCAAATGTTACATAATCTAATCATATTTTGATACATGTGAAAAATAATGGTTACCTAAACCAAGTCTAAAAACTATAGATGAAATAAACACACTTGATATTTCTAAAGATATGATAGATATTGTGTTAGAACATAAAGTAAAAACATGGTTACCACATATCATTATAGTTGAGCATTTGTATTCCCAACCAAATTCCATTGTGTATAGTGATTTCCTCAATTATAACTAAATTAAAATTAATGAATAACTACCAATCCACTACCACTTAAATAGATTTCAAATATATTGCATGTACAAAACGTAAAAGCATTTCAAATAATAAAGATAAAGTCTAATCCATTATAATGCAAATATCAAGAATGACATCATTGTATATATAAAAGTAACCAAACATTTATATAATGAAATCAATCATATGTATGGGGTATATCCTTGAGATTATAGGAGTCATCATCACTATCAAGCTCCATTACCTTCACATCTCTCAATGCGGAGGCCCTAATGTCTTGCCTAGGGCCATAAGAAGATCAAGACCACTCTCACGATCTCTCCTCTAGGGCTCCTAGCTGATGTAATGTTTTATCATGATCACAACAAGAGAATCATATTGATCATTCAAAACTTTCATCAACTTTGTATAACTCCTCTCAATAATAAAACACCTATCAAGCTTTGCATGTAGTTTATCTCACTTAGTAGCCACTGTGTGTTATGCTACCACTACCCTAAACACATGATCAAATAATGGTGCATGAGCACCTATAATGTCAACCACTCTTTCCATAAACCCCTCAACAACATTATCTATGGGAAAATTATGTGTCGAGGTTTACAAATAAATGTAAAAAATGCAAAATCATATATATTTATCAAATATAATCTACCAAATATCCTCAAATAAAAAAAATACTAAGATATACTTACCTGTGGATTTGATTATTGCCTCATCTAAAGGTTATGGGCCTATGGGAGATCATGCACCTATAATTCTTCCATATTTTATTTATTTTATAGGTACTACACCAAGGGAGAAATAATAATAGGGGATAATAGTGGCCAATGTACACCATCCCACCACTATGTATATGCATTTGTGCATCCATCATCATCATCTGTAGTCAATGGAACAACTAGATCCATCTCCCTAGTTGGGAATAATGTTGTCTATAATTTTGGCTTACAACCTATCATTCATATTATAGTTAGCTCTAACTATCTGACATCATGGATAGAGATCAAAAGGAACTCCCTATCGAATGTCAAACTGTATCAACACATAATCATACTAGAATTTCTCAAAAACACTAAGAGGTTAATCAACCAACCACATGATAATACACACTCAATGTAACTCCTAGACTTCCTTAGGATACCTAACAAAGGTCCTATATGTCTACCAAATAATATGTGTAGGGTTCATATGATCCAATATCATGCAATGTTCCATAGTCAATAGGTACTCTCCCCAAGGTAATACCCATCGAGTAGCAAAGACCTATGGATAGGTCAAACTAGCCAATGGTCCATTGATATGTCACACAAATAAAATATGATCTATGTGCATACATGAAAAAGTGTGGTTGTACCCAATCTAACACCTTGTGTCTCTAACCATAATCAGTACAAATACCCATATAAGTGGGCCACCATGGTGCACCCCTAAGAATATATGACACACCACTCATCAATACTCTACATAATGTGATACATGCAGTAAGATATAGTTATCCCACTACCACTCATAATCACAAAATATGCTAGTAGATAATAGATGATATTCTATAATTATAGAACACTAGATTTAACAATATCCTCTAGATGGATCATGTTGGAAGTCTCACCCTCTTTTACTCAATGATCTATGAAATATACATGCAATCTTTGAATATATCCATTACTCCCATCACTAGACACATGGGACCTATTCCCTACAATCGATAACTATACTATCTGATAAACATCGTTGAATGTAATAGTAATCTTAATTGTCATGAGCTATAAAGTAAAAGTACCATCATTCTACCTCTTGACTAAAGTTGTCATAAGATGAACGTCATAATGCGCCTACCCTAATTGATTAATGTGTCTTAGCCTAACTTGCTCACTAATCACCCAATATACATCCTCTAACCCTATACTAAGGTAGATAAACATATCCCATTCATAAACTCATAGATATGAAAGTTTTTATATAAAAAAAAAGTTCAAAATTCACATTAGTCATCAAATAAATCAAAAATTAGAAAGCAAAAATGACAAATTTCATAATGAATAATCAGAGGTTAGCATCAACTTTGGACAGTAGAGTAGGACACTTCCTTTAAAAAAGGACACTACTATCGAGGGCTTGATGAAACTATCTAAAATGGAGGCAATAGTGTCCATCAAATTTTTTAATGCCCAAAAAAGGGCTCAAAAATCAATAAAATTCAAAATTCAAAAACATAGCAATATTCACAATTTTCCCCTTACCATCAAATCAAGATCCCAGCCTCCTAGGGTAACCTGAGCTCAAATTGCATCTCATGAACATCTCTCCCATGAGACATCTTCAAAATCACTCTAGAGTAAGAAAAATTCAAAAGCTAGAAGTACAAATGAAATAAAAATTTATATATATAGTTGTTGACTTTTCAACCACTACGTGCACTTCCCAACTTTGACTGGAAATATCTTAAGCATTGTTTATCCAAATAAAAAATTACGAGTTATTTTTGGATCCATACAATGAGAACTTTCACACTATACTAATTCCATGACCACTTCTTACAAATGTAACAACATCTAATTATTCTCTGATTCACACCAAGTTTAAAACTTGTAAGTAAAATATAATATTATTTATAAAATAAACCAAATTACCAATTGTCAACTTATTGAGTCATGATACCAATATACTATGGAATCATATATGCTTGATACATACACAATATAGTCATTTCATCCTTTTATAATGAGGTGACTACTATATTCTACTCCCCTCACCTCAAAAGGGGGCATATCAGTGGGGGCATGTCATAAAGAAATGACTCTACACACATAGTTCACAGACATCATTAAATATGATATAGTTTACATGGTTCAAATATACACTTGGGTAAAATCCTATACATTACACTTTACATATTTGGGATAACATTTCTTAGATTTGTGACATATATTATACACAGTTACAGATCAGAGGTTACATTTTGATAGATACTTCAGCTTGACATATACTATAGGTGCATATGTCATGCAAGTGCACTAAAAATTACAAAATATATATTCAAATTATAAATAAATTCACAAAAAAATTAATATAGATTATGAACAAAGTTTTTTATTTCTCTCATTCACTAGGTTACACTAATTTCTTTCTCTAGACTCACCAGATTACATATACAAAATATTTTACCAAAATGCATTGATTCTTCTACATTACCAAATTATGTACTCAATACATTTACCAACAAGCATTGTTTTTAACCTTTATTTGTCTACATCAATTGGCTCCCTTGAGTATTATGATTAATATTCAATTCCCTTGATAGTGTAGTAATACCCTCTCTATTTAGATTAAGTTAGTTATACCACTTGATCTTTGATGGATTACCCAATTTATGTTCACATTTGAGTTGTGTAGTCAATATTTAATGACCTTGATGACCTTAACACCAATATCCTTATACCAATTTAGGGGCATGATCACCTCTCAACCCTCATTTTTAAGAAGAATCTCTAGGATGAAACACACTTGACCACTTCCGAACTTGTTTTTTTCCTAGATAGGAAATGGATGGGACCTCAAGTTTCCCTCTATTTTTCCATCCTCCATGGTAGGGACAACTCTCCAGACATGTCAATATGAAACATAAATACAAGTGTATTATTTCCATGTTTTTTCTTTTCTAGATGCTTTGACTATTACTCATTTTCATACTATATACATTAATTATACTATAACATGCTTTTGGTTATAGGATAGGAGATACATCAAGTTGGAACTATCATGAATCCAAGGTGTGTTTCCATACCCAGGTATAAACTTCCTTTAACTCTAATAATTGGAATTCATTCACTTATTATATTAAGGGGGAGGGGGGATAAACATAGCCACCCATAATTAGTCCAAGTTTCTTTTATAATGTCTCTTTACTTAGTTTAAGATATATAACCATTTTGTCAGAATATTGAGTACTTAATGGCATAATATTGTATGGGCCCTTCAGGTTCCATGGCCTTTTCATTTATTTATCTAGTATTATGTTGTTTTTTATTCACTGTATTATGATTTGGTCATCTCATAGCAGGGATCCTTGAGTTTTTAATGCCTTTTCATTACTTTATCTAGTATTATGTTGTTCTTTGTTCACTGTATTATGATTTGGCCATCTCATAGCAGGGATCCTTGAGTTTTTAATGTTTGTTATGTGTTTTTATCTCTCAAACACTACCATTCACCTTAAGACACTTACATTGACATAAATGTCCAATGAAAAATGGAAGTTTCATGTCTTATCCTTTTCTCTATTTCCCTACTTTTGTCTTGTGACCATTTGTGAGAGTTTGTATGTTTTTTATAATGTCAGATTTTTATGCACCACTAGGTCTTAATTCAAATTCAAAAGGTTCCTTATATATACAAAACTAGGACATAGTATTCAATCACCAAGTAAGCCTATGAATTAGCATATACATTGTTTATTCAAAAGTTATTGATTACACCTTGTATTGAATTGCATATCGTTGGAGTCTAAAGTATTACAATAGGTCGAATTGAACTTGCATTGCTTTTATCAAGGGTCATAATAGGATAAATAATGTATATCTACATGATCACCATTACAATTAGAGGTAAAACAACATGCGAGTATGAGGCCCTCCTTAGACTATATGGCTATGTAACCAACACTTAGAAATAATAGGGTTGCTATAGTTAGCTTGATTCATGTGCTAACCCCTTTTTATCAAGTCATAGGTGGTCAAAGATAAATAATCTAAGGTTTTATTTGTTTACAATATTTCATGCATGATCCAATCACTAACTGGAGGTAAAATAAGAATACATGTCTAAGCACATCTTTAGGAAAAGATATAACTATCTACAATATATATTCATATCTGGACACTTTTATTGAGATAAAGACACCTACATTGACGTAAGTGTCCCTATGTTAATGCAAGTGTCAAAATAGTAAAATAATAAAATGTTGGAAGAATAGAACACAAGTTGGCTTACAGCACTGAGATAAACCTAGATCATCTTGATGACCTAGAACAATGCAGAAAATAAGATATGATCTTTCTAACCCTTGATTATATAGCTTTATTGTATTTATCACACATGCTTAAATAGGTTAAACTTAAACAAATTTGCATTTATTACCTATATCTAAATATTAAAATGTTACACTTAAATGTTTTATATTTATAGTTTGTTTATGTGAAATACCCATTTAGGATAAAACATCAAATGATAGATACATGGCCTTGATGTGGTATATAGTGATAGATTTGAAATATTTATGATGACTGACTTTCCTAAAAGTGCAGGAGGGCTCACATGAAATTTCTCAAATTTTAAAATTTACAATTGAAACATGGGATATAAGGCCACACTAGTGGACAAGGTTGGGTTGTGACCTTATTTGATCTAGTGCGATCTTGCCATAGAAATTTAGATAATGTTGAAACTTGGCTGACATGAATCTGTAATCCTAATAGAGATGTTTGAATGATATTTTTAGTAATTTCAAGACAATGAGTAGACTAGTGATGACTCTCATAGAGATTGCAAGTTTATAAAATGGTAAATATGTCAAGTAAGTCAAAGGTGTCAAGATTAAACATTATCAAGATTTAATGATTAAATTTGAATGTCTATAGTTTCCTCCCCTTTATTCTAACAATGAAATTAATAGAGTAAAAGAGATCCATACCCAAGTGTGTATACACACTTTATCTTTTGGTGTGAAGCTTAATTGTGCAATATGCCTCAATGTAAAACCTATAATAATGCCACTAAAAGTAGTTAGTGTCCATATTAAATACATTTTAAAGAGGATGTAATATAATTGCCTAAAAACTTCAAAGTAGAGAAGTGTGTGTACCCCGTTGTTGAATTATTTGGATAAATGTTGAACATGTGGTAAATTAATAGTGATAAAGTATCGATTTGGAAACCAGTCAGAGCCCTTGAGCTGGAAATATTATATGATCCAACTCTCATTTGAATATGTAAAGTAATCTATAGAATAATTATAGGGGTGGAATAATCAAATGTTTATCGCTATAATGTAACCATAAATGTTGAGTGTCACTAGACTCAAATGTGTTAGGAGAAGGGATGGAACCACCAAATATGGCTTATTAAAGTGCAACCATAGATGTTGTTATCAATAGACTCTAACGTCACCCACTTATAAAATGATATCAATCACACCACTATAGATAGATATAGATTCTATATGAAACTTTGTACGTTTACAAAAATTTAACTTTGAAGAAGAGAAATTTAAAAAAATTCAATGTAGTAACACAAACATGAATGAATATCATTCCCCTTATACTATACTATATTGATATATAGTTCCAATTGAACTTGTAGATTTTTGAAACTTGTAACTTGTAATTATTTTTCACATGCCCATACATATGCACCAAGCATATGTGAATCTATATGAAATTAACTATAAGAATGAGTGCATGTGCATGTCATATGCCCCCATAATCTATTTTTTTAAACTTCACTAAAAATTTGAACATTAAATTCTATCATGAACTCAAAATTTGTTGTTCATGAGGGCTTGAATTCTTAAGGCAATCCTAATATGATGCCTCCTTTTGAGATGAGGGATGTAACATGAAAGTCACTATTCTCAAAAGAAAAGTTATATAATATGTGAAATATATAATCATGTAAGTTCATGTGAACATTTGAAATGTATCGGCATCATATTATTCAATATAACATTGAATTACATATGAAACATGTGTTAGATAGTTATAACATTGAATAACATAGGAAACATGTGCATGATTGGTATCATATCACAACATAAAAAATGGAAGGTATAAGTATTGAGTGATATGAATCATGACACCATAGTAATAAGTAATGAACATAAAATTAATGTCACACAATGTCAAATATTTTTCATAGAATTTCACAATTAAGGCTTAAAGTTCACATACAAGGGACTTGTGAATGTCACACAAAAATACAAGGCTAAGGGCCAAACACAAATGGCATGATGATTCCATACAATAAAACACATGTATATATTGCACACACAAGGCCAAGAGATTCACACAATGAGAAAGCAAGTCTTAAATTATCATGTGGTAAAATAAAAATTTAAAAAAAAAAGCATAAATAAAATGAGACTAGTCTACATCTACCATATGTATCAATGTTAGTGTTAGAAAATATCATGTCCATGTAACACAATGAAAATTATGAGTGATTAGAAAAACTTTTGTATGATATATATCTCAACATGGTATAAAGGTTGTAGATAAATACAACCTATTGAAGTGTTCGTGGATACTTAAGAGATGCCTAGATTAGCAAGGTGGTTGGGTAAAAAGGGAAGATCAAAATCAAATAACCATGTAATAGCATGTCCTATATCACACTCACATACCTCGTGCAGAGTAGTGTGTATTGGAAACTAGAATATGATATCTACTTATCATTAAATAAATAACATATGGAAAGAAGTAAAATAGCAACATAAGGAAATACTTTTAAGGTCCTAATTTTCTTTTTCTTGAATGTGTGTGTGTGTGTGTGTGTGTGTGTGTGTGTGTGTGTGTGTGTGTGTGTGTGTGTGTGTGTGTGTGTGTGTGTGTGTGTGTGTGTGTGTGTGTGTGTGTGTATTGAAATATATGAATTTTGTCAATTTTTTATTTTTTGTAAAATTAGAACTGGAAATATTTGAAAAGTATCAATAAGCAAGGCTTCAAAAATAAAATAAATATGAGGGATTTGAACAATCCACAACAAGGTGCTAAATCATATTGTGATAAGAAGGAAGACAAACAATATGCCCCTAATGAGTCATAGCAATAAAGCACAAAAGATTGATATAGATAAGAATGTACATGCGTCCCAATTGGTAAGGGGTTATGTGTGCTCATGTAGTGTCTAAAAGTAGAAATGTCTAATCATATGAGCTCAATGGAAGCCATAGCATGATAGATATTCAATATTAAGAAAGTGGATTGTCATAAAGAATGGGCATTATAAGATAGTTGTTTTGGATTGTTTGAATCGATTTGAAAATCAAGAGGGCAAGTGCCCAAAGTGAAAATAAAGCAAAGGGATATAAGAATACTTGTATGAAGAATACAAAAAGTAGAAAAGAAGCTATGTACAAAGTAAAATATGTAAATAACTAATCAAGACAATTATCCCAACCAGTGGGTTGGGTGGAAGCATGAGGTTATGTCCAACCAAGGATCTCCTCAAGAATATTGACAGATATATAGCCAATTGTATGGTATGAAGGAGTGACATCTTGTGAAGAGGAAATGCCAATTGTAGATGCTTTTAAATTTGAATAGGAATCATATGTTGTAATTTATAAATCTAAATCATTGTTCATATAACCATGTGATCATGTATCTTTATGTATAATAAGAGAATATGTAACTACTTTTACTTGTGGTGAAGCATTTTGAATAACTCGTGGTGCCTTACGAGATAAAGACCTCTCTTTAGGTGCCACTTTATACATAGGAGAATTCACCATGCTCTTTGTAACTAGCTTATTATTCTCATAAATAGATGGAGAAACTAATTTTTTAATATGTTAATATGTAACTAGATAATGCTCATAAATAGATGGAGAAATTGATTATATAATATGCTCTTGAAAATCTAGATCATGTTCTTGAATAGTTTTGTAAATTATTTCATTACCATGTTTCTCAATGTATGTGCCAACTAAATTTTTTGTAGGATGAGTAAATATCATTAGTTCCAAAGGATATTCATATTATATTCCTAATTTTGACCACTTGATTACCAAGAATATATTTGAGACATTTATGCACTATAGAAGGCACTGCTCAAATCATTTGTATCCAAGGGCATCCTCATAGCATATCAAAGACTCATGTGCTTGGCATAACGAATAATGACATTGGAAATTTGAGAGGTCCCACTTGTAAAGTTATTATTATATTCTTAATATCATAATTTGTATGACCATAAAATGCTTTGACAACTCTAGAAGTATCATGTAAATCTTGCTTTGTATAACCAAGAGAGTGGAGTAGTATTATGGTGCATAAATTTTTTTATTTAATTGATTGTCTATCATAAAAATATGTATGGACTGGTTGGAAATGTATGCTCAAATAAAGACTACAAGTCTATCTGAATCATCATCACAACTTGACTATCATCAAATATAATCAAAGGATGTGATGCTTGGTTATTTATAGTTATACTAATGATGTTATCAAGTGGATGCCCATATTTATAAGGAGCGGGTTGAGCATTGGATGCATAATGCACTTTAGAATTTTCCTTTTTGTTTATTGTTTAATGATTTTGCAAAAGGATCTTTGTATGTTTTTAGCTTTTAATTGTCATTTATTTATGGCTTAGCCTCTTCAGTAGGTGAACCAATATCAATAATGTTCTCATCAATAAGATCTTGCATCATGTGTTTGATATTGAAACATTTATTTATGGAATTTATAATACATTGATGGTAATCACAATATGCATTGCTATCAGAAAATTTATATTATGATTTAGACATATCCACTTCCATTGGTGGAGGAAGATAGATGAGATTGAATTCAAGTAGCTTTTGCAACAATACATGAAGAGGTGATGAAAACCTTTAAAATTGCCTCTTTGGCGAAGCTGGTAACTAAAAATTTTGTCTTGGTTGTTGTTTAACCCTAAATTTAGATAAGTGGGGTTATCTATGGTTAATGAGATTAGATTAGCTTTCATACAAAGATGATGAACTAATCTAATGAGTAGACTAGTTAATAGAAAAATTTAAAAAATATTATTATGAATTTATACAATTGAAATTACTAAAAATAGTAAATTACAACTATTGATAGATATTGCAATGAATTAGAACCAAATGATATTTAGTTGGTTTATTGTGCACATGTAGGTCTGATCTAGAACAGGCTGAAAGTGGACTAGAGGGTGATCTTGGAAGTAATATTTAGATTCTAGAAATATTATCTATGGTTGTGGATGTTTACATCAGATCTAGATAGTTGCATTGATGTAGATGTATAACCCTAATGCAGGTGTCCTATACATAATATTGATTGTATCTATATGTAACTAAATAAACCCTTCTAATTTTCTATCACCTTTCTTATGATGTCTTTAGATAATGTGCATAGGTTATTGTTATATGTAAATGATCAAACCCTATTGCTTTACCCTTGAAGTGATTATGGGAAAAATAGGTTAGTAGGCTCATGATGTCGAGATACCCCAAGTCTATCAATGGACACTGCCTACATATTCGATACTCTGAAGAGGGCCTCAGACTTATGTAGTTCTCCCTTATGTGTTGCCTTATGTGTGTACAAGGATGCAATGTGTGATAATCAAAGATATGTATTGACCTAACTTATAACTTGTAAAATATGGATCATGTGCTACTTATTAAATGCTTCAAACCTATGGAAATACTACTCATATGACTAATATATAGAACAAGACAAATAGGTCAGGTTTTTTCACATGAATGCTTGATTGAGTGTTTCTTAGTATATTGCCTTGTGATTTGTATGTGATTTACAGGTGTTTCCAAGTTAGGAATGAATGAGGGTTGATCTTTTTTATATATCAATCCCTTTTATAAATATCTCATATTAAATTACTTAAGCTGACATTTTGGATATGTTTCTTCTACAAAATTGGATGACTTTTGGGCACTAGACAATTTGTAGTAAAGGTGTACACCTGCATCGATGCAGGTGTCTATCTAGGAGGCAAGTGTCCAGGGAGCTAAAAAATAGCTATAGGTATAAAACTAGTGATTATGGATAATTTTAGGTTTAGAGATTTTTGCATAATATAAAAACCTTGATAATTAGAATAACAATGGTTAGACTAAGAGATAAGCAATTTAGGCACAAAAAGATATTACATGTGAGCTTTTCTATAGCGAGCAGGTCTAGAAGTGAAAGTTACATCCATGATAGATATTTTCCAAGTGTACAATACTGAGATACTATATAAATTAGATTTAAGTATTGACATCCACCCCCCTTAATCTAGTAATAAAATTACTAGTTTAAAGGAAAGAAAAGTGAACCTGGTTGTGTATAACACACCTTGTCTTTGTGTGAGCCCACTTTGAGTGTTTTGTTGGTGACTGACCTAAAACCAAGAGCATGTTATAATATCTAATTATTTTATGAAATCTGAAATTTAATTTTAAATTCTTGAAATAGAAAGGAACAAGGTTAGGATCACACCTATGTGTTGATGCAACCATCTTGCCTTTTGGCAATTTGATTTGAAAGGATGCCTCATTAGGAATCATTGAAGCTGAGATTAGGACAATTATGAACCTAAAAGTAAAAATATATAGATATATTTGAGGACACATACCCCCAACCTTGGTGTAAAGGTGAATTGTAACATAACCATTGAGATTGTTTCATCTCAATCATGCAACCCAAAAATATGCATAATCTAGTGAGTGAGAGTGATTTAATCAAATCACATTATATATCTAATGAGATTGGATGATTAATCAAATATGTCCTATAATTTTGGTAAATTTAGATGATTTAATCAAAACTAACTCATAAATATGGTAAGATTGAGTAATTTAATTAACTCAACCTTCCAAAGGTGAACCAACTACTGTAGTAGATTCATAGTTCATCTTAGGTATGATAATAGTCCACAATAGTCTTTGATATATGGAAACTAATATTATTTTATAATTTTAGGTGCCCTTTACATGCCATATGCACCTCATATATGTCTCTAGCTGAAATCTAAGTATAATAACAATACCAATGTATAGAATGTTGCCACAAATATGTACCTAAATCATCTAACTATGAAATATAGTGAACTTTAAATATGTGCAAGTGTGGAGGACGTGTTTATATGACATGCCCACACTAAGTCTAGGAAATATTAGATCTAGGATAAATATGGAGAAAATGTTTTCATAACATGCCCCCACTGTAATCTAGAACTATGAAAATGTAGAAGTCATGCCTCTATGACATGCCTCCACTAATATACCCCCCCACTTTTGAGGTGGGGGGAAAGAGAACCTGGTAGTTACCTTAACTCATAAGGATAAGATAAATGTATAAAATGTGTGTGTATCACGTAGCATATAGGATTAATATGTCTAGGTGGATATAACATTAAGGCATGTAATATGTGATCAAATCAAATCATAAGATGCATGATGTAGATAATGGCAATGTCTTGAGAGTAATCATAGAAGCTCAAAAAGTAATCAAGCATGCACACAAGATCACTTAAAATCAAAGCAAAAAAAAATGTTCCAATAAGACCCCATACAAGGGACATGTTCAAATGTTGCATAATCAAAGGGATATCACTTATTCAAATGTCCAAAAAGCATAAAATGACATATACGGATGTCCAAACAAGCAAGTAAAGGCATAGGGGCAAAAATAAATGGAGGATATTTAAATTCTCAAATAGGAAATATAATTCAATACAATAGAAATAAAATAACACACACAAAGAAACACATAAATAAAAGCATAGAATAGAAGCAGCCAATATGAACATAACATACTAGTTCCTAAACATATGTGTTTGCAAAACCTTAAGTACATAGTAATTCAAGTACACTGTGAAAGGTATAAGCATAGATAAAGGCATGTATAAGTATATAAGATCAAACATGATAATGGGAAGTGATCATAGAATAATATAACCTAGTTGTATCATGATCAAAGAAGCATATGCCCCCAACATACTTATAACATGATTGGAAAGAAGGCCCAATATATGTATGTGCATATATCATGTATATGGGTATACCTGTATCACAGTCAAATTAAGCATGAAACATGTGTATATAGGAAAGGAATGATATGTTATATAATAACATAGAACAAATAACATGTGTATTATAAATAGTATAACTAGGAACATGCTAAATTTTTTTGGTATATTTGAATGTTCTTTTATTTTCTGCAAAAGACAAAGTCTAGCCAATTATCCCATCTAAGGGATGTTCATCTAGAAGTGATATTAACTCTAAATATATTGAATCAAATTAGTGATGTTACCAAGGAGAACATATATGAAATTGGAGAAGTGTTAACACTATGTGCATCCCTCATAAGAGTATAAGTCCATGCAGTATAAGTATCATATGTATGGGTTAGTAGAACCCATTTTTGAGTCCTCTTAGGTTTGTTGGGAGTATAAATAGTAGGAACATGATTAGTTTCTTTGTATTATTTGAAGATGTGAAAGTTATCTAATGATCTCAAGATGAGGATGAGAATTTGTGAGGAGTAGAAGATGTGTAACCTTTTTTGAATGAGATGTGTCATGTGTGTGCATAGCAGAATCATAAAGTGTATCATGATCTTTTGGTAAGTTTGTGCTTAGTATCTTTAGTTTAAAATTACCTAATTTTGGTTTCTCATTTTCCATTGATGGATTCAAATGATAGGTACCAAGTGTTATAGATTAGAATAGATTATGTGGTATGGTACCAAGCAGATTAGAATATAATTTATTAAATCGCTCAACTAAAGATTGTTTACCATCTATATGAACAATGAATTGAGCCTGATTTGAAGAAAGGCTTGTAGTTTACTCCTTTATAGCCATATTTGGACCATTAAATTTTTTAAGTCTCTTTATTTTTTACCTCTTTGGTTAGAAATCATGTTTTAAATATTTGATGTGCCCATTGCTCTTTTTCAAATGTTACCTTTTATATTTGTGTTTTATTCTTTGACTTATTCTCATTTATAGGTTATTGCTCTTTTCCATTGACAAAATGTATCTTTGAGTTATTTGCATTAGTATTATCACTATATCTAAGTCTTGATGATAATTATGATTATATGTAGACATAAGACAAGTGATGCCTTGTGCATTTTTTCCTAATCCTTGACTATGATAACCAAAATGTTGTAAATATTGTTTTCCAAAACTAAAGTTTTTTGAAAATGGAGTATCATTATTGAGAGGTATATTTGTATCATTTTTTTGGTTTGATTTTTTTTTTTGAATCTTTTCTTGCTCTAGGTTTGACATTTACAACTGTTTTATCTCTAAATTACTCTTTGGTACCCATATTTGTTCTTTTTCCACTTGTGTTTTAGGAGAGGTACTCATAATGTGATTGGGATTCTTGATTGATGTATCAATGATGTGATCATCACAACCATTTATCTTTTGTATTTTATTCTTCAAGGTGAGACAAAAATGGATATGATGTCCATGAATTATATGATATGCACAATAGTATTTTGACCTTCTAAGATAATGTATAGGAGGTAGTTGTATCACTTTGTTTCTAAACATGTCTGTTAGGATTTCACTTGGATTCTTATTATTTTTTTCTTCACTTTTTGAACCACCTATTTTAGATGTATTTTATTTTAGCTTTTCATTTTGATAAGAAACCTTGTTGGGTATAACATTGCTAGATGAAAATGAAAACACGTGATTAACACTAGCATGTTTTGAATTTTGCATGTAATCTTATTTTCCAATGATGTGAGCCTTGAAATCAAAAAATTATTTTGCTTTTGTAATGTTTCTATTAACTTGCTCATAGTGATGTTTTAGTATTTTAGGGCTTCATAAGCACAAACCCCCTAGGTACTTCATAGGTACTTCATATTTAATATTCATACACACACCATATAGAGGAGATGTGGTAGGTTTGAGAAATGATAGGTATAATAGGATGGGCTATATTTCCCTTTAGATTAGAGATAACATAGATCTGGTTAGAGGGATGGTAACTATCACCCTCCTTAGGCTTAGCATGAAAAGGTAATTTTTTACCCATTTAAAATTTTCCAAACACGTTCAAAATAAAAATCATAAAGGCTAGGATAAAAAGGAGGAAAAAACATCACCTATACTATGCCCACATAAAAATTATATATAGAAAAAATAAATGTAGCATTATGAAACCCTAGAAAGTTAAAACCCTTAAAGAAAACTTAGTAATTTTTTACACAATAATAATGTAGGAATTTCAAGAGATTATCTTGTTAATTTGGAAATATGAAATAAGTTTTTTAGGATAAATATAAAACAAGACAAACCTAGAAAAATAGAGAAACAAAAATACAATTTACAACATGTACACCTATATTTACTAAAAATAATAAATTATAAAATTCATAAAATCTGTATAATATTTTAAAAAACAAAAAGAGGGTTTTTAGTAGATCAACATGATTATAAAAACCTCTAAGTAATATGAAAATTGAGTTGTTATGAAGCATAAATAGGCCAAACAATGTGGAATGTTTCACAAGTAAACCCTAAAATATTTCCAATAAATAATCAATAATTTCCATAAATCAGGAATATATTTCAGAAATCTAAGAGAGGTTTATAAATAAAATATAAATTTTGATGAAAAAAATAATTAATTATAAAATAGGTACACCATTCACCTTGTATGTCAATAGATACAAAAAATAATAAATTATGAAAATTGAAAAAGTCATGTAAAATTTGAGCGAACAAAAAGAGGTTTTTGGGTATACCAAATTGAGTAGAAATAACCTCTGAGAAATTTCAAAATGAAGTTTTTTAAAAGTTGAAATGTGTCAATCAAGGAAGAATAAAATTTCAATCATGTGCACATGAATCCCTTATAACTAGATGAGTGTAAAACACTAGGGTAAAGTTTCAAATCTGAAAATTAATCAAAAAAAGTTGAAACACTAGGAGGTTACAAACCCTATATCAAGCTAAGTTTAAAAAATAAGACTCAGACATTGGGTTCACCAAATGTTTAAACCTAAATTTAGATAAGCAAGGTTATATAGGGTTAAGGGGATTATATTAGCTTTTACATAAAGATGGTAAACTAATCTAATGAGCAGGCCAATTAATAGAAAACTCAGATAAATAGTATTATGAATATTACAATTGATATTGCTAAAAATAGTAAATTACAACTATTGATAGATATTACATTAAAATATAATGATACTTAGTTGGATTACTATACGTTTATAAGTCTGATCTAGAACAAGTTGGAATTAGACTAGAAAGTGATCCTAGAACAATGATTAGATTCTATAATTATTCTTTTGGTAGCTATGGACACTTGTGTCAAATCTAGATAGTTAGATTGATACAAGTGTCTAACCTTGTTACATGTGTCTTGTAAAGAATATTGACTGGATTTGGATGTGATAAAATTGATCTTTTTGGGTTTTTTATCACCTTTATTTTGATGTCTTCAGATCATGTGCATAGGTTGTCACTCTATATCAAATGATCAAACCCCAGTTCTTCACCCTTAAAGTGATTATGGAAAAATTAGTTAGTGGGCTCACAGTGTTGAGTTTCCCCAAGGATCCTTATATCAATGGGCATTACCTACATAGCTAATAATTTGAATAGGGACTCAAACTTATGTAGTTCTCCCCTACCTATTTGTTTATGTGTGTATAAGGACATAATGTGTGATAAGCTAAGATATGCAGTGACTTGGCTTGTAACTTAGAAAATATGATTCATGGGTTGTTCCTAGAATGCTTCAGACATATGGAAATACTACTTCTATGATTGATATAGAAATGGGGATGAATAAGGTATGTTTTCTCAATTTAGTTCTTGATTGAGTACTTATTAGTATATTGCCTTATGATTTGTATGTGATTTATAGGTGTTCCCAGGTTAGGACTGAATGAGGGTTGGTCTTATATATATATATATATATATATATATATATATATATATATATATATATATATATATATCAATCCTTTTTATAAATATTTCTCATTAAAACAATTAGACCAACCTTTTGGATACATTTATTTTTCAAAATTGGATGACTTTTGGGCACCAGATACTTTGTAGTAAAGGTGGACACTTGCATCAATGTAGGTGTCTATCTGGGATGCAAGTTTCTAGGGATATATAAAATTGGTAGAAGTTTAGAACTTTTAGTAAAAGATAATAATCACGTTTAAATATTTTTGCACAGTATAGAAGGCTTAGTCTTTAGAATAAGAATGGTCAAACTAAGAGATAAGTAATTTAGGCACAAAGAGATAGTGAATGTGATCCTTTTGACATCATGCAAGTCTAGAAATGAAAAGTATAGCCATGACAGGTATTTACCAAGTGTGCAAGACTGATGTACTATATAAATCAAATTTTTCTATCTATAGTTGTGAGACAACAATAACTATAATCTTAACTTCATTTTCATTTTCATTAGATTTGCTCTTATATTTGGCTCACTTTGAAAATTAGCATTTAAAATAAAATGAAAATTTGAATTATATTTGAGCTTATTCAAAGTAAGCAATTTGATCTCACACTCTTTGACTGTGTGGCATAACTCATCAAAAGTTTTGAATTTATCAAACATAGTTCACTCTTGGAGTGGAGATAACAAACTTTGAGTGAAGATACCATGGAACACATTATCAACCATTTGATTTGTCATTTTTACTATCATAATCTTGTATGTTATAACATATTCAATAATTATTTCATTATACAATTGTTTGAGGTTTACAATTTGAACATATAATAACTTTTCACCAATGTTAATAGAAAAGTGTATTAAAAACTGATTTGCCAATGGATTTAGAGCCTTACTCATTGAAGAGGAAGAACATAAAACCATCTAAGAGCATATTCTTTGATACTTCTTGGAAAAGGCTTTGTCAATAATTTACCATTATTTACATAGTCTAGACAAGTTGCATAGAATGCACGTAGATTTTGTTAAGGGTCACCTTTGCCTTCATATAGAAGAAGTTTTAGATCCATAAATCCAATTGGTAATGGATAAGATGTAATTTTAGGTGCCAAAGGGTTATGTAATAAGGAAAATGAGTCCATTAAGGGGATAGTATGACAAAGATTTTGTTCAAGTTAAGATAGCTTAGCTTGTAAGGGAAGAACTATATGCTCAATGGTAGTATTTGTAGACATTAATGGATGAGTATAAGTAGCTTGATTATGTATAACCATGGATACTTATTGGAAACCAAGTGATATTAAAAAACCAAGGTATGATGGTATGTAAGTAAATAGAGGTGTAGATATAGGAATGGATGAACTAGTGGAAGTGGCAACGTTATAAGTAGGGGATTTGACAATCTAAAAAGGCATTGTTTGTTGTGGAGATGTGGCCAATTTAACTTGATGTTGAGCTTTTGATGCAAGAATTAGATAATGATCTTATTCACATCTTAGGTGTTCTCTCGAAGACCTTGATGAAATTTAAATAATTCTTATACTTGATTTTAATCTAATCCATTAAGCTCTTGTGGATTAATATGAGTTTCATGTTCATTATATACATCATAGTCTTCTTCATTACTTTTAGTGTCATAATCAATGTGAATTTCAACTACAGTAGACCAAGGAATTTGAACAAAAGAATTATTATTTTGAGCAAAGACATCATGATGTGCCATTGTAAAAGAAGCTAAAGAAAGTTCCATATATGAAAGTGTTTAACCCTAAGTTGAGATAAAAGGATTATCTAAGGTTAAGGGGTATTAGATTAGCTTTTACACAAGAATGGTGAAATAATCTAATGAGTAGGCTAATTAATAAAAACTCAGATAAATAATGTTCTAAAATTATAAAATTGAGATTGCTAAAAATATTAAAGTATAATTATTGATAGATATTGAAATAAAAAGGAAAAATTGAAACTTAGTTTGCTTACTATGCTCATGTAGGTCCAATCTATACTAAGTTAGAAGTGGACTAGAAGATGATCCTATAATAGTCTTCAAATTATAGGAATATTTTTTATATGGCCTTGAATGCTTGCATCAAATTTGGATGGTTGCATTGATTCAAGTGTCTGACTGTGACATAGGTATCCAGCATGAAATACTAACTAGATCTAGATATGACTAATTGGAACCTTCTAGGTTTTATATCACCTTTCTCCTGATGTATGTAGATCACATGTGTTATTATCCACACCTATAATATTTGTAAATAATGCATAATATAATGTAGATAAACAAAAGACAATAGATATTGGTGGGCCAATATGCCCAAATATTAAATATATGTAGAAATAGAATAATCACCCTTAAGGTAGGGAAACACCATAAAATACTCCTTTAGGAAGGAATAACTCTATAATGTCTCTTTGAGGGGACAAACTCCAATATCCTCTTATAATATAAGACTCAATGCTTACAAGATTCCTTTAGATTGATAATCATATCCTTTATATAGACCTCTAGCTAACTAACAATGGATGGGTAACTTCCTAATTTTAATGTAGGCCAACCATTATCCAATGCACTAATTCCACAAGTTACTCAATTATCATAATATATTGGACATATATAACTAACTAAGGGGGATGTGTGATACATGTTAGCATCTCCATAAACCCATATACACTAATATGTTATATCCCTAGGTACATAACATTCTTTTCCTCATTGACATGTTTCATCCCTGAAACATAGGAAGAAACCAAATAATGAGTGTGCTTCAAATCATTGCACACTTGTCTCCATGCTCGATCATCCAACCACCCATATGTGATCCTCATAGGTGATAGCTTTCTAACCTTGTTTTCAAATTCTAATGTGTTACTCTGATTCCATTCATGATCATAACTATACTACCTTGGTTTCCATGAATAATTATTCCTCTTTTGATTCCATATACCATATTTTGTGTACGACTCTGATTCCATACCTAGCCATAGTAGTTCTACTTTGGCTTCTATACATAGCCATAGTTATTAGAACTCTAGTTTCTTGTATAGCCAAAGTGTCTATTATTATGATGCTCCCATGGCTTCATGTGTTTCCTCTCATGATGATGTGGGTGTCTATATACCTCAAATTTTTTTGATACTTTGACCTTATCATCCTTTTCTTCTACCTCTTCCACCTTTTGCTTTAGTGGTTTCTTTAGCTCTTGAGTAGATGAAGTGTTTTTCTTTACTTGTATTGTTTATTGATTTATGTCTTCATTTGAATATTTCACATGCTCTTCTTCACTTGATTTAATCTCATCTTCATGATCTACCTTGATTTTTCTTTATGCCTTTCCAACTACAATATCCTATAAAGTGACCTTCATTTTCCTATACCAAAACTTCATGAAATTTTTATGAACATTAATATTGATTGTTTCCAAAGTTTCTAACCATGGATATCCAATAACCATATCCATATCATCCATATCCAAAGCATAAAAATTTGAATGCAAAATATATTTTTCCATAATGAGTTTCAAATCTTCAAACAATAGAATATTCTTAACATCTACTTGAACCTCCTTGATATTGTTTGATTGAACATGTAGATGCTTGGCCATATTCATTTTGATGAAGTTATACTTGTTGGTAGGGTTTATGTACACAACAACCTTATTCTTTTGAATGCATCTATGAAATTGAAAAATTGACTCAGAATTTTTTGGATCCAAATTACTTGAACCCTTATCATCTAATTATTCTTCTTATTCTTTGATATCCTCTCCTTTTTCACCATCTATACTCTCCTCATTATCATTATGCTCAATTTTTTATTCATCATCACTTGCATGTTCTTCCTCATTGTCATTATTTTCTTCCACTAGTTTTTCTTCTTCATTCTCTTCTTAATTACCATCATTATTTTCTTCCTTTTCTTCTTCATCTATTTCTTTTATATCCCATCGATCTAGAAAGACCTATTCCATTTCTTCCCATGAAGAATACCTTTGTGTGAAGCTCAACTGTTTAAACCAATGTTGTGCAGGCCCAGACAAAGAAAGAGACAAGAATATTTACCACAAAATTATTTGATTATTATTCTCCTTAAAAAGGAGCCACCATTCTCTAGCATCAATATCATCCTCCCTTGAAAATACTTGCAACTTCATGATCCACCAAAAAAACTAGGCTTAATGAAATACCTTAAAATGTCAATAACTCATTCAAAATTGATAAAAATAGTCCCAAATTTTAAATTTAGTTTCCCTTATGATTTTTGGATCATGGAATAGGAGGAAATAATAGTGAAATTACATTGTGAATAAAGTATTTAACAATAATATAAAATTGTATTATTTTAGGATAATATTTACAATGCAGGTAAAATTTTTATAAGATTTTATGAGTAGTTATGGGATGTA
This sequence comes from Torreya grandis, assembly GCA_037957365.1. Lineage (NCBI taxonomy): Eukaryota > Viridiplantae > Streptophyta > Pinopsida > Cupressales > Taxaceae > Torreya > Torreya grandis. Next base: position 760,627 of record JARHVA010005566.1, on the reverse strand, counting down.
ACCAATTCCCATAAACCAACATATTTAAACTTAAAAAAAACTAATTTCAAAAAATAATCCAACAAACTGCCCCTTTATCCAAATGGGTATAATATATCAATGAACTAGATCAATGACTTTGAAGTCATCAAAGGATCCTTTTCATAACTACAAGTGGTGCATTGTACCTTTAGCATGGACCAAAAACTATGTCACTCCATAAAGAAGCCCACCACTATGAGTTGTGGCAAAAAATGGATGATGAACATGATAAAGGCTTGCTCATCCCTGGTTATCATCATACTATATTATAGTAAAACATGATCTAGCATGTCCAACTACATCAACCCACATAAGGTCTCACATAATAACCTGTACTATATATGGCACATCTTCATTATGCCCAATAAATATTGATGACTTTGTTCAACATTGTTGGTACCAGTAACCCCTATCAACTCTTACTATCATTGATGACTGATTGAAGTAAAACTAATACCTAAATCTTCTCCCCCTTTTAGGTGAGAGGTGAGAAGCGATGCATCGAGAGAAATAAAAACAACTAACTCTATCCACTCCATGTCATGAATATCAGATATAGAAAGCCAAAAATGAAACTGAAAGCAAGAACACAAGCCAAAATTTACCATTCAAACATTGAACCCATACTCTGAGTGAATAACTAATTAGAGAGGGTAATTGTCCTCTAACCTCCAATGGATCCTCCAACCTCCAGTAAGATGCTTATAGTTTGTCAATCAAGAGGATCCTAAGGGACCTGTAAAGGATGATATTATTTTTAAGAGCACAATCATGAAATGATATATGATAATTTTTATTTTGAAAGGTTTTGAATTTGACTAAAAATGCACCTTTATACATCAATTGGGATACATTTAATTTAAAATTCATATAAGAACACTTTAAATTACAAATGTAACAATTCCAATATGTTTGAAACATCTGAAAACCTATAAATTGCCTGGTCATATGACTATCTTCAAATAAAATAATGATTTGTCAAATTTTGTCTCAAGAAATCATAAATACACCTTTATATCACTAATTTTATCCAAGATAATTTCAATGGGGTTTGAACCCTTGACCTCTCCCAACTCCCAAGGACTTCAAAAAAATCTCTCTAACTGACTTTCCTTCAACAATATCAAGTTTAGAATATCAAAATACTCAATTTATGAGTTTTTGAAAGTAAATAAATAAATAAAAAGAGATTTACATGCAGTAAGTTGTGAACAAATGTTTTCACTATGAAAAAAAAATTAGTGCATTTACTTTCACCATGGAGCCCATAAGCCAAAATGTAAGATAAATAAATAAGGCCCTATTACAACTTTTTAATTGGATAATGGTTACATTTTAATTTGATAACATGTTTGGAAGTACCCATAGTATTTGAAGACCAACATTCATATCTCCCTACTAATTAAAAGCAACAACACTCTGAAATCCATACATCCTCTGTAATGACCAATATATTTGTTTGGGTAGGATGTTAATGCTACATGGATCTTTGCAAACTTATGATTTATTCTAACAAAAAAATCCATCTGTACAGGTGTGCCATACAAATTTGGTATAGCTTATAAAGGTTTTGAGAATAAACTTTACAAATTTGCTCACTAAAAAATCTTACTTATTTGTGTTGTAATATTGCATGGTCTTTTAGAGGACACTGTAATTGTTGAATCAGACAAAAAAATAGCCACCATACAACTAGGTTGTTTTGTATCATGCCCTCCTTTGGAGCTCTGATGCTAGATCATGCTAGGTGTAAGACCCTATTTTGTACAGCCAACAAATATTTGATTGTCTTGAAAGCTCCAATTAGATGCTTATAAATGTAAAACAATGCTTCAAATCTTTTCACTTCTATTGAACTTTGTTGGTTCCCCAAATTTTATGTCCTCTGATTTTATGTTGTTTGGCATCAGATTTTCATGAAAGATGAGCCACTATAATATAGATTTGATAACATATTTTAAAGTCACCAAATTTCAGCCAAAACAAATTAAATAAATTTTAAATAACAAATATGATATCCATAAATTTCTAATTTCTCTTCAATTTGTTGCCAATATTTTGAACTCCTCTTCAATTTTGCCTGGCTCTGATACCACTATTGGATCATGGAATAGGATAAAATAAGAGTTAAATTATATTATGAATAAAGTATTTTACAATAATATAAAATTATATTATTTTAGGATAATATTTACAATGCAAGTAAAAGCTTTATAAGCTTTTATGGGTGGTTATGGGATGTAACCAATTCTTGTGAACCAACTTATTTAAACTTAAAAACAAACTAATTAAAAATATTAAATAAATAACTTTTGGATCAAAAAATAATCCAAAAATGATATTGTAACTTTAGTAAAAAAATTGTGAAAACATACCAAAAATTTTGACCTATAGAGCGAATATATAAAAAATCATAAAATCACAATAAATCACTTTAAAAAAATTGAAATTTTTGTTATATCTCCCTTGTATGCTGATACATTGTCAGTAAAAATTTCAAATAAATGTTCACTTTATTGAGATAGATAAAATAAATTTATTACAAAACCTAAAATAGCAATAACTCCCACAAAATGGATCACAAAATCTCAATTTTTTTAATGTGTCTTGCTTGAAATATTCTCCAGATCCAATAAAACAATTATGCAAAACTTCACAGCTTATTGCAAGATATTAACAATTCCATAAGATTAGGGTTTTGTCCCACATAAATTGCCTAAATCAAATCTATGATACCACTTGTTATGATCCACACTTATAGTATTTATAAATAATACATAATATAACGTAGATCAACAAAACACAATAGATATTGGTGGGCCAATATGCCCAAATATTCAATATATGTAGAAATAGAATAATCACCCTTAAGGTAGGGCAACACCATAAAATACTCCTTTAAGAAGGAATAACTCCACTATCTCTTTGAGGGGACAACCTCCAATATCCTCTTACAATAAAAGACTCAATTCTTACTTGATTTCTTTATAATAATAATCATCTCCTTTATATAGAATTCTATATAACTAACAATGGATGGATAACATCCTAATCCTAATGTAGGTCGACCATTACTTAATGCACTAATTTGATAAGTTACTCAATTATCCTAATTTATTGGACCCATATAACTAATTAAGGGGGATGCATGCCACATGTTAGCATCTCCATCAACCCATATACATTAATATATCATATTCCTAGGTACATAGTAGTGTACATAGGTTTTCATTCCTTATCAAATGATCAAACCCTAGCTTCTTCACCTTTGAAGTGACTATGAAAAACATGGGTTAGTGGGCTCATGATGTCGAGCTTCTCCAAGGACCCATTTGTAATGGGTGTTGCCTACATAGCCAATACTCTGAATAGGCCTCAAACTTATGTAGTTATTCCATGTATGTTGGTTTGTATGTGTATTAAGATGCAATGTGTGATAAGCAATGGCATGCAGTGACCTAGCTTGTAACTTGGCAAATATGGCTCATAGACTACCCTTTGAATGTTTTAAGAATTTAGAAGTACTTCTCCTATAATTGATATGGAAATAGAGTCGAATAGGGTAGGTTTTCTCACTTTAATGCATGATTGAGTGTTTCTTGGTAAGTTACCTTGTGAGTTCTTTATATGTGCTAGGTGAAGAATTAATGAAGGTTGATCTTGTATATATATATATATTAATTTCTTTTGGAAATATCTCACACTAAAACACTTAGTCTAACCTTTAGGATATGTTTCATTTGTAAATTTGATGAATTTTGGGTACTAGACACTTTGTAAGAAAATTGAACACTTTTGGCAATGCATGTGTCTGTCTAGGACACAAGTGTTGAGGTTAGAAAATAGGTACAAGTTTCAAACTAGTAGTGTTGATTATTAGAGCCTTTTGCACAATATAGAAGGCATGGTCACCTAAATAATAATGGTTGGACTAAGAGATAAGCAATTTAGGCACAAAGAGGTTGTGAACATGAGATTTTCAGTAGTAGATAGGTCTAAAACTAAAGGGTACAACCATGATGTATATTTACAAAGTGTAAAAGACTAGATTACTACATAAATTAGATTTTAGTATCTACAGACAAAGGAAAACCACTTAATCTATAATTATGCCTTAGAAGCATATAATACAAGATGAATCAATAGAGCTAATGACTATGAATACAATATAAGCAAAAAGTAAAGTATAAAGAGTGATTTAGGCAAGGGTTTGAATGATTGTTTGGGCTCTCAAAATACTTGCTCGTTCATATAGTATTGTTAGCCAAATATTTTAGAGCACTAACTACAGAGGCAAAACCATGCTTTTAACCAACTATCCCATCTCTTAGGGTACCATGAGAGTAATTTCTTTGGGCAATATGCTCCTCTCAGGTGCACCACAAGTCAAATGGATAAAATAGCTTCATATACTGTAAACATGGGACCCTAGGCATTTCTAATATATCATGAGGTATGGGGAAACTAAAACCCATGTATAGCATTGTCTAAGATCTGGGTATTGGGATAGTATCCCTCACTTCATGATTCTGGTAAAATAGGTCAATGTATAGCCAAAAATGATAACTCTTTATGTAGTTTTATAACTTTCAAAATATATTTTCTAAAAATAAGCAATAAAGAGAAGGAAAATTAAATGATTTTTGTGTATAAAGATCAACAAATTTCAACCTGTAAAAACAAGCAATAAAGAATAGAAAATAAAGAGAAGAAAAATTATAAGATTTTTGTGTATAAAGATCAATAAATTTCAACCCAAGGTCGAAATAATGCTTTAGTGTCAAATTTTATCCAAGGTGACAAGATAATTTCTTCAGTGTCAGATTAAAATCCAAGATTGAAGAAGATTGGCTCATGGTGTTAGATTTATATCCAAAGTTGAAGGTTATTTATTTCAATGTCAAGATTTTACAAAAAATTATATGAAATCCTAAGACAAAAATCAATCAAACAAAAAATGGTGTTTTATTAAAAAAATTAAGGGTTCGCCAAAATGTTTATATACTTTTATTTTGATTTAATAATTAAATGCAATAAAGCACTAAACTATTGAAATATTATTTAGAATACATAATATACAAAATCTAAATATAAAATATAGTAAATTACCAAAACTAAAATGAGCTATAAATAGTAACTTTCAATGAAATATGCAAACCTAAACCAGATGGACATCAAATGTAAAAGGGCGGAATCATGAAAAGGGAATATTTAAGTTATCCTAATAAAAACTTGTAGTGTTGCCTACATAGCCCAAAAGGGCCTCAGACTGATGTAGTTCTCCCTCTTAGAGTGAGTGTGTTAATCTTGATATTTGAAATATATGGATACAACTAGTAAAATGAATTGAATGCTTGACAATGAATGCCCTTGATATACAATAAAATAAATTTAGACTTGGCCTATGACTATTATAATAAATCATAAGTTGAATTGGAAATATCAGTGCTCTTTTGTTCAATGTGCTCTAGAATTATCAAGTGATTGTTAGGTGATAGGTAGATGGCCTTGATGTCTTTATATATTGGCACATTTGAAATAATTATGCTAACTAACATTTTTAAAAGCACGAGAGGGTGAAAATGAAGTGTCGTATTATTGAAAAGTTACTATTGAAGAACAAGAGACAAGACCACACTATTACACAAGGCCAAGCTGCAACCCTATCCATCCTAGTGTGGTCTTATCCCAAAAATTTAGAGACCATTGAAACTTGGTTGATAGGAATATTTAAGTAAAATATGGATGTCTAAATGATGTTTTCAATAATTACAAGATAATAATTAGAATAGTGAAGGCTCATAAAGATTTCAAGTTAATGGAAAGGAAAATAGATTAAGGTAAATATGTCAAGATTAAACATTGTTAAGTACTTAATGATTACATTTGAGTTCCTACATAGAGGTATCTCCTTCCTCCACCCCACCACCATTGTAGTTGATGGTTACACCTATCCAAGATCATTATATAGAGCTAGTTATTGCACCTGTGTAGGATATCTCTATAAACCCAGTTTAGAGGAGAGTAGCCAATTCTTCAGAGCACCTAATCTCGTAGTAGATATCACATCATAGAGTCACTAAGGACTTACAAAAGCCTTTATCTACTATAAAATCCCTATAGTACCATCTTTATTTCACTGATGCATGAATTATATCTATATCAATAGAGTTGTCATAGTTTTAGGTATACCGTATGAGTATCGTATTCAATTATAAACCTTTCCTTTGAAGGTCACACCAAACTCGTATTGTAACATGCACATGTCCATTATACATAGGCAATTAAAATAAAATTAATTAATATTTTAAGGAGATCAATACTTTAGAACTAATTATATCAAAGGTGTATTTGAGTTTAGTAGGCATTACCTATTCGATCACATCCTAAACTAGCTCTACAGGTAACTCTATGTATTCCACAATGAATACATGCAGACTCTCATAGTATACAATAGATTCCACAATATATTATGGTTAATAGAGTTACACAATATCATATGGTTTATGATAACCATATTAGATATGTCACAACATGAGATCACTCCTTATATTAAAATAAAAATACATATGTTACTCCTCACCCACATTAGGTAACATTTACCACAATCAACACAAGGCCTACATGTGATTGTCCCATCGATGGGATCATTGGTTAGCAAGAATGATTCATTTATGATTTATAACATACATGTAAATCATATATCTAGTTTCTTTGTGCATGTGAGTTTCATAATATGCATAAGTGGGATGTAGGACATATGTGTTATATATGACATGGGCATTTAGATGTAAAGTATCCCAAAGGATACCTTTCCTACATTGGGGACATGCTTATAATGGAGGCATATTGGTACATCTACACTAATTATGTCTTTTTATGACTATTCCATTTATCATATTGAGCTACTTACACTAATTACACATGATTTGCTCTTACATATACTACTTAGAGTTTTATATTATATGGATATTATACTTTACTGTGAGTGATGATAACATACATTGATTATGTAGACTAGACTTATTTGTTCTATGCATGTTTGATTTTGTTTAGTATGTTACATGGCGTGATCTTTGATTATGTATTGCATTGTGTGGCTTTTATTCTATGTGATATTGAGTGTACATGGTGTGACCATTACTCTACATGACATTGAATGTTCATTGTGTGACCCCTCTATACGACTCTTACTCTACATGACATTGAGTATACAACATGTGATTCCTCTGATATGAATATTTATGTGTCTCATTATTGGACCACAAAAAAAATTTAATATATTCTAAGTGTTTTAGATCCATAGCATAGAGAAGCAAGGGTGCAAGAACAGTACGAAAGTCTTTGGCACAGGAGATAAAGACACAAAAGAGAGAGACCTCAATGTAGAAGAGTGAGTTATATAAGACAAAGAAATAGAGAATCAGGAACATAAGATACATGACTCAAAAAAGTGCAAGACTAGGACAAGGGCATAGTAAGTGAAGACAATTATAAAGTAGTTTGTAGAAGCATCTAAAATTAATCAAGCATGAATCTAACACTGGTTCATGAAGGAGGAGGAACATGAACATAAATATCTAGAATAGAGAGAGTATATAAGGGTTGTTAGGCCAAAATTAAAATGACTTAATTATAATGGCTCACCATGACTTCTTTTTCTAAAATAATCATTGGCTTGTCATCTTTATTTGTATAATTGATGTAACTTGAGAAGGGGTGGGATTATGTATAAATACCCCATTGATTAGATAAAAAATGTTGTTGTTGGTTAATTTATCAAAAAAGAGATATGGAAAGATTGAGTGTTATTTAAATACATCTATAATATTCAAATAAAATCCATTAAACCTCTACTTTCTCTATGAATCTTGATATGTTGATCTTTTGGTGTTAAATTTGTTTTTATGGTAATAGATAATAAGTATGTGGACTATGTGAATGAATCAACTGGTTAAATCAAGTGATGTTTGTAGTAACAATGACTAAATGTGCTAACCCAAGTACCTAAGTATAGATAGAGTTGTCTACCCACCACCACATGATAAAATTGATAGGAACCGGTCTAGGCTACATGTATTGGGTGCACTCATGAGGTCACTACTCACATGATATTTTAGTGCACTAGCTCATTGGTTTCTTTCTCCTTTTACGCAAGTGACTAATACTTAGTCAAGCAAAACTAAGGATAAAAGACCCTAACATTTTGGTTCCATTAACATGACCCATTACACTTGTTATCATGACGGTAGATAGATGTTTGAGTGACTCTCTTTAGAAAACATTGAGCATTGGGTTAGTACAGTAGAAGAGAACTTCTCAATTCAGTATATTAAACCAATAGTTTCTACATGCACATGGGTAGAGAAACATCTATATTATTCCCTATATGAAACATTCTTTGTAGAATTACTCCTTCACTTACATGCTTGGATTTTAGTATATGTGCAAGACCATTCAAGAAATTATGGACAGAAGGCTCCTTGGTTAGTAGAGCATCAGATAGCCTTATAAAAATTGAAAGCTACTTGGACATATGCAGTGGATGTGTGGTGGAGAGGAACACTTAATGGATACATTTTGGAATACGTTGTCTCTACATATTCTTATTTGGAGGAAGCATAATTTAACTTCATCAAGGAACTCTGTGGAAGGTATTTAAATCAATTTACCTTAAAAAGTAAGAAACTTATGGTTGATTTTGGACTTGAGAACTTCCCCGTGGATGACTAAACTCTCTCATGCATGAATAAGATGACCAGTGGGGAAATAGATGGGTATACATTGGTATGGGATTGGTAGTTCACCATGGAAGTCAGTCAAAGAGAATTGTAGAAACACAAGTATGATGAGTCCAGGCATAAGGCCACATGGATCAATGATCTGAAGGAGAAATGGGATGATATTGGATATTTCATGACAATCCACATGAAGGTAGAAAGGCATAGTGAGTACTCCCTAACCATATGTCCACACCCTTCACTGACATAGGTATCCATGGAAGAAACAAGATAAGCATTGATGATAATAGAACCTAATCTAAATAGGCCCAATTCCCCCACCATAGTGCATGCTCATACATTTGAGTTTGACAAAATTATTTTAAGAAATTGGGATACTAATAGTGTGGAATCTAAAGCCAAGTTTATAGAGGAATCTCTAGGAGTACAAGTTTAAAATAACAATTTACCATTAACCTTTATTTTTACATTGCAAGTAAGTCTTATGGCTCACCTTGGAATGTGAATTAGACCAAATGTAAGTAGTGGGAAAAATACATACCCAAAAATAACTAATCAACCTCCCTTAGTGCCCAATCTTTCAGGAGCTCTTGTTGCTACAGGAGGCATGGGTGGTAGTATCGATAGTGGTTCTATTAGAGTTATGAGAATATCAAGAGGCAACTCAGGAGGAATTTGTAGAACTCCACCATAGGTTTTAAGAGGAACTATATGAATGCCACCATAGGGTCCATTGCAACCACCTAGTGTACCTATAGTATACTATGAGATGACACTTCATCTACCTGAATATCGAGGTGTCAAAAAATGCAATGAACCATTTTCAAAAGTGTGAACTCATTTGGTAGGCATGTGGTATAGCTTCCATTGAGTGAAAGGAAACTTAGTTTACCACTACTTTATTAAATTTCCTTTATAAATGATATCAAAAATTTGGTCCTCAACAAGTTATTATAAATTATAAATTGTTGAAGACTACTTTTTTCCAAAAATTTAATATCCTTGAGTTTGAGTAATAAAGTATTGTTGCCTTAAAAGATATTAAGTAAGAGCTCACTAAGAGTGTGCACATGTATGATGCACATTTTTAAATGATTCTTTAAAATATATAATTTGAAATCAAATCAACACAACATGCTCAATGGTTTGTGGGAGGGTTATTACCTCCTTTATGATGAGACTTATCCCACAAGACTTTTATTGACTCATGAGAGGAAATGGAAGTTGCCCTCCATGTTGAAGCTATGGTAAGTATAGATATGGGGATTAGCCCATTTGTGGAGGCTTATATTGCTACTATGGATTTTCAACTATAGAAGCTTATGGCCAATAATGCTCATAACACACATAATGGCCTATGGTGTGTTGATTGTGAAGTGGAGGGTCATAACATGGACAATTATTTATAGAGGAATGTTCGTGTTGTATTAAAATAGTCCTATGAAATCTAAAAAGAAGATCATGATGTAAGGAGTTATCCATTTCTTCAATATGCCACCCAAACCAAAGTGTCACTTTACTATAAAATATGTCATGCATACACATGACACTAATAACTGTCAGGTCATCAATGAAATTCTTGAAGCAAGATAATGAGATACGTGACAAGATTTTATAGCTAATACATAAGAGGCTAGTGGGATTAAATATTTTAGAGGTTGAGGGCATGGTAATGGATGAGGAGGTGGTCATTTTCCACCTAGGATATGTTACAAGTGTGGATATCTAGACCACTATCATTGTGATTGCATGGTCTACCCAACATGTGCCTTTTGTAAAAATGAGCATCATCTAGAAGAATGTCTATATTTATATGCTACCATTACTAATAAATGGAATGAGAAAGACACTAGGATGATACATGTTACGAAAAATCTAAATGACTAGTAGAGATTGTGCCCTACCACTCCACCAGCTAGACCCAAGGCAAATATTACTACTCAAAGTGGTGCTCATTCCCAACCGGTTTCAAATCCACCCATTGAAAAGGTTCAATGTGAATAACCTCATGCACAACACTATCTAGATGCTCAATGTTAGAAATAAGTGTTATAAGAAATAATAGCCTTTGTATTCGAGATATAAGGCAAAATTGAGTTCTTAAAGTATAAGGATGCTACCATGCATGCCAATATGTAAAGAGATACAATACCCATGAACTCAAGGTATGATGAATTTCAAGAACTATGCAAGTTATTCCTTAATTAGGACATTATCCCCCTCATGAAGAATTGGTTATGACAATAAATGACCAAGCCTTTAGAATATCATCATTTGAACCATGTGCAAGGGCAAGATACTCATATTCAAACAAATCTAGAATGTGATAAAGAGGTCCTTATCAAAGTATTTATTGATGGATGGATGATGTGTGATATCCTAGTCGACATTGGCATAGAGGTTAATGTTCTAACCGAAGATGCTTGGAAAAAGATGGGTAGCCCTAATTTACATTCCTCCTCACATGTTTTGTTCATGGCTAATAAGACTCACATATTTCCCATAGGTGTTTTTAAAGATTCCACCATCAACATCTTGGGTGTCATGTTCAAGGGTGATTTTGAAGTGATCAAGCTTGTTAAAGCTAGTGATTTTCCAACTCTCTTGGGTCAACCTTGGTGTTATGTGAACAATGCTAACTTACACTTTAAGAAGTGTTAAATCAACTCTGAGAATGATACTCAATGCATGGTTATTCCTCTAAATAATGACCAAGGACCTCCCTTTGTGTAAATCATTAATGCTGATGAGGATGTCAATATAATTTATAACTCCATTGCCCAAGGAAATGAACATGTGGATCCTACTCATGACAACATCTTCCAATGGGAAGATGTGTAGTCCATTTCCACACTACCATTATTGCTTGTGACCAATAGTCTCAAGGTGAATATGATCTAAAAAGTCATGTGTGTGGTGTCCTTGATAGTTTCTTAAGTTCTTCCCCCAAGTTATTTTAACACCACAAGAATGTTCACCTCAATTAGTCTACGACCCTTAAGGTTGGACTATGCACCTCATTTCCATGGTCAAATTGAGGTTAGGGAATATTGCAAAAATTAATAGACTATTAATTTAATGAGGATTAATGTTTACATGTGCTCAATTTTTTGTTTCAAATAACTATTTCTTGATAGTGGTCTACTCATCGATACTAAATGCACACATGGGAACAAGTACACTTAGCCATGCATTTTAACTTCCAACATGATAACCACATTCATGCCACCCTATGTTATGATGGTATTGCTTTTATAAAAGACCATCTAATAGCCTATGAAACACTTTAGAATGTTAAAGACATGTTTTTACTAGAATCTTTATGGATTCATACCTTTTATGGTACTCTATGCACTTGGGCTAGAGTATGGTATATCCATCAAAAAAACTACAAGGAAATGGATACTTGGCAGTCCATCACACATGGTCTACTTATAAAATTTTCATTTTTTTCTCCATGAACACATTTAGATTTATCTTTACAAATAATCCATCAGATAGTTGTAAGAGATCATGCACTAGTTGAAGACTGCATACACTACATGCATGGCTCACCTGAGGATAATTTGGATATATTTCAAGAGCTCAATACTCCTACCTTGACTCCATTAGATTTTGATCCTTAATCTAAATATGATCATAAAAAACAAATCTATAAGGGCAAGCAAAAGGTTGTATATTGGGTTGATAAGGGTACTGGTTATGATCTGCTAGAGCTAGAATTTGACCTCTTAAATCTACATATAGAATATGGGGCACATGATGTTAGAGATAATATGTAGTCTAAGAAAAAACTATATTTTGTGTCATTCCAAATGGTTCAACATAATATTGGGATGGAGGAAGCACCTAAAATGGCCATTGTGGGAAATTATTGGTCTAAGGTTGAGTTAACAAAAAAATTAAAACTCTTATAGGAGTATCAAGACATTTTCCTTCAAAAATACATGGCAATTAAGGGAGTACATCCAACATTGGGCAAGATGCACATCAAGTTGGTTGAATGCACTCGATCGGTGAGTAAATGAACATATCATATGGACCCTAATTTGCATGCTCAAGTTAAAAAGAAAAATTGATAGCATGTTGTGCATTGAAGGTATTACTCCCATTGTTGAATTTGAGTGGGTTAGTCTAATGGTTATTAGCATCAAGAAATATGGTCGAATTCACATTTGCATGGATTACAGATACTCAATGTTATTTGTGTAACTAACCCTTTCCTAATGCCTTTTATAAAGGAAATTTTGGAATGTGTTATTGAGTGTGAGATCTACACCTTCACTGATGGTTTTTTTGGCTATCACCAAGTACAAATTATTGAGGAAGACAAGAGAAAAATGACATTATAAAACTAAATGGGGTTATTTTACATGTAATTTTATGCCTTTTAAATAAAATAATTCATAGATAGTGTTCTCACGCATTATGGTGGAAGCTTTCAAGGATTTCATCCATAAATTCCTTTAGATGTACCTGGATGATTGTACTATGTATGGCTTAGTGTGTGACCACTATGATAATTTGTGCCTCATGCTCAAGCATTATCACCAATTTCATATTTCAATTAATCTTAAGAAGTGCATCTTTACCACTCTATTTGGAATCATGTTGGGACATATCATTTATTAGGATAGACTACTAGTGGACTCAGCTAAGATTGTGGTCATTGTCCAACTCCCAATCCCAACCACTCAGTGTGAGGTATGCACCTTCTTAGATCACATGGGGTACTATTATAAGTTCATTAAGAGTTATGCTAACATAGTCATGTTGATGCAAGAACTACTCAAACACAATGGCCTATTCTTATGGACCACTCACCACCAACAATCATTTGAGGCTCTGAAGGAAAAACTAGTGAATGCACCCATTATCCAATTCCTAGACTGGACCCAACCATTTCATGTTCATGTTGACACTTTAGGAATGGAAATGGGTGTTATCCTAACATAACCTAGTTAGGGAAACCTTGATCACATTATTTATTTTTCTAGCCAGAAGCTCACACCAGTGGAATGAAACTACTCTACTATAAACCATGAGGCCTTATCCATGGTCTATGTGCTCTAGAAGTTTTGCCAATAATTTTTGTCCATTGTATTTATCCTCTATACAATCAATAAGTGCTCAAGTATTTGGTAAATAATCTATTATTTTACAGATGCATCTGTCAATGGATTGTCCTCTTTTGAGAGTTTCAATTCTTGATGGTCATGAAACTAGGAAAATTTAATTTTAGACCAGACCACCTGTCACACATTTAATCTAGCGAACCAATGCATGCAATAGAAGATGATTTACTAGATGTGAAACTCTTTTAAGTTACATGCATGCCCAAATAATTGGAGTAAATAATGGCTTTTCTTGTAACAAGATCAATGTTAGGGCACCTTAACACCCGAGAGAAAAAGTAGTTGGTTGTCTATGCTTCTCCTTTCTAGCTTATTAGAAGAGACATATCCAACTAAGGTGTGATGAGGTATTACAAAGGTGTGTAATTCATCACAAGTACATTAAATTCCTTTAAAAGGTCCATGATGGTGTCACAAAAGGAGATTATGCTAGTGATGAAATAATAAGAAAGGTTCTACTAGTTGGGTTATTATGGTGGCTTACAATATTCAAAGATGCCAAAGATTATGCATGCTAATGTGATATCTGTTAGTGCATAGGTAAACCAAACCAAAGGGATGCCATGCCCCTTCTCCAGTGCTTGCTTATGAACCATTTAAGAAATGGGCTATTGATTTTATTAGCCCCATTCAACCTGTTGTGAGATGAATTAACGTGTGCTACATCATTACTGCCATGGACTATCTCACATATTGGGTTGAGACAATACCCACATGAGATTGTACTATTTCTACTACTACTAAATTTCAATAGAAAAATATAATCACGTGAAATGGATGCCCATTAATTTTAACAAGTGATTGTGGCACTTGATTCCTCAATGAAACAATACACGTCCTCTTTGTTGAGTTCATGATTGCACAACATAAGACCACACCATACCACCCTCAAGCTAATGGCACATCTGAAACCTTCAATAAGGTCTTGGGTAATACACTAACCAAGATTTACAACATTGGTCACATTGATTGGGATCATCATGTTTCAATAGTCTTATTAGGTTTATTGGACCACATATAAAAGGTTAAACAAGAGTACTCCTTTTAACCTTGTCTTTGATGCTAAAGCAGTTTAACTGATGGAATTCCTTGTGCCTTTCTTATGTATTACACACATTTTAAGATTGGATAAATGAGAGTCCCGCAAAGCTCTCTTATATGCTTTACTTCAGTTGGATGAAGTGTGCATTCATGCATACTAGAGTCAAGGGGTTGAAAAACAAAAAAAAAAGCCTGGCATGATCGACACATCAAAACCAATTTTTTTGATCATGGTATGCATGTCTTATATTATGATTCAAAGTTTGTGGGCCATCTAGGTAAACTATAAATTTGGTGTAATGATCCTTTTATCATTCATGATATCCATACAATAAGTGCCTGTGAGTTGAAAAGATTAGATGGCCAATACCTTCTAGGCCATTTCAATGGCAGTCAGCTCTGGCCCTACCATTCTATGTAATCCTTAAATTTAGTAAACAAGGTGTAGACCACTTATTTAGCTTATTACTTTATTTAGTTTTCAAATAAGTGTGGCATTGGTTACAGACATTTATATTTTGATTTTAGAACTTTTGGTGCTCTTTGGTATTCAAAACTATGTTCTCTATCACTTTCGTAACAAATAAATTTCATTAAGTTATGATGTGGAGGACCACACACATCTTTGATGTGGGGTAGGTTTAAAGGTGGATAAGCTTACTAAGATAAAAGCACATAAGTAAAAGGTTGGGAGGAATTGTGCTTGATCAAATAAAAGCTCAAAATAAGAAAGTGTGTAAGATGAGGTCCATGAATAAGGCACGCAAGAGGTGGATGTGACCCAAGAATGCAAAATGAAGAAGACAAAGGAAATGTCATTATAAATATGGGTTAAAATAGAAAAGGTAGATCCCATGATTAAAATGGGAAACTTGAATTTTTACAACTGGCATGCACTATGAGAAATGGGCAACAACTTTCGAAGGAAGGATGAGACATGCATTTATTAAAGATATAATGGCATAAATGGCTAGCATGTCAAATGGACAACAAGGTATGTCATTTGAAGCATTAATGGTTGAAGTAATGGATGGAGGCATAGAGGATAGTTAATGTAATATTTGTTCCATCCATAAAATACCTTGATGACTCTCATTTTCAGTTTTTATTGCTGAAAACTTATAGTGATTGCAGAGCTCAACCAAGCACAAACAAATGACAAAAAAGGCATTTTCATAGTATTTTCAATAATAAAAAGTGAAGCAAAGATTGTGGTGAAGAGCATTTAATGAAATAAGGGATAAAGTGATCATAGGAATGGGTGTGAGAGAAGTTACAAGTTGTAGATGCTACATCTACCATTAGAGGAGGATAAATCAAGAATCCAAAGTATTTTAGGTCCAAGAAAATGAATAAAAAATTATTCATTTGGGAGAATTGGTTGGTCATACATTAACCTTTAGGTACCCTAGTTGGTGATACAACCAAAATAAAAGGGAATAAGAGATACACTACCATTCATTCCTAAAGTAGAGGAGTGAAAGGTCGTAAAAGAAATAAGTCTTGTTTTTATCTAAGAAGAAGGATCTAGTGTACACAATGCACAAGGTGAGGAATCGATAAAGCTAATAGAAGAGAAATTTGGTGGAGAGGCACCAAGGATGGTGTATGTAGTAAAAAAGGAAGCCACCACATCACCTCCTCCACCAATTCTAATTGAATAAATATAGTACCATGACATAATTTTACACGTAGATGACTGGGAATCCAAAGTTTCCATTTGTAAAGTCATAGACTACAATCATCACCAATCTAATAATGAAGGTGACTTACAGTGTGACTATCGGGTTGAGCACTAGAATACAAGAAATGAGATCACTTATGATTTCAAAGTTATCAAATTATTGGAGGATGCAGGTGTGATCCAACTTTTCCAACTGCCTTACTTTGGAAAACCCCATAAGGTGGTTTGGTTCTTGATTTTGCTCATCCACAAAGATTATATATAATTTAAAGGGCACAGAATGAGGATAATCCTCAATGGATCAGTAGGGTAACTAGGCTAATCTATTTTATAATTGATTTCAATGTGGATCTCAACAATTAGGTGGTGATTGAATATACGGTGATGCTACTAAAATATAATAAATAAGGCCATGCCATGTACATTACAAGTCTTATAGATCCCACAATTCGGGTAGCTATGAACTTGGCCTTGACTAACCTAGGGGGCATAGATATGTGGAAGGAGGTAGATATGGTCCACCTTTATGTTTCAAACTAATTGGCCAAGGGGACCAAGTATAATTATTCATAATTCTTCATTGAGAAAAGAGAAGAAGTCACTATGAAGGCACATTACCTACCCAACCACAAATTTCCTTGGGGTGAAATTTTATTGCTACTTATTTTTTATGAGATTGGCATCTTGGAATATTTTGGCAAAGAATTGAAATGGGTCTACCCACTATATAATAAGTCCCCCAGTGAAATATTCAAATAATTCACATGTTTTGGCACCATCACACCCTCCTACAAGGTAATGATGAAGGGTTGGTATGAGGGGATGAAGGAAGCCTTTGGAAATGAATGGTGTGTACCTAAGGATCTACCCATGTAAAGCTACACTGATTTTGATGTAAATTAACATTTTTCACTCATGTGAATCTAATTGGAGACCACCAATAACTTGTCAGGGTTGCTTGATTTGCCTTATGACTTTACTACCAACTATTTCATGGATTTTATTAATCATATTTTGGATGCGTTCCTGTTGAATATTGATGCTGACAATATTAAGATTCATACTCTCTACAATATTTATGTATATCTGGGAAGGGAAGTATATATAAAGTGACATGACTCAGGTAAAATTGATATCAATCCTTTTAAAATAATCATGCAAGAAAAAATTGGTTGGTTTACTATATGCTTAGGCCACAAAGGAAAACATCATGAATCCAAAAGGTAGAGAAACCATAAACACATGCAAAAGAAAGGGCACAAAAGAAGGAGAAGAGGCTAAGATTTGAGGCCATCAGTTCTAGTAGGGCACAGGAACAACCCAACGTCACTCTAAAATGATAATGACATGACTTGTCACCAACAAGATCCCAAGGTTTGACTGTATAATAAAAACATGACATTTATAAATCCCAACAAACTTCCCAATCAGAGCTAGATCTTATAGTGCCCTGAGTGGTGATTCCTAAAATAAGTGAAAAGTCTCTGAAAGTAGAACCTAAAAATGAGCCCACTCTTGAGCCTAGTAAAAAATAGCCTATTTTTGAGTAAAAAATGAACATTAAAATTCCAAATCCAAAAGAAGAAATAAGAAGAGGGGAAGATCCCAACATAGAGGACCTTGTCACTAATACCCGTGAACAATGGGAAACGAGCCCCAAAGTTATAGATCTAGTGCATGACCCCTAAAAGGGAAAGGAACCTATGTAAGAAAAAGAGTAACAATAATAGTAGATAAATATGGGTAATCAAGATCTTCCCACTCATGCCATGTTCCAACAAGATAGACTTGCTAAGTAACTATATTTGTGGTAGTATTTCCCTGAACATGAGTCCACTGAATAAACTCGATGTGAGTTATTTTTTGTAATGGAGGTATATCATGATGAAGGCTTCTTTAAGCTCCGAAAGGCTATCACTAATATAAATTAGGAGGTGGCCAATATTCTAGATGTGCTTTGTACAAATCCTCTTAAACGCTCTCCATCTCAAGCAAGTGCAACCCTCATAAATTTTGCCCTAGAGGTTTCTAGGTAAAACATTGTCCATAGCCATGATATTTTTCAACTTCGCTATAAACATCAGGAGTTTATTCACATGTATAGAGAAGAACATGTGAAATGGTGCAAGTAAAAAGAATAAATTGAAGAGATCAAGTGACAATAGGATGGATCAAGGTATCTTGACTAAAGACATCAAGCCTTTTTTAAACAATTTTGAGGAACAAACCAACACTTGTGATTGGTATTCATATTATCGGTGATGCCATCAATAAGATGGAGATGCTTGTAGAGTTCTTGCTCAAGAAATGTAAAAACTAGGAGAATCCCCAATTGGAGAAACTATGGGAAACATAGAAATGTATAGAAGCCATGGACATCAGTCAAGCCTTTTTGAATAAATTGGGTGCCATTATTCCCATCATTGATGGGTTTTTTGTAAACATGGAATAACCAAGTAAAATTTTGGAAGCACGATTGCTGCCTGAAGAACAAGAACGTTGATAATTGACTGAAGATGCACTAAACATCAAAGATAGGGCCCAACACATAAAAGTATTATAAGATGCAGAGTAACTAGAAAAAAATAAGCACCCATTGATAGGAGCTTAATGCTAGTTTCTCAGTGCTTTAAGGGCAAGTTTTAGAATAGGTCAAGTGACTTGAGGATTCCCATAAAGCTATAATTAATCAGCTTGAGATTTTGAAAACTCAAGCATATGGTTTTCTTGGGAAACTCGAGGAGATAAAATGATTGAGAGGTGAAGTGGAAGTCATTACTTCCAATCTTCAGACAACCCTCAACCAATGGGAGGAGATCAAGTGCCAAGTGAAATATGTGGGTCCCAATTTTTTGTTATCTAAGGAAACTGTAGCATAGTATAAGACAAACTATCAATTTAGTAAGGGGTGATATTGGACCCCAAATTTTGTAGTAATATATTGCAAGTGTTTTGGAGCAATAGCACAGAGAATTAAGGGTGCAAGAACAATGTGGAGGACCTTGGCATAGGAGAGAATGATGTGAAAGAAAACATCGTAAAAGAGAGAGACATGGAAGAATAACACAAAATACCTTAGTGTGGAAGAGTGGGTTGTGAAAGACAAGGAAAGGGAGAATGAGGAACATAATATGCATGACTCAAAAAATCATAAGACTAGGATAAAGGTGCAAGAAGTGGAGATGGTTACAAAGTAGTCCATGAAAGCATTAAAGATTAATTAGGTGTGAATTAGAACTAGTCCATGAAGGAAGAGGATCACAAACATGAATATCTAGTATAGAGAGCGTATATAGGGGTTGTTAGGCCTGAATCAAAAGGACTTAATTATAATGACTCACCATGACTTCTTTTTCTGAAATAGTTATTGGCTTGTCATCTTTATTTATATTAATGATGTGACTTGAGAAGGGGTGGGATTGTGTATAAATACCCCTTAGCTTTGAAATAAAATGTTGTTGTTATTGGTTAAGTTTTCAATATAGAGATATGGAGAGTGTTGTTTAAATACATTTGTAATCTTTTCAAAAGAAATCAATGGAACTACTACTTTATTTGTGAATCTTGATGTGTTGATATTTTGGTGTTAAATTTATTTTTATGGTAATAGATAATAAGTATGTGGATTGTGTGAATGAATTATTTGGTTAACTCAAGTGATGTTTGTAGTAAAAATGATTAAATTTGTTAACCTAAGTGCCTAATTATAGATAGAGTTGTTTATCCATCATAGCACAACATAATCGATGGGAACCGATCTAGGTTGCATACCTCAGTGAGTGCATGAGGTCACTAAGTCACTACTCGCATGATATATCGGCACACTAGTTCAATGGTTTCTTACTTCTTTTAGGCATACAATAATACTTAGTTGAGAGAAACTAAGGATAAAAGACACCAACACTCATATTATGTGTGACATTATGTTTTATCATTGATTGTGTGTGTTATGGCCATGACATATAAGATTTATTGATAAGCTTGTAGCTGAGATGTGATTCATATCACACATTATTATTCTTGTGTGATGCTATGATACATATCATGATTCTTTTATGTTGTTATTTCTTAGTACTTACGTGATTATTGTTATGACGACTATTTCTACTTGGCTTATTGCTATATCTACTTGACATGACACTTGTAATCCTTAAGATACATTTTTCATATATCCTCTAAAAATATAATATTTATATGATGACATAATCTAATCATGTTAGGAAATGATTTACTCGCTATAAATTTTCATATATAACATGATGTGTATAACTACTTTCTTTTGAGATGAGTGATTCATAGGCCATATCCCTCACCTAAAAAGAGGGCATATATAATGGGCCTGTATTAGAGATTATAGCCTTCACAAGTAGATAATTTAGAATTTGGGAATAAATTTTTTCATATTGGCATAAATTTATTCAAATTAATACATATTTGGATAGGATTGACACATATTTGGGGCATATGTAATAAATTATACAAGATTATGAGTGATATTTCATAGATACTATGAAATATGCCATAGGTTATATGACTCAAAATGCATAGGCTATCATATCGAGTGACAAATTATATCATTTTATTACTCATATTTACTAAAACTTACTTAGGTATTCTTAGGCATACACATATTGAATCTTAAATCTGTTCACAGTGTATTATTCAAACTTAATTGGGTTTCCTCATATTTAATAGAATATATTTGGGTTTCCATTCTATTGTGTGGTTGAGGTTATGCATAACTTAAATTATAATAATTTATCCATCTTCATTGAGAGTTGAAACATATATTTAGGGCATCTATCTTTCCAACCCATGGATTTAACATTGACATCTCCTTGGGGCATAATCACCCCATTTTTCAATGACTTCAAAGGGTAGCTTGGTTCACATACTTACATGCGTATTCATTCCTTATTTTATCAATTTCAAATATTTTCAATGATAATTCATATTTTATATCATAAGCAGACACTATTTTTTCATTTTATATTGTAAGTTCACAGGGAGCTAGTTAAATATTCATGAAATAGCTAAAAACATTAATTTGGTTACACTAAGGTACCACATTTATTACTTTTTCCTTTTAATATATTATTTTGAAAATTAAATAAAAGGGAGGGATTTTTCAAACACATGAATTTTATATTAGACACTTGATGGTTTTAAGTTTGACCAAGCCTTAACATACATGACTTATGCATACATAATTGACTCTCACTTACACTCTCTCCTGGCTATTCACTTAATTAGAGGCCTGACCTTCTCTATTTTATATCATTCACACACATTATCTCCCTAATATGTGCCTAAATTCTATACCATCCTAAACAAATTATTATTATCCTCCAAATCACTATTTTATCCTCCTTGGATAGATTCAATAATAGCTAGATGATATTGGTTACCATTATCATCTACCTTCTGGATCTATCTCAAGTTATCCATATGGTTATTTTTAAAATTCAAACCCTTCTATTGGTTTGACCCACATGTTTGTCATGTTAGTTTAGAGGTAAATTACCCAAAAAATATCTTATATGTACACATCAAGCCTAAACCTATTCCCTCTCTAACGCTTATCTAACACTCATTTGGAAATCTACTTGCACACAAAGGAATCCATTTGCACATCTTTGAGGCATCCAAATATGAAAAACTTTCAAATGACTAATCATAAAACTAAGCTTGAAAATTATTTCAAGGTCAAAATCACATGTTGTCAAGTACTGAAAACCACACAAATTGCATACATTCTATCATATCACTATTGAGCACACACATAGTTAGGTTTGATAATTATGTGTAGTTTGAGCCCTCTTTAGAGTATTAGAATGTATACAATGCTCAGTCACTCAGTGGGGGGTGGTTGGGTATGTCCAACCCATCTTTTCTAACCTATCCTTATATATAAATCAAGTATCACAAGTGGAGCAAGAGTTTCAAGGTGAAGGAGAACAAATGTGAATCTATTGCAAATCTTAGCCTTTGAAATCACATGGGAACCATTTTAATAGGCATGTACCATAACCTAAGGAGAAATAAACTGGTATAAATAGGGTATTTCACGATGTCGGGGGAAATTTCATGGACATTTTTGTTAATGCGTACATGTTATGACCATAATGCGTATGCATTATTTGAATTTAGGTTCAAAACCACTAAACCTAAATGCATACACATTATAACGTGTATGTGTTATAATGTGTACATGTTCTATATAGTTAAAAAAATGCACAAGTTTTATAACATGTACATGTTTGTTTTGTTTTGTACCCAAAAAAATAAAAAGATCTATAGGAAGGTAATATCTACTTAAAGTTGATATTTACTAGATATAACGCGTACACATTCCTAACCTAAAAACACAAAAATATCTTTAGGAAGGTAATAATAAATTAAACTTGCTATTTATTAAAATAAATGTTAAGTATATGTTTAACAAAAATGGACATCAATTGCAAAAGTTATGCCTTAAAATCTATAGGTTCAATACTAAGACCCTAAAAATGCCTAAGTACTGACCATATTAGATTGTGAAAAACTATTTTTCACATCATAAGGCGTGTAACTGTGAGATCAACTCTATCAAATGTAGAGTGACCCTTGTATAAGGTGTAAACTTAAAATTAAATATAAGAGATCATGTCCACTCTACATTTGATAGAGTTGGTCTCATAGTTGCACACATTATGATGTGAAAAATAGTTTTTCAAAATCTAATATGGTCAATACTTAGGCATTTTCATGGTCTCAGTATTGAACATATGGATTTTAGGGCATAAATTTTGCAATTGATGTCCATTTTTGGTAAACATATAGTCATTTTTTAGGTTTTTATGCCTTCCAAATTGCTTCATGTTATTTCTAAGAGTCACGGGTTTATCAAAAATGAAGTTTACAAACCATCCACTTTGAACTTGATCTAAAGTGGTGTGATTGGGGTAGCACAAGTTGCATTGATGACCTGCACACATCAAATGACCATTTCATATTAATTTCACTTGTTTATCATCCTTCTCTCATCCCTAATTATTTCCTACTCATCTCTCATCACCCCTAATCACTATCTCCTCATTCCTCATTGTCCCTAACCACTCCCTCAATGACCCTCACTATCCCTCATCATCTTTAATCACACCCTTATCATCCCTAACTCCCACATTAACCCTCACTATCCCTCATCATCCCTTATCACTCCCTCCTCATCCCTCATCATCCCTAGTCACTCCCTCATTGACCCTCGCCATCCTTCATCATTTGTAATCACTCCCTCATCATCCCTAATCACTCCCTCATCATTTTGAGTCGCCACTTCATCATCCACCATCATCCCTAATCACTCCCTTCTCATCCCATATTATCCCCAATCACTCCCTTATTGACCCTCACCATTCCTCATCATTTATAATCATTCCCTCATCATCCTTAATCACTCCCTTATTGACTGTCACCATATTTCATCATCCCTAATTATTGTTTCATCATCCCTCATGAACTCTAATCACTCCTTCCTCATCCCTCATCACCCCTAATTACTCCTTCATTGAACCTCACCATACCTCATCCTCCTTAATCACTCCCTCATTGACCCTCACCATCCCTAATCATCCCAAATGATTCCCTCATCATCTCTACCCAATCCCTCCTCATCCTTAATAACTCCATCTAATACCTTGATGGTGGGTATAATAGCTTCTTGCTTATGCTAAATTAACTTATTTTCTAATTATAAATTTTTATTACTCAAATAATGCCCAAATAAACTCTTCTTTCACTCATCCTCTTTCACTCAAATAAGGAACTTAGCGATATCAGTTAATTGTCTAGTGGGATTAAAATATCTATATAGTGTTGCATGCCTAAATTGTGGAGAAAGTGTGTATCCAAGGCCATGGACTAGAAATCAAGAAAAGGGTGGGATGAAGTAATATTACTTACATATATAGATTGGGATTTGGGCATATAAGAATCCCAATCCCAAAGTTGATAATCTAAATTTATATCTATATAGATATAGGAGAGTGGAGACAAGTTGAGAATTATAATTCCAACCTAATAGTTGACCATATATCCATAGTATACTGGATTGCTAGATAAATAGATAGGTAGTCACCAATCTGATAGAGTGTGTTCGTCTTTGATAGCTGGTAGAGTGTGTTTCCCAACCCAAATTGATTTATACCCAATCCAATATATACACAACTTGATATATAAATGGAATGAAGGCATATACCTTAATCTAGTGTATCATGGAGGGGCCACTTAGAGCTTGGGCATAGCTTGGTGGGCCCTAAATGCCAAATTAGGGCATTGACATACTTTGAGTATTCCCTGATCCCCATTATGGTATATCAAATAATTACATAGGAATGGGGGCCTCACCATATATATATATATATATATATATATATATATATATATATATATATATATATATAGGAGGAACCATTATGAAGGCCCTACCTCAATCTCAAACTTTCCATACATGTTAAGATAGTGAAATCTTTCCCTACCTACTTCATTTATGCCAAGGAGTAAGTTAAGGGAAACTTGGCTTTTTGATATCTAACTTTACTTTACCTAATTGCAGATGCCAAAATCCCAATCTATATATGTAAGTAATATAATTTCATCCCACCCTTTTCTCTCTTTCATGCCTATTTATTCTAGCTCAAGTCTTTGGATACACACTCTCTCCATGGTAATGATTATTAAGGTCTAACCAAATGTGGTAAATGTCTCTTAACCTTCAACTTAACATAAATCTATCTTAAAACCTATATAGAAGCATCCAACATAGGTGGAAGGCTATAAAAATAATGTTTTGGATAAGTCATAGGTTGTTGAGAGACTTAGGGTGCATGAAATAAAAAAGACGCCAAGTTTAGACATCATTTAAGATATGATAAGTCTCAAAGACATTAAGCAAGAAACTAATAAGAAAGAGAAGAACAAAGGAGAGGTGGGAAAATGTCTATAGGTCTGGTGTAGAGTTTAATTCTAGGTTTGTGGAGGACTATGCAAACCCTTAAATAGGGTTTAATAAACAAAAACTCATATATCTTTTTAGAAAACCATCGTAAACCTATAAAATTTTATATATAGGCATCTAAGGATGTTTATCAACTGATCCAGATGGTTTCAAAACTTGAAAGTCACCAGAAGACAATATATTCATGACTATGTTTTTTTTAGCATACCTCAAATAGGACTAAAATAGGGTTAAAGCTGTAGTCTTTCAAATTCTTTTGAAAATCAAAGTTGTAGCTGATTGTAGAATGTGTTCCTTGTCATGTGTAATGAGAAAATGAATACATGAAGTCATTTTTATGAACTTTAATATGATTTTGGATCCATAACCCCTTAAATAATAGATCAAACATAAGTGAGAGGGATAAAAAAGCCTATTTATTTGCATTTTGGTGAGAATTAAGTACAAAGAATGGAAGAAGCTTATGTGTTAGCTTAAATAGTGTCAAACCAAATACAAGAATCCTATTGGGGACATCATGAGTTAGTTTTGAGTGAAAGAATTTATACAAAGGGTGACAAACCTGATGAATAAGGTTTGATATGACAAATATATGTGTTGTCTGCAAGAATTAAGCTATTTTGGGCATGAATCAATGTTTTGATGGAGATTGTCACTAGGAAGGTAAATAAGTGAAAGTAGGTTTAAATAGGTGATCAAGAATACAATAGTAGTCAAAGGGGATTGAAATACAATAAATAGGATATAAAAAAAAGTTAAGACCTAAAAGAAAGATAAAAGCCTTGAGAGAAGATCATGTGTGTTGTGTCATGCAAAGGTGGCGTACTTCAAAATAATAAACCATGTTTATTGAGTGAGTAACAAAATTTAGAGTACAATAACCTTGTGTTAGTATAACGAGTTAAATATGTGGCATGAAATAAGTAAGGAAGGCTACAAATCCTAAATTAGACCTAGAATACCTAGATGAGTAAACCTATAAGAGGCCTACTTACATCAGATGATGAGGGAGTGATTAGGGATGGTGAGGGTCAATGACAGAGTGATGAGGGATGATGAGGGATGAGGAAAGAGTGATTAGGGATTATGAGGGATAAGGAGGGAGTGATTAGAGATGATGAGGGATGGTGATGGTCAATGAATGAGTGATTAGGGATGATAATGGAGTGATTAGAGATGATGAGAGATAATGAAGGTCAATGAGGGTGTGATTAGGGATGAGGAGAGATGAGGAGGGAGTGATTAGGGATGAGGAAAAATAAATTAGGGATGATGAGGGATAAGGAAAGAGTTATTAGGAATTATGAAGGATGAGGAAATAATGATTAATGATGATTAGGGATGGTGAAATTCAATGGAGGAGTGATTAGTAATGATGATGGAGTGATTAGAGATGACTAGGGATAGTGAAGGTCAATGATGGAGTGATTAGGGACAATGAGGAATGATGAGAGAGTGATTAGGGGTAATGAGGGATGAGGAAGAAATGATTAGGGATGAGGGAGGGATGATGAGCAAGTAAAATTACACATAAACTGGTCGTTCAATGTGTGTAGGTCATCAATGTGACCTATGCCACCCCAATCACACCACTTTAGATCAAGTTTAAAGTGTGTGATTTGCAAGCTACAATTTTGATGAACCTAGGACTCTTAGAAATTCCAAGAAGTAATTTAGAAGGCACAAAAACCTTAAAAATGACTATATGTTTACCAAAAATGGACATTAATTGCAAAAGTTATGCCCTGAAATTCCTACATTCAATACTGAGACCCTGACAATGCTTAAGTACTAATCAGATTGGAATTTGAAAATCTATTTTCCACATTATAAGGTGTGTAGTTATGAGACCAAATCTATCAGATGCAGAGTGACCCTAATTTATTATATTTATTAAAATAAATTTAAAGCATAAGGAATATAAATGTAACCTTATACTTAATATTTATTTTAGTAAATATCAATTTTAATTAAATATTACCTTCTTATAAATCTTTTTGTGTTTTTTGATGTAAATAAATAAGAACACATATGTGTTTTATTTAGTGAATATCAACTTTAAGTAAATATTACCTTCCTATAGATCTTTTTGTGTTTTTGGTGCAAATCAATAAGAACATGTATGTTCCTATTGTTTTGCACCCAAAAACACAAAAAACATCTATATGAAGGCAATTGGATGCAAAGCAATATGAATGCTTACATATTATAGCGTGTATATGTTATTAAAATTTGAATTTAAAAAATCAAGTCTTTTGGCTCAAAAATGGCTTGGAGTCTTGAGACAAAGGCTTGTACCTATCGATCTACAACCAAGTCCAAGAGTTTAGATAGAAAATAATAAATTTTAACTTCCATCACCAAATACACTATAGATTTCAACAACAAAATTCAAAAAATTATTACCATGACAACGAGAACGCTCTCCTATTTCCAAATATATGTTTTTTATAATTTTTAGACTATTTTAGGGGTTCAAACTATGTTGATTTCTAACTATACCTTTTTTAGGCCACTACATGCCGCAAATATACATACCTATTCATGTTTATGTAATTTGTTTTTCATTTATCCAAGTTCAAAACAAATTACATGGTCCCAAACTAGGCCTAATTATACACATATTCTTAAAAAAAAAAATTTCATTTTTTTTGAGGTACTTGAGGGGCTACACAGCTGGTATCTATTTTTTTTATCAGTTTTCAAGATCTATTTACTTAAAAAATCAATTAAAAAAATATATTCAATGAAAAAATACAGGTCACAAACTAGAAGATTTTATCTAAATATTCATCAAAGGGTTTCAAACAATATTAAATGATGTTAAAAGAGTGGTGGGCCACACGACCATCTATCCACTCTATTTTCTTAAATAATAGGAGTTCCTCTTCAAAATTTAAATGTTTGACCTAGTTATACTTAACCATTTTTCAAAAAAATAGTGTTTTAGAAACTAGACTCAAAAATGTTACAATCAATGTTCTTATATCATCTTCAAATTTTAAGTGTAGCCATCTCAAATTATGTACAAAAGTTTACATTTCTAAAATTTCAGTTAAATCATGTCCACAGTTTTTGTCCCCCAACTTTGTGCACTTACCCAACACATAAGAAATTTTTGGCAAGAAAAAAACATATCTGGCTATCGTAGGCATATGCACATTACTATATCTATCTAATCAGGTTTTGACATCCATTCTCATGATATGAACAACCACATATCTATTTCAAAGCATTGCTAATAACTGTACACTATCATAGACCACAATAAAACCGAAACAAGCTAAGTACCCCATCTTCTTGGTCATCTCTACAAATAATAAATATAATAAACCAGTCTTACTCTGCCTTTTACATTTAGATATGCATACTTTAGATATATCTTATACAATCCGAATATTCAAATGTTTTAGCTTGTTTAGACCACTAAATCAAAAATAAGATAAAACACCCGACACCAAATGTAGGTATTTTTCAAGTTGATAAACAACATACATTGTGAGATACATTTATCTCCTATATGAATATTTGTGGATCCCTTGAGATGCTTGGAAAGGTTGACCTCTCCACACACTCTTCTTTGCAGTCTAGTCACATAGAAATTATTTTGTTCATGGTATTTAGATGACCCAATGGTTTGACTAATTGGTCGATAAAACCCTAAAAGGGCAAAGGAAGACCTGAAAGCTCTATTTAGACTGGTATTTCAAGCTTTTCTTGTTTAGAGATAATAATATCCCTATAACAATGGTAAAAGACCACGAGAGTGTTTCAAATAAACCAAGGCCATAGTTGATAATGGCTATATAAGGCTCAACATTTGAAAATTTACGCTGAAAAAACCTTTGGTTAGGTTTTGAACACCCTTGAGCTTAACATCATGGGCTTGCAAAGTATTATGTACCTAGGTTTTGAGTATACTCTCATAGGGGATATGTTGAACAACCTAACCAACCAAAGTAAAATTTTCAAACGAAAGATAAGCTTTATCAAAATTTGAATATTCTAAAACCATATCTAGGAAAGAGTCAATTAGGAGGGGTTGTTCATTACCATATGAAATACTTTTGGAACACACTTTTTGCCTTGTTTCGACGTCATTTTTATTGTTATTTAGAGATCCATCGACTATACTTGCATCAAATGATGCAAGACCTAAAGAGTTGGGCATTATATATACAAACTCATAACTCAAAAAGGAGGGAACTAATAAATGCAATATAATAAATGTGATTAAGAAAGGAATCTTGTAAAAAAATGACAATACATAAATCTAGGAGAAAACATGAAAAATTAAACCCCCAACAAAATATTTTTCTAAAAAATTTAAAAAATAAAAAATAAAAAATAAAATAATAAAGACGAGAATTATTATTTATTTATTATATTCTATGAAAAGAAATAACAATAAGTGAATAAGGAAATAAATATTTTAGGGATGATGTAAGAGAATTTGAAATTATTTTTATAATACCAAAAAGGATTTAAAATTTAAATAAAGTCGGCAAAGATTTTTAAAAAATGAGGTTGTGTTGTAAATCCCACACAAATTTACCTCGAATGGATCCTCGATTTTAGCACTAGACAAAAAAAAAAACATTTGATTACGTGCATGCGGAGATTTGTGAAACAATTAAAAATGTTAAATTAAAAACGAAAAAGATGATAATGGGAAAAGAGATAAGGATAATTTTATGCGGTGGTAGTGGTGCAGCTTGTTTAAAAGCCCCGCCTGCATCCCATCTCATCTCATATGTTTTCCTCCGCCCGTCTGTAAGTGTGGCAATGTCAGTGGCAACGGCAATGCCAATGTCAGTGCGGAGAATGGGCACCGGTTTTACCTTGAAAATGCCAATTACCAGCACAAGGAGGAGGACAAGCACAAACATGAACATAAACATAAACATAAACATAGGGCAAGTCTCCTCTTCATTCCTAAAAGGCTTCACCCTCTCTCCACCAAGTTTCCCCAGTATCAGAACAAGGAAGAGTGTAGCAGTGCCAGTGGTTGCTCGGAAAGTTTTAGAGGGAACAGTGGTGTGCGCAACAAACGATAAGACGGTTCGAGTGGAGGTGTTTAGGCTGGCAGTGCACCCCAAATACAAGAAGAGAGTGAAGGTGAAGAAGAACTACCAGGCGCATGATCCAGCCAACACCTTCAAGGTGGGGGACAGGGTTCAGCTCCAGAAGTGCCGACCCATCAGCAAGACAAAGGCCTTTCTTGCACTCCCTGTGCCTCCTCGCAACAGCACACGCGCTCAGCCTCAACAGCTCTCCCTCCCTCTACAGTCCCATTCTTCTGCACCAACTTAGGTAAGCTATTATGTTCTTCCACATTCTATTTTAGGAATCATTGAGGATACTCAAGTGAAAGAGGATTGACCTTATTGCCTTTGGACTCATCACTGTTGTACACAAATAATGTTACCAGCAACAGAGAATATATCATATAATGCTCTCTTATCTAGTGCCTTGCCAGCATTCTCGATAAAGATGTTTGCTTAACCGCTTATCCAATTTCTCGGATTTGGCCGTTGAAAAATTATCCTCGCCCGATCCCTATATATATTAGTGAAATTCAAAACATCTAGAGCATGGTTAGCTTCAGAGCCAATGACTGTCATTGCCTTCTGCTTTGCTTATTACTTATGCTAACCAGTGGTGAGTAGTTGGGAGCCACATAATATTGTTTATATGCGGCAACGTCTCTTTCTTGGATGCACATTATATCTGTATCATTGTAGACAGACAACATAAATTCTTAGAGCAGCTGTATCTACCTTCCTTGTAATGTCCCAAAAACTGGATATTGAAGGACATAAGATTCCTTTTAGTACTCCCTCCTCTTTTATATATCCAGGTAAGATGTAGTACTAGTATAGTTATAAATAGAAAAAAATCGGGCAAACTACCCTATCCATGTAAACTAATTTGTTGCCTTCCCGAATTCCACTCTTCCGCAACTTGAAACATGCCTTCTGAAATGACACGAGATCCAGATAGAGGTGTACCAATTCAGTTCCTGGGAAAAGTTATATATATTTTTGCCTTGCTTGCAGCGCCCAATTTGACTATGAAGATTTATAGCAGGAAATGGACCTTCACTTGCAAAAAGTATATGGTTTCCCACAATCGAAAAAAAATTCTGAGGTGTGCATTCAGCATTTTTAGTTGAATCTTGACATTACAAATATTACTGGCCTCATACAAATTGATTCTTTGAAAGCTTCCAAAACATCTTCTCCGATTACACCGCCAACTGCAGATAATCCAAGCACAAAAGGAATATTAAAACATAAATGTCTACAGAAATAAGAGAGAGCAAAACTTTTTCAAATTATGCTCAAGTCTGCATTACATTTATAGTGTTCTTCACCATCTATGTATTTAACTGTTAACTACCTCCGAACTGTCAACTAACTGAGCTTATTTCTAAACTTGATGAATTTATTACTATTATAACCAAGTATAATATGACCATTAAATATATTCTTATACCCTCTTTAATAGTCATACAAGATACTGCACTGAGCTTATTTATAAACTTGATGAATTTATTGGGTCCTATGATTTAATTTATTTATAAAATTTAATAGTCGTATAAGATACTACACTGAGCTTAATATTCATCAAGAGGCTGGTTGTTTACTCTTGAGTTGCACAATATTGCTTCTCAGCTTCTCTTAATTCACCAAGCAGTCAAATGAAATGAATGCATACTTCGATGTGCTTTGTGTGTGCATGGAATACATTATTTTTAACCTTCTTTAGCACAGTTTGATTATTACAATTTAAATTTTTCTCTTGAGCCACCTGCAAACCATAAAGTAGCTTCCTTAACCAAATTGCTTCACAAGCTGCACGAGCAATAACTTTATAGTTTGCTTCAATTATTTGCTGCTTTTTGCTAGCCCACGAAACAATACATGTTCCTAGAATAAAAGGATATCTCGTTGTTGACTTTCTATCATCTATGGATTCTGCCCCATTCAAAATCAATAAATCAAACAAGCTGAAAATTTTGCTACTGCCACATCAAATGCCACAATCAATATTACCCTGCATGAACCTCAAAATTCATTTTACTACCTTCCAATGATCAACATTAAGTTCGCTTATGAACCATGAAATGTTGCTGACCACAAAGCT
This sequence comes from Torreya grandis, assembly GCA_037957365.1. NCBI lineage: Eukaryota > Viridiplantae > Streptophyta > Pinopsida > Cupressales > Taxaceae > Torreya > Torreya grandis. The sequence continues at coordinate 727,861 of JARHVA010005566.1, read as the reverse complement.
AAGATCAGGTCGTGTGGCTGTAACATATATCAAGCTGCCGACCAACTTCCAAAATTTTGATTCATCTACCTATTTTGATCACTATTCACTGATAATCTCAGACCAGTCTCCACAGGGGTAGAAACTTGCCTACAGTCACTGATACACAATTTCTCTGACAAATTTTTGGCAACACTTCATCTGAGAAATAAAAACTCATTAGTTTGCCAAAACTCTACTCCTAGGCAACAATTCCAGAGACCTGAATCTATCATGTCCAAAGTGAAGTAAAAATCTGATTTTAACTGCTAAACTGTGCTTCTTTCATTGCATGTGATGATTAAGTCCTCCGCATATACGATGAAAATTATTATATCATCATTTGAACTTTTGCCATATAGATTTGGATTAGAAGGGTTTCTTCTAAATCCAGATCTATTAAGATGAAGATCAAATTTTATGTATCTGGCTCATGGAGCATGCTTCAACCCATAAAAATCCTTTACCAGCTTGCGTACAAGAAGTTCTTTACTTGTAACCTCAAGACCTTGCAGCTGATATAGGTACACCTCTTCATCCAAGTTAGTACTGAAGAATGTGTACTTTATGTCCATTTGATAAAGCTTCTAGTCAAACTATGAAGCAACAGCTAAACCAATCAGACTGCAGCCAATTTTGCTGTTGGGCAAATGTCTCATCATAGTTGATATGCCCTTGTTGGGAAAACACCTCCTTCACCACATCTTTTTGAGGATATGCATCCACATCTTTGTGCTGAAGTCATCAACAAACATAAGAAATAATGTGACACTGGAAATGAAATTTACCTTCACAGGCCTGGAAATGTCACATCACACCAGTTCTAAACACTACTCCAAGCCTTGCCTTTTTCAAAAGGTTTCTAGCATTGTTTCCCTACCAAACACGCCACACAAACCTCTTAGATTCCTACAATTGAGGTAACCCATCTACCATGTGCCTCTTCTAAAAAGTAGAAAGATACCAAAAATTCAAATATTTGTGTTTGGTGCCAAAGAGCTGTGAAATTTGGAATAGAAACCAAAGCGTGTTTCTGTGAAGAATCAGCCTTTCGAAACCTGTAGAGACTATGGTCTCTAGCACCAGTTCCATAATCTAATTACTCCTTTTATCCTTCAGGAAACAAATATCCTACACTAAATGTAACCTCCAAATTTCCTTGTCTAATTATCTGACTAATAGAATTTATTTTCCTTAATGCCATGAACATACCAGGCATTCTGAAATATCATTTTCTAACCGCCACCAGATATTTTCCTTTGGTGTTTCAATTGGAGGGACCTCCATCTTTTATACTCTTGTTGTTAAGATTGTTTGGCCCTCGGTCCTTTCGATTTGGTTTAAAAAACTCCCTTGGCCATCATTGCTCTTCTTGCATGAAGATACTTAGTCCCCTGTTGGAGCGACATTAAAATCAAACTCCAAACCTCCCTTGGAAGGATGAATATGCTTTAGGTTTCGAATCCCATCCTTTTCCAACCCTTTTTGCACTTATAGTAATGCGTCCAATCTTTCTGTCTTGTAATGAACTCCCTTACTTTTACTATCCAAATGATAATGCAAGATTGGATTTTCAAAGCTTAAAAAAGAATAAAAAATAGGCAAATGCAACTTGATACCATCTGCTTAGTTTCTTCCGTCATGCGTTCTCCTCACAGAAAATGATGATCACTACTTGTGTTGCCTAAGGTGTTGCCCATCGAAACTACAAAAATTGGGGCCAATTTGCGGTTCCCTAACAACGTCATGTCTGGACAGAACACCGTGATCCGTTCTCTCATTTTGACTATGTGCTATGCCATTTTCAGATGCTATTCTGCTCCCTTTTCCTACCCTCTGACTGCATTAGATCATGCTTCTGTTTGAGTTCCATGTTTTAGGCAAATTCGAAGTCTTAAAGAGGTAATTGTCTCACTTGGGGAGCTTGATGCCTTGCCATATCAACTGAGCCAAGAGAAGAAAAAAACAAGCAATAATAAGACTATTACTTCATAAAGCAATGCAAAAAAATCCCATGAAAATGACAGGCCATAGAAGTAAATCGAGAATGGGTAAAAAATGGATCAAACTCAAGAATAAAGACCAATGAATTCCTTGACTAGTTTCTAGTAGCAAGCAAAAATCACGAATGTAAAAGAAGCAACATGTAGAGAGATGGAAACGCAAGTGCAAAAAACCGAGCAAATCCACTATTGGTTTCAACAGATAGACAAGGTAAATGCATGACTTCTTGGAAAAGCCAAAAATGCATACTAATCTCTACGAAACATTTACATGAACAATGAAACATTGAGGAAGGTTGCTAAATCTAACTTGTTTTAAAGCACCAATGAAATAAAGCCCATCTTCGAGCAAGCACCATAGAGCAACCTTCGATTGGGAAGAAAAACTAGGATTTTTTTTAATATTGATATACAAAGCTCCAATGAATTTCCATGCTTGTGCATATAAGCCTCCCTCTCCACGTGTTTTGCAAGCTTTAAAACTTCCCAAAGGAAAAGTTCTTGATTGGACGATTGTTTTAGTCTTCATCCAAAAATATAAAAATTATGGAAAGAACATCTAAGGTGGAAGAACCACTAGTGCTAGTAGCCACCAATGTAGAAAGGACAAAAGTAAGCTTTAAATTCATTGGATGCTTTAAAGCATAGCACCACTGCCACATTAAAAAGCACACATTTTTTTCGTGCAAAGAAAAAAATAGACCAATATTGGAAAATTTGCTTGTATCAATCATGCACCTTTTAGGCAATTAAGACTTAAAATATACACAAACATGGACACTTTTTTTTAAAATAAACAAACCACTGTCTACTATGCCTTTTAATCACTCAACTTGCATCCATATGGATTAAACCATACATGTTTTTCCAAATTTTTAAAGCAGACATAGGTAGCTTCTCATTATTAGCATTGGAGTCTTGTTTTGGTCTCTTGTCAAATTACTCATATTCTCTTGTGCCTTCGTGTACTTGTTATGATATTTCATAGAGAGACACCCAAGTTGGCCAAACTAGTTGACCACCTCATTTCCTTCTTTAAAGCAATGAACAAACAAAATTTTGTCAAAAGAAGATTTCAACAAAAAATATGATTAAATTGTTAATAATTTCCTTAATAACTGTGTCAATAATTATCTTAAAATCATACTCAATAATCATTTTCAATACACCTCTGTACAAAGCCAAACTAAGACCTACCACTAAACCTTCTCCTTACACAACATTGTTTGAATTTTTTTTAGTGAAGCAAGCTTCAAACATGGTAACCCTAATCGTATAATCTCATAAGACATTGTTCACTTAATAAACCTAGGTTCCCTTTGTACACCCTTTCAAAATTCAACTTGACCGAATCATCCCATGGTGGAAGCCACTTGATGCGAAATGTTTGTCTTTTGGCTATGGTGGGGATTCCATCTAAACATGCCTTAGCCTCTTGCTAGTGTTGTAATTCTTGGTGTTCTCTTGGCGCTAACTCCTTTCTATGACAAATGATTCTCACCACTTCATTTACTAGATCTTTGAACTCCTCATGAGACTCTACTTCTATAGTTCTAGTAAGGTTCTTAAAAATACATCATCGCTACTCTAGCCATAAGGCCTAACATGCCATAGCTGGAATTATTTCCCAAAGAAAGGTTTTACATGAAGCAATTAGGAAAAATCCTCGCCATATTAAATTTGCCAAGCAGACCTTGCCAAACTCCCATTGCATAAACACAAATCAGTAGTAAGTGATTTGTATCTCTCGTCATTAAGGCATAACACACATCTCCATGGTCCGTAAAATCCATTTTTTAAAAGTTGTTCTCTTATGAGAACCATTCCTTAAGTTGCAATCCACAAAAAACTTTCTTTTGGCCACACTTTAGGTTGCCAGATCTTCCTCCAACTCACCAATTGAAAAGCCATAGAGGTTGCCTCGGAGGAACCAATAAATAGTCGTCATTCAATTGTTTCTTGAAACCTTGTGTCTGTAGTGGAACATATCATGATTGGATTAATGAATGAAAGATTTAAATAACATCCATGAGACCAAGCAATCTATGGAACCAGGAGCTGCAATAAAGTTGTTTTGTGATACTGCAACTTCTTGACCCAAGGGCTGCCCTACTAATATTGCAAAATTTTTAATCCCTTCTCGATGCTAACTGTTCTACTATGGATCTTGATTAGAAAAATTGTTGTACTGTTTAACATTTCCTCTTTAAACAAGTTAGTTAAGTTGTCAACCCTCAAGTTGTCTTTGTACTTGATATGGATGTCACTATAGGTTGCACACTTCATAATGAAGTGCCATTATATCTCCACTACTCCCTTGTCACAAAATAAACATGTTCTTATTTCCCATTCTTTCTTGGGTGCTATCCACCTGCCGGTTTCACACCTAAGATGATGTGAGCTAGTCTTCAACTGTGCAATCAACATATTTGCTTTCCATTTGAGTTTTGCCTCTATGTATGTAATTTCTCCATGCTCCTATGCGGGGTTAAACTTATTGATGTAGTATGCTTTCTTCCGTTCCAACTGCTTTGTCCATATGGTCGTCTTGAATTTCTCTCTCACATACTTTTTTATTTCCTTGGTGTTTGGGCATTCTTGCATGTTGATGTCCCATTTACTGATCCATTTGTAGTTTTGTTTGATCTACGTGTTTTTTCTTCTGCTTAGCTCTGCTTTTATTACCATTTTGGGCCATCAATGGTTTTCCATACTTTGTGTCTTTTTTAAATTAACTTGATGTCCGAGTCATTGCTGATGCTTCCAATGGAAAGGTACTTGTTTTGGCTAATAGAATCTCTTATGGAACTAAGGCTTTGACTTTGAGGCTGCTTGTGATTAAATGCTTTTGGATTCTCTCTATCTGTCTCCAATTTAGGTTAGACACATTGCTGCACCAAGGTTTGCATTAGTATAGGACCACTGGTGTGACAAGCAGGCCGAACAAGGTTCTCTTTGTTTTCCAATCCCATAATTCTGTATTCTTGCATTTGTTTTGCAGTGAGTATAAGGCCTTCCACCTTCGATTTCTTTTTGGCCTGCAGGTCTCCCAATTAAGCTTGTGAAATTCAAGCCCAAGCTATTTGTATTCTTCCACTATTTCCAACAGATTTACTTTGAAAAGGAACTCAGTTTGTTTCTTTTTTCTCCATAGAGAAAAGATCATAACTTTTGTCTTGCTAATGTTCACTTCCATTCCCACCTTTTTGCAGAAGAGTTCTAGAGCTTTTAAATGTTCCCTCAAACTATGGGCTGTTTTTGCAAATAGAATAAGATCATCTGCATATAAAAGTAACTTTACAACATAATTAGCTAGGTCGATGCCCTCTCCACAAGCGTTATTTATTCACTCCTCTAGTTTGTTGATGTATAGCCCAAACAAGGTTAGAGACAGAGGACATCCTTGTTTGACTCCAATGTCGCTTCCAAAGCATTTTGACAAATCTTCACTTGTTTTAATTTTGGCCCTGACTTGCTCATAGAGTGTATGCATTGCCACTTTATATTCATTTGGAACTCCAATCTCCTCCATTCGGCTCCAAAGTTTACTTCTAGGGACCATGTCAAATGCTTTTTTGAATTCAACAAAGCAACAAAGAGCTTCTTTTCCCTAATTATCCCATTCTTTTTCAATCAAGTGTCCAAGAGTGATGCGGTGATCAATGGTGGAGTATTTCGGCCTAAACCCTGCTTGCCCTTTTGCTCTTTTATCCTCTTTCTGCCCAACTTCTAATTCTGCACTCTTATCATGCTACTAAATAGTTCAGTAATTGGATGGATTATTGATATCCTCACTTTTATAGAGAGGGATAACGACACTAGTCGTCCAATTTTTCAGAAAGTCTTCCTGAATGATGCCATTGAATATGCTTTTAATTTGTGGTGTAAGGGTTTCTAAGCCCCACTTTAGATATTCAGCTGTAAGGGTTATAAGCCCCACTTTAGATATTCAGCTTGCAACTCATCTATGTCTTGTGCCTTACCCCCTGCTAGCCTCTTTATGCCTTGAGTGATATCCTTCGTAGAGAAAAGCTTAGTTGTTGTGTTGATTTCTGGAGGGTTATCTTTATCTTGAACTCTTTCATAGAGTAGCTTTGCGTACTCTAACCATTGGGTATCTGTAATATTATTCTCTGTTTGTTTTCTTTTTTGCTGTAGTTCCCTCCAAAAACCTTTGGGATTATGCTTTCCAAGGGAAATTATTCTTCTCTCCATGTATTCATGTGGTTTTCCTTTTTGGACCGGATGATTCTTTCATAAGCCTTTTTGTTTTCTTTGCTCATTCCAATTCTTCTCAAAGTTCTCTTTGTTGCCTTGCACTCTTCATCATACCATGAATTTGCTGGAAAACCATTTGCACTTCCACTTTTAGGTCTACTTCTTTTGCATGCATTTAAGGCCTTTTGAATTAAGGAAATCAACATATTAATGTTTGCTGGACAATTGTTCATACTGGAGTACTATTCTTTGTTTCTTGAAAACATTGTTGAAAATGCTGTTGAAGAGCTGCTTTGAAGAGTTCTTGGTTCTCTTGAGTCATGAGGATTCTACTTTGAAGAGGTCTCTTCCCTTGCTTGTGGTGGTCTTGCCCTACATGTTGATGATTTATGTGCATATTGAATTTTACATATATTGGATTGTGGTCTGATTTCATCTCGATAGGGCAGTCCCCAACTTCGAGTTTCATCAATCTCGGGATAGAGCTTTGTGAACAAATAACATAGTCTACTACACTTTGAGGGTTGTAAGTTTTGCAAGTGATGTTCCCTGAATTCGGCCATGCTGTCATGTCGTTGCATATAACCATGTCATACAAACTACATAATCCTAATAATTCTGCTCCATAATATGTAACGATCCCCTTTCCATCTTGTGATTTCCTTTCCCAATGCTGGTCTTCTTCTTCTTCTAACCATAATGGATTGTTTCTCACTCCATTTCTCAAATTAAGAGCTTGGTTGTTTGTTTTCCGCGCATTGAAGTGCCCTATGACCAAGACTTCTCTTGAGATGCTAAAAACTGAAATGTCACTTTTTAGTGACGCAGAGGGGTCTTCACAATCTAACTTCATTTTCTTATATGTTTTTGAGCCTCTCGATGCAAAATAACAAGCAACAATCCTAATTGTTATCTCGTTTTCTGTTATTTTGAGCCATATATATGTTTATTTGGGTCCTCTTTCTCCATTTTTATAATTTTGCACCATGTTTCTTTGATTAGCACCGTAACCCCTCCATGTCCTTTGCCACTTTCGGTCCTTTTATTCCAAACTGATATTTTCTTATATCCTTCAAAATCTGGAACGTTGTAGCCTTTGTGTTCATGAGTTTCAGTGAGAATGATAATGTATTTTCTCTCTGCTATGAGCCCTAACCCAAGACCTCTTCTCTAAGGGTAACCTCTACAGTTCTAGCTTACCAAGGTCAAGTGCTCCTAAGGGCCCCTGAACCCCTATTTCTTGTGTGTTATTCGGTGACTGATTTGGGCTCTTCCATTCTGTAACCATGCCCATTTCCTTGCATCTCTTGCTGCTTTCATTTTCTCCCATTCTTTCTTTCTTTCTTCTTGATGCATGGGGGTTAGATCTTCATCTAGGTAGAAGTGTGTCCCTCTAAGAGACCTTTTGTTCCTTAATATCCTGTTCTTGTCTTCCATGTTTTTCATGATAACTTTTACATGTCTGCCCATTCCTCCTATTAGTTTTTCCATTCTATTTAATTGAAGAATAGAGCTTGTTTAATGCAGTTGGTCTCCCAAGTAGTCTCTTGCTAATTTGTGGGTATTCACATTCTCACCTTAGTCTTTCAAATTTTTAATAATGATGTTTGCAACCCTCTTATGATTATCATGTTCTTCTCTTATTTGCATTCTGACTTATATTTCTATTATCTCCCTCTGTTCATTTGAAGGTCCTCTCACTATTTGAGCCCAAGACTTGGTCTCCTCATGTTGGACTCCCAAGTGACTTTCTTTTACTTCCGTATTACAATTGCGGATTGGGGCTCTTTTGTTTGTGGTGCATTCCTTCCTTCTTTCACGTTAGACTTATTTTCCTTTGTTGTTTTCAAATGATTTAAAGCTTGTTTTATCGCTGTCAACTCTTGCTGCCCCGTTTCCATGCTGTTTTGCAAGTTTATTACTTGCTCCTTGAGTATTTTATTCTCTTTTATAAGTTGCCAATTAGCATCTATAACCCCTTTCATCTTGCTGCCCTCAAATTCTCTCTTTGTTTCTAAGTCTTCAAGACTCCTTTTTATATTCATTAATTCATTAACAAATAGCTTGGGTGACCATATTAGTGGCGTTGACGTTGGGCTATATAATTCTTTTCTTTCTTGGTTCTCTTCATCTCCTTCCCCTTTGTTTGCCGAATAAGTTTCAATTTCCTTTTGTCTGTTACCCACATATGTTTTTTTCCCATTCTCCTTGTCCTCCAGGACCCACCTACGGTTCTGATGTGTATTATCATTCTCTTGTTGCCTATGATGAGCGGATTGGGTGTATTGTTTCAGAACCTGCTTTGGTTCAACTTTATTCTTAAGCAATGTATTCAGTGTTTCTTTAACTCTTTCTTGTCCTTGTGTAGCTTGGGTTGTCAGTGTTTGTTGCCTTGTGGAAGTGACTATTGAAGTGTTGTTGACTGCCCTTGCTAGGATAATTGTGGATTATCTGCTTCCAGCTTGTCTCAGCTTTTGAGCTTGCCTCTCTTTTAAAATACCTTTATATTGTTTTTCGTTAACATATATCAATTTTCCACTGGTGTCTGATACACTAGTCTGTTGATATCCCAACATGTGTGATTGAATGTATGATTCCCATGCCCTTGTCGATGCACCCTTGTATTGATATAGGGATGTTGAATAAGGTCCAACGGGATTACCAAGCCTCCCTAAGGCATCGTTCCCATCATTGGCTCCTGTGTTTGTGTCCCTATTTGAGATCCGCCTAGTTCTTCCCTATTGGTGATTGTATGTTTCTCTTCCACTGATATTTCTTTGTTTTCAATTGATCTTATATTGTCATTTCCAACATTGACGTGTTCTTTACTATTAATCTGTCATACTCTTACTACCTTCCTCTTTTTTTTTTTTTTTCATTCCTTAGGATTGCAGGATCTTAGTTTGACTTAGTATATTATAGTTATTAAAGATGCTTGGAATATAAAAGATGTAGGGCAAAAAAAGGTGGGGACAAAAAGTTCTCTTTTTGTGTGGGACTCACTTGGGACTTGCACAGTGCCTTTGTTTTGTTTGCCTCAAACTTTGTTCCCACTTTCTTGTTTGCCTACCTGTTTGTTCTGCCTTGTCTGCACTCTTTTGGCTTGTATGCACTTGTCTGCTTGCTGCCCATTCTGCCTTGTGTTGCCCGTTTTGACCGCCGTTCTGCTCTTTGTGCTGCCTGTTTTGCCTAACACCACCTGCTCTGCGTTTTGCTATGACTCATTGTCCTCTTTTAGGTTTTTCGGCTAAGAAGACATGCGTTGAACCCAAAGCAGCCGGTGTAATTCCATCGGGTGAAAGGGTTGTAGTTCCATCGGGTGGGATGATGGTAAGGGATCACATCTCAATGTATCAAATCAAATTTGCACTCCAAGGAATCTTGAAGCTCTGCAAAGAGTTCCAACGACAAGCATTGTTGGATCAACTAGAAATGACCAAATTCTTCCAAGCCTTGCGTCTCACATTGCAATCTCCTTTGTGATCCAATAGTCTTTCACATTTCCTCCCCATTCATGTACAACTATTGTGTATATCATTCAAATTTGGATGTGTAAATAGAAGGTAATCATTTATACAAGAATCCCAAAAATCTGCTTTCTCTCCATTTCCGTTATTTTAGATGAGAGCTCTTTGAATGAGATTCTGGGAAATATAAATATGCTTTGTGATCGTAAATCCTTTGTGGAGACCTACTGTAGTTAAAACCCTGTCTAGATCCTCACTGTCCAAATGTTTTTTTTTAATTAGATAGCTCTAGCTAGCTTTTGTTGAGTATGCCATTGATTATGCTACCCACCTTTCCTAGCTTATGATTGGATACCACTCTTCCTTCATCGACACAACCAAATATGAGTTTTTACCCCATGTACCTTAGGAAGCAGCTGTTGACTATTTTCCCCACACAGGTCACCATTCTAATCCACCTTGCCCTCTTGGTTCTTGCCCAATGATTTGTTGGTATGTTGATGAGTAAATCTATGCATCAAAGATTTGTTTTGTCCTAGTTCATGATCATCCACCCATACTGCTAATGGTCTGATATGCCTGATATAGGGCTGCCCGCATGTCAACCACAACATGGGAAGCTCTACTAGTGTGGGACTAATCGTTTAGAGTAATTTCTAGAGACAACTGGTTCTGTATCTATTCTAAAGCATAAAAGAAAACTTATCGGGAAAAGGGGAAGAAAGAAAAAAAAGTGATACTCTAGAGGGGATTGGATTAATTCCTTTTCTATATAAAAATGAAGCAATATATCAATACAAGAAGGGAAATTGGGCAAAGTTTAAATTAATGAAACCAAAGGGTGAGATCCAACTTGAATATGGAAATGAGGCTAGAGAAGCAAGACATAACTAAGGGGTAGACAAATAGAACCGCAATAATTTTTATCAATTGCAAGAATGAACACACAAATAACTTTTCATTTAATTAAAAGTGCTCGGGATAATTCGTACATGAAAAAGAGCTAAGACTTAGATATTGTATTGCAAGAAGACAGGGATTTTGATTATCCAAGCAATCGACCCTTTGCACAAGTTGATTAATTACAATTTATAGAAGAGGAGAAAGGGGAAGGAATCATATCTTCTCAACCACCAAATACGAAAGTAGAGAAGATTTCTAACTTGCACACCTTTCCCTCCAAAATTTCAATTATTTTTTGTAGATGTGTCGCCTTTTGAATCGTAAATTGGCATGCATGACTCCATTAAATGCTCCACATGGCCTCCTTTGTCTGGGATTGGATCCTCTTATGTACTTGACTAGTTTGAACAAGGCAGCCTGCACCGCTCTGATGATTCTCAAATCTGAATCCTAACTGCTTCCCTTAAAATCGCGACTTGTTTGTCCCCATGCAACTACTCTCAACTATTGCTTCTGCAGGGAGGATGCAACTAGCTAAAGCCTTTTTGAAGGGCTTCAACCATACATACAAACTTGGTTGAATTTAATTGCAGTCACTTCTTGTTGCGCAAGGTTAATTCCTCAGCTTGGCTTCTCTTGGCTCTTGCTTGTTGTTATGCAAGATATTGGATTTGTTGATCAAACAACTTGAATTTAGCACTGGGAGCTTTGTTTTGACAACGTGAGGCATTTTCATATTCTAATGTCATTGTATTTTTCAAAAATAGCTCATGCCGTTGGATCCTTGACAATCAGACGGCTTGAGATCTTTGTTTGAGATCAAAATAACTCATGGTCTTGATCTTAGGGAGATCAAACAGTGTGAGATCCCTGTTGGAAGCTTGCAGGCCCCAAGACATGCCTTTTGAAGATAAGCTTTAACTTTTTATACAAAATAAGATTAGACAGCTTGAAATCAACATTGGGGCCTTTGATTCGATGGCATGAGGCACTTTTCACTGTTGATGTTATCATTCTTTCCAAAAACAATTGATGAATTTGATCTTAGGCATATCAAACAGCTTGAGATCTTTGCTTAGTCTCAAAACAACTCACACTGTTGGATGCAAGGCGATTTAACGGCTTGAGATCCTTGCTAGAAAGCTTTACACTTAGTTATTTTGAAGGCTTTTACAAATTGGCTAAGGCATTGAGCAAAACCAAGACTTATTGAGTCATACATCCACAAAAGAAAATAATTCCACCTTTGTGAGGCAATATTGAGATTTGTTTTGTAGAGTTGGAAGTGACAGATCTTTAGAAGCCAATGACAAAATTGAAGGAAGCATCTGTTCTTTATCAAGCCCTTTGCAAAAAACGAACAAGGAAGAAGAGAAGGGTTGTTAGAACTTGCTTTCGCCTGAGGAAGTGTTGAATAAACTCTAAATACTTGAAATGCAAGAGCAAGAATTCACTCTCATTTCACCTTCTATATTTCATGAAGGTAATTTAAAACCTTAGAGTAAAAACCACAACATAGCATTTTTAAATCTACATTTCATAGTGACTTTCAGGGCTGTTTCAATGAGAAGCGAGTTGAACCCAACATCCATTGGGCTACATAGTCCTCATTGCTTCCTGCAGATCTTTCCATTCCTTCTCAGTTGGTCCTTCATAGCCTCAAAAGTTTTATGGAACCTTCCCCCCTGAAAGGTATCCTCGTAAGAGAAGCCCTATAGGTTGCTAACTATTTGATTTATTTGAATTTCCAACTTGGCTAGTGTGTCATGTCCCCCTTTTGATCGTGGAGCAATTGAAGACCCTAGCGTGTCATGTCCCCCTTTTGATCGTAGAGCAATTGCAGACCCCTAGTCTTGTTTTGTTTCCCAAGGGCTAAGGGAAGAAGAAGGAAAAAGAGAAACACTTAGGGTTTTTAAGAGCAATGGTAGAAGTGCTTGATTATTCTAATTTTCACTTAAGTTGTGGTCTTTTAAGGGTCATGGGTGCCCAAACCATTTAAGTGGATTATAAGGAGTGTTCTTTTTATATTTTGAAAAAAGGTACTTTATGATTCTAATTTTCACTTAAGAAGGGGACATTTGAGGGTCATGGGCACTCAAGTGATTAAGTGAAAGCTTATAAGAAAGGGTCCTTTTAATATTTGAATTGTTTGCCCTCCCTTTTGGACGCACCTCTTTTGGGAAAGGTTATAAAGGTAAAGGGGGATCTTGTGGAGAGGTTCATATTATTTTTGATAATTGATTTCTTCAAGTCTTAAGCATGAAATGCTGGACTTTGCCTTGAGGACGAAATTCCTTCAAGGTTGTTTGGAACAAGGAGGGAAACCCTTGATTTTAGACCCAAAGCAATTTCACAAAGAGGTTGTATTGAGCAATATTGGTGGCAAAAAGGTGTTTTCATCACCATTTCTCCATTTGCAGGTGCAATGACTAGGTTGGTGGGTTGAAGGGGTTGATTGGGCGCTGGTTTTCGACAACTAATCACTCATTACAGTTGGGCGACTAGGGTTTGCAGGTGCAAAAAGGGACAACAACTGTTTTCAAGGGTTTGAGGGCCTAGATAAGGCAGAGAACCCCTAGGAGAGGTCAATGACCCCTTCGTAGAGCTGGGCGAAGGTGTTTCTAGGGCTGTTTTAGCCGCTTTTTATGCTCAATAACATCAGGGTATTTATTGATGAATTTGTGATTTATTTACAACTATTTTGCATTGAGAAATTTAGTTTTGGAGCCAAGATTGTTGGCTGGAATTATTGTATTTTTTCTATAATTTTTGGAATAAATAAATCTCTATTAAGTGCCATTTTGGGGCACTTCCAGCATTTTGAATTTTATTGCAGCAGTTGGGGTTTGAGAAAATATAGAAAATTCTTATTTGTTTGGTTAGGGTTTGATATATCTAAATCAGAATTTGCACATGTGGTGTTAGTGTTTGTTGTTTTGTTAGGGTTTGTTGGGAAACCCCTTTGATCTAATTTCAACCCTACAAGGGACATTTCAGTGGTAATAGAGCCAACCAGCTGTGGGGTGTGAGTGACTACAATGGATTGACAACCTAGGTTTTTGCCAAAAGAGAAATACAAAGATTCCATTCAAAAGGTGGGATGAAGAAGAGGACAATGGATGAAGTCATAGATGATTTGTTGCAAGCTATGCAGAATTATTAGAAGGAACTAAGGGCAGTAGGTCCCAATTCTTTGATAAAGGCTATAGGGTCAAGCCCTAGGCATCAAGAGCCCCCCTTAGAAGAAGAAAAAAGACCAAGAGAAGTGATGAGTGTTTCATCATCACAAAATGATTTCCCCTTGACGATGAGAGAAGAGGGAGAGATCATGGAACACAAGCCCAAGGAAGAAGGAAAGTCAAATTTGCAAGATGGGGGAGAGAATTGTGTGGTTGAAGCCTAATCATTGGAGGATAAAGTTGACAAACAACTTGCTGATTTCCAGAACAACAATGTGGAGAGACATGTCTTTGAAGAAGAAATGAGGAATCACAAGGATAGAAGGGTTTCCATAGACCTTACTTCGCCAAAGGTGGACAAGCTTGTTTTTTGTAGCCCAAGGTATGAAAAACGAGGTAACATATTAGAGTTATTGTCACACTATGCCGTTTCAGACTTGTTGCCCTCATAAGAAGCATGCTAAAAGGGGTGATAAAAGGAGGCATACTGTTTACAACATGGGACATGGGGACCCTTTGATTCAAGTTGATAATTGTTGTTGCCAAAAGGTGTGGGATCTTGGTAATATTCTGAGATCTACAAAGGGTAGCAATTCTGATTTTAATATATTTGTAGCTGTTCCTTTCATGGGAGAAAGAGAAAAATCAGAGTTGGTTTCAAATAAGTATGAGGAAGCTTTAAGATATGTGAAGAATCATTTAAATTCTTGTTTTAAGAACCTTACGAATTTTGAAAATGTAGGTTCAAAGCAAGCTTGTGAAAAGATTGAATTTCAGTTTGTGATAAGGAAAGAGAAATCAAAGTTGAATTGAAAAATTGGTACCTTGAAGCCCTTTGAGCAACAAAGGGCAATACCTTGGGGCAACCAATTATTGAAATCTCTGAGCTTCAAAAATCAGAATTTGTAGGGCAGCCAAAGAAGATTTTCCAACCGGATAAGGGACAAATAAACTTGGAAAAGTATGAGTTGCATGATAAAAATTCTGAGTTGTAAAAATAAAAAATTAGAATTTTTAGGACAGCCAAGTGAGAATTCCCATCATGATGATAGGCAGCTAATAGAGCAACAAAGTGAGGGTTTCCAGCGAGGGTATGGACAACAACGAGAGTTGCTGGTAGAAGGGAAAAATATTCTAACCAAGAAGGAGAAAGTTCTGCCTTTATAGTAAGGTCCCAAGAAAGGTGTGAGGAGTGGCTAGGAGGGCAAAGGAGGGCAAAGGAGGCAAATTTGGTAGCCTTTCAAGCTAGACAACACCTACAGGATTTTACAAGGGAAGGTGAGTTCTTAAGACACCACTATAATAGTCTTAAAAATAGAGAAAAATCAGATTTGCATAAGATTTGTAAGGACTTTAGGGAAGATCTTGTTGGGAGGCATGCACATGAGAGAAATGCCTCATTAACTTCTCATGACGGTCTCCAACTTGCTGAAGTTTCTAGATCCACATTTGATGGTAAGCAAAGTGACTATCTTCTTGGTAAGGGTTCATTGCATCCCCCTCATACTTTGTTCTTACCCTACTTTGATTATGATAAGCATTGTGCTAACAATAAGGATGAGATGAAGGGCACTAAACGGCAAAAGGAATTCTTCCAAGAGAATTCATGGATACAGGATCCAGGTGAGCCTTACAAGCATAGTATTGTTTTTATGTTATGTTGGGGGACAAGGGAATATGGATAACCATGGAAAGGGTACTAAGCAAGAGATATCGTGATCTAAGGATCAAAGGGAGGGCTGTATGTGACTTGTTAATTACTTTTATACCTGATTCCAACTTGTTTCCTTCAATGTTTTTTGTTATTAGGATAAGTTTTTATTCTAAGGGAATGTATTTTCCGCTCCTTATCACCCTAGAAATGTTCATACCATGTACAAGTGGATTTCCAGCCACTATAAGAATGAATTTGAAGAAGAGAATGACAACGTACACCCAAGATAAGGATGACATAAGCACATCTTTTGTAATCTAGGTGAGAAGGGGTTGTAAAGGAAAATCAAGGCATCAAAGAGGAGTTCACATCATGCTCATAAGGCTTGATAAGGTGATCAGAAAAGTGTTGCTAAACAATCTTGTTTTCACTAACATGTTTGCTCTCTGTGTAGGGTCACATCACCAGCCGGTTGCAACGGCAATAAGGAGTATAAAGGAAGTTGCAAATTTTTAGTGGGGACAACCACTAAGGTGTCCTCAGAATCATCACATACCATTCTTGAGAAACATGGATAATTTAGGAGTTGGCAAATGGAGACAAGTCTTGGCATGGGCAAAATTAAAAAGTGTGGACAGCCTTACGGATTCTAAAATTTTGGATAAAATTAAGGCCCTAGCACACTCAGAAAATTCTGAGTTTATGCCAACTCAACGGGTTATATGTTCAAAAAATTTGGCGAAAAGTGTGCCGACACAGCTGGAAAAATTCACCAAATTTTTTGAAAATGATATGATCATAAAAGCCGGAAATAATGAAGGGGCAAATAGGCAAACTCAGCTGATCATATGCACAAAATTTTTTGGAAAATGGGGTAAGTTGCAGCCCTCAATAAGTTCTGAGTTTGCAAAGGAGATTCGGCGTTCCACTTATGAGGTAAGGTTGAAATTGGTAGAAGAGGAACAACACTTCTGATGGTAGCAAGTAGGTGAACAAGAAAGAATTGTTTTGTCACCATGGCAAGGCCACATGCTTGGGCCAAGTCTCAAAAGTGAAGGTATGTTTTCTAAAATGTTCAAGTGTAATTTTTGCAAGTCATTTGTTGGGATACACTTTGAATGGAATAAGACAACATCAAGGTACTTGGGAGAGTATTGGGATGCTTACCTAAGAGTCTCCTATTTGAGGGCACTCATTCAATGGAAGTTTTCTGTTAAGGGGCAGCCTTGATATCTTGATATACATTGCTGTTCAGAACTTTCCCAGCACTATGGAAGGGAGTTATAGGTTCCTAACAGATGCTTGGCAGGTGAGATGTATGGGTGGACCCCCAAAGGATGAAGTAGGAACAAATAGCCTCAAGATTTATGGTAAATTCAAGGCTGTAAACTACAAACACAGCTACATAAATTTCAAGTGCAACAATACTTTGGGGACAATTGCCTTCAAGGCGAGTCAACACATGAGCCCAAGGAGGAAAGTAAGAGTCGCATCAGTTTTGAAGAAGTTTCCAGCCCTTATGGAGCTTGAAATGATAAGCTTGGAGGGCGGTTTTGAGAAAGGTAACAATTGTTATTGGTTCTACATTGAAGACTACAATAGGGGCAACCATTGGCGTGAGAGAGGGATGAGCTTGGTGGCCATTTTTGAGGATGACTACAGCTGGTCCCTACCCAACAACAACAAGCACAACAGCAAAGAGAAACTAGAGATGGTTTCTCTTCCATGGGAAACAACTACAGGTGGACTTTGCATGAAGCAACTTGTTGGGACAACTCCATGGATGTTGCTATTGCTTTAGAACAAGCAATTTTGGGTGGGGAGGATTGTCCTGCCCCTCTTTTGATCGTGGAACAAATGAAGACCCTTAGTCTTTTTTTGTTTCCCAAGGGCCAAGGGAAAAAGAAGGAAAAATGGAAACACTTGGGGTTTCTAAGAGCAATTGTAAAAGTGTTTTACTATTCTAATTTTCACTTAAGTTGTGGTCTTTTAAGGGTCATGGATGCCTAAACCACTTAAGTGGATTATAAGGAGTGCTCTTTTTATATTTTGAAAAAATGTACTTTATGATTCTAATTTTCACTTAAGGGGACATTTGAGGGTCATGGACACTCAAGTTATTAAGTGAAAGCTTATAAGAAAGGGTCCTTTTAATAATTGAATTGTTTTCCCTCCCTTTTGGATGCACCCCTTTTGGGAAAGGCTATAAAGGTAAAAGGGGGATTTTGTGGAGAGGTTCATACTATTTTTGATAATTGATTTCTTCAAGTCTTAAGCACGAAAAGCTGGACTTTGCCTCGAGGACGGAATCCCATCAAGGTTGTTTGGAACAAAGACAAAAACTCTTAATTTTAGACCTAAGGCAACTTCACAAAGAGGTTGTATTTAGCAATATTGGCGGCAAAAAGGTATTTTCATATCGACTAGGTTGGTGGGCTGAAGGGGCTGATTGGGAGCTGGTTTTGGATAGCTAATCACTCATTACAACTGGGTGACTAGGGTTTGCAGGTGCAAAAAGGGACAACAACTGTTTTCAACAGTTTGAGGGCATAGATAAGGAAACAAACCCCTAGGAGCGGTCAATGACCCCTCCGTAGGGCTGGGTGAAGGTGTTTCTAGGGCTGTTTTAGCCTTTTTTTATGCTCAATAACAAAGGGTATTTATTAATGAATTTGTGATTTATTTATAGCTATTTTGCATTGAAAAATTCGGTTTAGCCAAGATTGTTGGCTGGAATTATTGTAAATTTTCTGTTATTTTTGGAACAAATAAATATCTATTAAGTGCCATTTTGGGGCACTTCCAACATTCTTAATTTCATTGCAGCAGTTAGGGTTTGAGAAAATACAGATAATTCTTATTTGTTTGGCTAGGGTTTGATATATCTAAATTAGAATTTGCACATGTGGTGTTAGGGTTTGTTGGGAAACCCCTTTGATCTAATTTCAGCCCTACAAGGAACATTTCATAGTGGATTGATGATACGAGCAACATCTTGATGTGGAGGTTCTGCAGGCCAGCTAGCAAAGGGCAACTCATCGTTCTTCTTTTCCTCTAGCAGCTTGGCAATTGATTGGGAAGCAACATTCTATCATTATTGTCAAACGGAGAGGGTAGGCCTTGCTCCACAAGTTGATCAATATGTCCTCTCATGGTAAATATTTTTCAGTTTCTATTTAGAATGCTCAACTGAGATTGGCAACAATCTTCAATTTCATTCATTGCCAACACATCAAATGCCTTCTTAGCTGCATCTGCTTTGTCTTTGATGCCTCATTTCAGTAGCTAATCTTTTGACATTGTGCTCACATTGGCTTTGAGTGCTTTCACTCCTAGTCATGGGGCTAATAGATTGGAGGACCTTACTCACATCTTTCTGCACTTCCTGGCTCTAGGCGACAATAGCATCAATAAATTCAAGGGCACGGGAAAGACCTAAAGTAGCCTGAGATAAATTCAAGGGCTCTGGACATCTCCTTGATCAGCTTAAGGGCATCTATCCTTTTTCTTTCGCCCTGAGCTTTTGCTTCAGCACATCAATTCATTGCTGCATTTTCTCTGTCTGTTCATGCATTACAACGTTTTCTTTTGATAGCTTAACATTCTTATCTATTTCATCTGAAAGTCATGATACGCCCACCTTTTTGGCCAACTGACTGTTCAGTCCTTTGATGTCACCTTCTAGGCTCTTGATTTTTGTATTGGATTTCTTCAGATTATCAGTGAGCTCATTTATAGTTTGCTCCCTCTATTTCAACTTGACATCAATGCTTAGGTAGTTGGAAAATTATCATATGTGAGTGCTCCTGAAAATCCGTAGCTTTGTCTACAGCCCGAGCACGTGAGTAATCCACTACATCTGTAGACGTTTGATAGTTAGAGGGGAGCATGTCTTTTTCAGGCTTGATTGTCGAAGGTACCATCTGATGATAGTACATTCTTTATTTCTGAGGGAGATAATTGGTCCTCAACCTTGTAGTTGCATCTTAGGACGATCTTTTGAGCTCCTTTTTATCATAGTACTGTTGAGTCTACATGGCCAAATCTCGATTTTGGTTTGGAAAAATCAATAGCAAGGGAGGGATTTTTTTTTTTTTGTCACTAGCTAAATGGTAGGTGCTGGATATGAGGGGAATACAAAGGTGAATGCCTGATCTGGAGGCAAAGGAAAAACAAGGGGGGCTAGAGGCATGGAGGATGAGGTCGGCGATAATGCCACTATGGCTGATTGAGCTCCAATTGCCAATGATTGAGAATTGGAAGGGTGAATCAATGGTGAGGTGATAGGAGATATGGTGGACATGGTGTTGACGAAGTGGAGATATAAACGGTGAGCTGCTGTGACACAGATTGACAAGGTGTTGGTGCACATGGAACCATTGTAGTGGCTAGAAGGGGAGCTAGGACACTCGCAGGAGTAAGCATAGTGCTACTTATTGGTGCAGGGACCAGTGGAACAAAAGTAGTTATGCTTGATGCAAGAAAGGTGGCAACAAGAGTAGGAAAGGTTGCGGACGTCCCAATATGGGCAATAGGGAGCGAAGTTGCCATTGATTGTACCGGCTACAAATTGCTTGGTGGCAATTGTATTTTCTTATGTAGCTTGCCCATGTCACTCCTTTTTAAATTTAACCCCTTTTTTTGCTTTGGGCTGCTTGCTCTTACCCGCTTTTCTTTTCCTGTTCAAAGTAGAAGCCATAGCTGCCAGAGTCTGCTCCTTTTCACTTGAACATGTTTTCTGAGCCGAAATCTGAGTACTGGCCTCAGTTTGTTGCATGCTTTGTTATTGCTTCTCTCGAGTCTCTTCTTGAGTTTGCTCTTTTGGTTGTTGCTGAAGAGTCCGAATTGCTGAAAGGGGAAACATCTTTGGGTTGAGCAGAGTGAGGGATGAATATCAACGTACTCTTTCCTATACCAATTCCAACTGTTCTATGTTTTGTTTCTGCTGGTTGCACTTCTAATGCTGTTGGTATTCCTTGCTCTGCTGCTCCTAAGCCTCCTCCCTTATAACCTAGTTTTTTCCATTAAGACTTTTCTTGGTCCATAATCAACCTCTGGAGACTTTACAGGGTCTGGAATTGTTGGAGGTTTATATGGCTTAAAGTTGGGATCAATATGTGCCATAGATGCTTCTGAGCTCTTTGGAGAACTCATCTGGTTTTCATTGTAGATCTTCTCCCATTTGTCATCCTCATCTAAATCATCTTATGGAGTGGTTGTATCGCCAATCTTCAATATGAACCTCCACCAAGCTTGAATTTTTTCATCCTTTCACTCCATGTTCTCTTTTAAATGCTTGATCAAATGTTTGGGAATGAGAAAAGATGGATCATAATCTCTGACTTTTGTATAACATGTATCCCAGGGTTTGTTACATCAAGTTTGTGTGATACAATGGCCTCTAGACTTTGGTCTCCAGCCATTTCTTCAATTGCTTCAGTGGGATTCTTGCATACTTTATAGTTTGGCCTTGATTCATGTCTGAATAGCACAACATTTTTATTTTTTTTAGCCGTTGAGCAAATCCCCCCTTAGGATCATAAATCCACGTATCATCATCCAACCTCAAACCAAGTTCCTTCAACTTGGCCTCTAATTTCACCAGCATGATGCCAAAACAACTGTGAGGTGGTTCATGGAAGCCAGTCTTTCCTTTCCCATTCCCATGATGTTGACCGATCACGCCCATTTGCCTTAGGAAATCGAGAGGGAAAATTATTTCCGTTGCATAAATTGGCAATTGGAAAACCTGATGTTTGAATCCCCACAATCTAAAAAAGGTCATATCATGAAATAAGTACCAGTCTCCTTTGATTCTGGCTTTCAAAATATCTTTGCAAGAGTGGGGAAATCTTACTAGGGATTGATCATTTATAGCGACAAACATATGAACCAGAAAGAGGTTAACAAACTTGTGATAGCAGTTCTTTTGTGAGAGCTAGAGGAGACTAGTCCATGCAGTAACTGGTTGCAGGTTGCCAAGGGAAGATTGGGCAGCCTCGTAATAATCTGATGGAGGATCATGTATGCTAGCAGAGGGGTATCTGAATCTTTTAGTGCTGCTGAAGTCCTCCAACTACTAGTGCATGTGATTGGCTAAAAGATCACCGCAATCAAAAGTCCTTGGATCATGCATGGGACTTTTCTTGACCCTGAATAGTATTGCTAGCTTAGGACTGTATACATTCCAATCTTTATCATATCCAAAAATGGCTGCAATAATGTTTAGGACCTCTTATGCATTTGGAGCAAATCTCCCAAGCTATATGGGTAATTTGGGTTCTTGCTTCAAGGGTTCAACCAGGATAAAGTTGAGGAAAGCGAGCTTGCCAAGAATATTGGCCCAGAAAATGTCATGATGTTGAAGGTTATTGACATAGGTTTTGGCCTCCTTCAGGAGCAACATCTCCCTTGTATATTTTCCACTGATTTCTATAATAGTTTCCCTAGTAGATTTATCACCTTGCCTTGATCAGGAACATAGTTTGCAGTACAAGCAATTACCAACTTAGGATAGTGAAAGGTGTTGGGCATTACGTGCAAAGCTAGTTGTGAAAGCCAAGCTTTGTTTCAAAATCATTCACTTGGCAGATGGGTGAATCTATGGTAGGCCTCTTCTTTGAGTTTCTTATGAGCCTTATTTTTCTTTTAGCATTGAATATATTGTCATAGAAGTCATAAATTTTGGGGGTATCTCTAGCAGATGTGGTGCTGGAGGATGAAGCGTGAGATGGGGTAGGGCATCCTCCCAGGGAAGCCATTTCTAGCAAAACCCTAGTTGTATCAAAAGTTGAAGTAAAAAGTATATGTTTTATCGTGTACCTAGAAATTAGTTTGTTGCGAACGATTCACTGAATTGCCTTTGTTTTTAGCGGTTTTCTTTCCAATAATTTGTTTTTTATTTCTTTAATAACAACATATTTCCTTAGTAGGGTTCTGGTTCATGCTTTACGGGATGCGGCTCTAGAAGTTTGAATTCACAAGTGTTTTGACTTGGTATTGCAGAGTCCACCTTTTCTTAGCTATAACTCGATTGCAATGAATCATCTAAGCTTTTGAAAAATAACAATATATTGCAACAATTTAGCTTCCTCATTAAATGCCACTACTATCCTCAACCACTTCTTCACTAGGTGCACATCTTGAAAAATTCCCTTTGTACTTGTTTGTAAGTGTCTCTTCACAAAACCCCTTTGAAATTTGAGTGTCGATGTCGGGGCCTTTGTGTCATCCTTGAGCTGATTTCCTTTTTAGCCTTTCCAATCTCACACATCTCATATCATTGATTTTGAAGATTAGACGACTTGAGGGGTTCTGATATGATGACCTCAACAAAATTGGCTCATGTTGTTGATTTGAAATAATTAGACATCTCAAGGGACCTGTTTAAGAGAGCTTTTCCAAGCTACCCGATAGTTGAAATATTAGGAATAAAATTTCCAAGTGTTATTTATTTGAGATATTTTTTTTTAACACTCAAAACACCACTTCAAAGCACAAAAGGGCATCCCATCAAACAATGGGATAGAACCTATTTACAAACAAGGGATTAGAAGCAAACAAAACAAGAAAGAATTATTTACATATTTTACTATTTTTTTTTTTGAGCTTATAGGTAAGCTTTCAGATATATCCTATTGACTGGGATATGCAACAATTCTCCAAATAGCTTTGCAAGCTAAAAAACATTGCTTTCCTTACAACTTGCCATTTGATAAGGTCCACTCTAGATGACATCAAACTTTGCACGTTTTCCAGGTTTGGCTATGTTCTCATCCCTTTTAAACACAAAATATTCCTCTTTGTAAGCCATGAGACATGGCTTTTGTCAAACATCCTCTTGACAATTTGTTGATGTCTGATGAATCTATTCTTCATTGTTTCCCTGATCTCCTCAAGCTTGAGCAACTAGGCTATCCTTAATGTCATTGTGTCACAGTGCTCAAGTTCCAGCTGATGTGCAAATTCAAGAGCAGGGAGTCAGTTGCAATTGGTAGTTTTGCCTCTCTACCATAAATTAGCATGAAGGGGAATTACCAATGGCTTGCTTACGTGTTATTCTATTTGCCCATAATGTAACGTCCCCAATTTTGAAATTAAAATAATATTATTACTAAAATAAAAAGCATTTCTAAATACTTAAAATAAACTAATAATAGCTTAATTTGTCACTTAAGCTAGGACCTTTTGACGGTCATGGGCACTTAAGGCCTAAAGTGGATTTTATCTTTTTAAAAGAAAAAGATAAACTCTCCCTCCTTATTTTGGGCGTCACACTTGGAGGAGAGATATAAAAGGAAAGGAAAGACTCTTTTGAAAAGGTTATGCATTTTTGATATTGAAATTCTTGTGCAAGTATGTCAAGCTTAAACAAATGACTTGAGGATGAAAACCTTCAAGTGTACCACGGAGTTTGGGGATGAAAACTTCTGTTCTTTCACATAGGGCAGCTTTACTCAAGGGTTGTAATTGCACCTCAATTTTGCATAGTTGTATGCAAGTGGATCTATAAAGGTGTCTAGAAAGGCTCATTTGAAAAGGTTATGCATTTTTTATACTGAAATTCTTGTGCAAGTATGTCAAGCTTGAACAAGTGACTTGAGGATGAAAACCTTCAAGTGCACCAAGGAGTTTAGGGACGAAAACCTCCATTCTTCCACATAGGGTGGCTCTACTCAAGGGCTGTAATTGCACCTCAATTTTGCATAATTGTATGTAAGTGGATCTACAAAGGTGTCATTGGATACCATCATTAAGGAATTATTACAAACCCTTCGAAGAGCTGGAGATTCTTAATTTGCAAGGCAAAGAGGTGGACGAGTTTGGTTGAGGAACGTGATTGAGTTTGGAGGCCATCCCAAGGGTGGCAACTTGCTTTGGGAGGGTGGAGACCCCTCTCAAGAGGGCAATTTGTTCTACGGAACCCTCTTCTAGGGTCCAGGTAATTTTCATAATTTATTATAGTTATTGGTGAGTTGTTGTAGGTCAATTTGCATGTGTGGAAGGTCAATCTATGCCCTTGAAATATTCAGGGATTTAATATATTTTTTTGGCGACTTGGGCGACTTGATTGGAGAGATCTGGGAGGTGTTTAGAAGGGCAAATACCAAGAAATGAATATCAAATTTATTTTCCTATTTTTTCTAAAGTGTGGCGACCCACTTTTGGATGTTTTTGAGGTGTTTCGTGATTGGAAAACGCTGTTGTACCTTCATATAAAAATTAAATTATTTGCAGGGGTATTTTTAGCCACTTCACCAATTTATTTTGGGACAAAAAAGGTACTTTGCTTTTCAAATATTTTCAGCTATTTGTGAAGCTATTTTTAGTGTGTTTTGCTTGGGTATTCTATAAAGTCTTCTAGCTAGGGCTTGCTAGTTGGTGGAGCAAATTTTTAGATTATTGGCAATTTAATTCAAGGGTTTATTGAAAAATCCCAACTAGGTCTAATTATCTCATTTGGGGACATTACAGTGGTATCAGAGCCATATCTTGGCTATATGTGGGATTTAAGGTTTATATCAAACAATAGCATGGATAAGGGAAGGATTGAAGGTATTATACATGTCCAGGATCATTGGAATCAACCCCTCAGGATGGAGGACTGACCTTTGGTTCGCTGTGATCTAATGGAGGATTATGATGAGTACTTGACACTTGCACCGGAGTACAAAAGGGGAAGTAGCTTCAAGGATTGACTAGGTTTGAGATATGGCAAGAAGCACTATGGGCACATAATTACACAGAATGACTTGGGGAAGATAGTTCTTCCACCTTTTGATGGTGATCCAGGTATTCCGGTAAGAGCTTAGATTGACAAGGTAAGTTAGTACCTTGAATTGAAGCCTAAAGGTAGAAAGGAAGCATTAATTTTTGTCATCCAACATTTAGATGGGGCTGCCCATGAATGGTGGCATCATGGATGGGAGACACAAGAACATAGCACTATTGGGACACATG
Organism: Torreya grandis; assembly: GCA_037957365.1. Lineage (NCBI taxonomy): Eukaryota > Viridiplantae > Streptophyta > Pinopsida > Cupressales > Taxaceae > Torreya > Torreya grandis. The sequence goes on along the minus strand of JARHVA010005566.1, from coordinate 702,459 downwards.
AAGAATTTTTGGAAAAGATAGTTGATAAGTTTGGTAAGAAGATGGAGCCATCTAAACCAAAATCAATAAGGGCACATAGCAAGGCATCCCAATTGGATGAAAGGCAGCCCTTAAAACAAATAATAGAGCCTCATTTCCAATTGTACAAGGGGCAGCCACTCCACAAGTTTGCTAATTACCAAAATTCAGTCGAACATGGGCCCTTTGTGATGGGTGAGCAGCTGGAAATTAACTCAGAAAATTCAAGGAAATCAATGGCTTGTAAGGCTGAATTCGAAGGGCAGCCACCAAATGAAGATCCCTTGAGGGTTGGGCACCAAAAATTAGTCAATTGTGGACCCATGGTGATGGACAATCAGCTGAGATTCAAGTCAGAAAATTCAGAGGAATTAAAGGCATGTGAAATGGGAATAGAATGGCAGCCACCAAAGGAAAAACAATCAGAAAATTGGGAGTAAAGAAATGAACCTGTGAAGGTAAACCAAACTGAAATTGAGGGGCAGATACATCAAGAAAAATAGGACAGCTAGCAGGTGACAAAGAAAGAAATGATTGCTAGCCTATCTAGTGCTACTAGACACTATGCTTTCCGTGTAAAAGGAATTGTTAGAGGCAAAAGGGTAATTGTGTCCATGGATAATGGAGCCACTCACAACTTTATAGATGCTAAAATGGTTGCAAGATATAGGCTGCCCATCAAGGAAAATGGTGGACTTAAGGTAACCGTGGAGGGTGGCTTCTCCATTCCATCCATTTCCAACACCTTGGAATTGAAACTTGCCATGGGTGAATATACTTTTGACTGGCCAACAAAAGGTCAAAAAGGAAGTATGAACAAGGACGTCATAATAGAACGTTATGCCAAGAAAGAAGGTTTTTGTATTGTTCCCTTTCATGCATCATTTTCCTTGTCTAATTTCAAATTGCAAGAAGAAGCTTGGAGGAAACACTTGTTAGTATATCTTGCTAAGGAAGCTCATGTCCTAACAAGAAGGGACGTAGCAAAAGGATCCATTGAAGGGGTGATGCCAAGAAGGAAAGAAGAAGGATGCACTTTGCATATAAAGGAAGGAGAATTAGAGTTCTTGATGCGAAAATGATTGAGTTGTCAACTTGGTAAGCATTCAATGTTTTCTCTTCGTGATTGGTTCTCTCATTACCTTGGTTGCAAAGCTTGTACTATCGTTGAGGTGAAGGGCACTCAATGGAAGGCAATCCTTCCAACTAAATGAGCATGTCAAGTATCCATCATGGATATGGGTTCTAGGTGAGATCAACAAAGGTGACCTTGCTATTATATCATGTTGGACCAACATAAAAAAGGGAGTAGGCAAGGGTTGTCATGGTCCTAGGATCATAGTGGCTGCTGTATTTCGCATTTTCAGTTTGTTTCCCTTACAATTTTTTATTCTCATGGTGTGTATTGGTCCTAGGAAGGTGTGCCCCTCACACCCCAACACCATGAATGTGCTTCAAGTATATATAAGTGAACTTCCAGCCACTATAAGGAAAAGAATGAAGGGGAAAAGAAGTTGCTACAGCCATGACAAAAGCAACATGAACCTATCTTTTGAATTCCGAAGGAAGGTGGAAGACAAGGAAGTTGGGCTACTTGGACTAAGCAACCAAGGACCACCTCCCACTTCATCAAATAGCATGGTGAGTAGTCTCCATATCTGTTTGCATGAAGAGGGAAAAAAGGATGAACAAAGAGTTGCACTCTTGGATCATGGGCAGCCCATGGCATGGGAAGTTCAAATTGTCTCATCTTTAGTAAGTTAGTTCAATTCTGAATTTTATGTTTCATGGGATAGAATTGAGAGCGGAATAAGTGAGTGGCAAGGGCAGCCCTTCTTTTGTTTTTGGCAGCCACTTAGGATAAGTTTAATGTATAATTTTGGAAGCTTCAAGGGAGGGTTGGCCCACCTAGAAATTTGGGCAAGGGCCCTAGTTGGGGTAGCATGGAAAGAAAGGAAAGGATGAAGGGAAAGTGGCCACAAAAGCACTAGGAAATTTCTGAGTATCTTCTACAACATAGATGTTCTTTTACCCTTTACAAAATCAAAAAAATTGGTCATGTTCCATCCAAGAATGAAGGAGGTAAGCACACACGAAAATGCTGGTTTTTATCTTATCAGAAAATCAGACTTACACATGCATATGCAACAGCCTTTGGAGGGGAGAAATATGATTTTTTTTTGGCACTTTCCAGCATGTGGAAGGAGAGATGAAGGTATGTATGAGTTTTGAAATTTATTTCTCAGAAAAATCAGATTTCGGAAGGCAAACACAACCATGTTTAGAAGGGAAGTATGTATATATCACTTCCAGATTTTGTCAACATAAAAAATCAAATATATGTATGCATGTACAGTTTTGTTACAAAGGAGGAAAGACTGATTATGTTGATACAGTCCAGCGTTCACAAGATCTTGAAAACATGCATATGATGGAGGCTTGGGTGGATGATAGAGGAGACATATACATGAAGAAGGTAAAACTATATTTGGTGAGTGTTTGGGAGCTATTGATGACCTTTTGCGGTGTCTTATGCATGCATGGGATGATTGACAAGGGGCAGCCTTTTGGAGGGCACATGGTTTGTAAAAGGAGGACCATAAATGGTGTATTGCATTACTTGGAGGCCTTACATCAAGGTATGTTTGTAAGGTGGTACTTAGCTGATTACTCTTTGCATGGTTGGATGGTTGTGGTATGGCATAGAGAAGACCCTAACAAGCTTTGAAATGCATACCATGGGAGCACACCTATTCTAATGCACTTCAAAAAGGGAATTTTTATTAAGGGCAGCCTTGTCATATATATCAAATTGATTCAATTTTTCAGCACTAGCCCTTTTTGCACAATGCGTGAGACTTTAAGGGCTTACTTGGTAAGCGTGGAGTTGAAGAGCTCTTTGAAGGTCATCTTGGTAGTGAATAAGTTGATATTTTGGAATAATAGCATGGCTGTATTTTACTATCACAGCCTACATATTAGCCTATTCAATCAGATTGGTGAGGTGATTTCTTCTTGGGTGAAGAAACAAGTGTCCATGGTTACTCTATGGAAGATTTTCAGCTCATGATGGGACCATATTGAGGCATTCAAGGCATGAAATGTGGCATGATAACTGCTATTTTGAGTTGTGTGACACCTTTAGCTCTTGGCGGCAGTCTCCAAAACACAGGTACAAGGTACAAGTTCAGTTTGGAGCTTCTTTTCCATGGGAAGAAGTTACCATTAAACATTGCATAATTAGGTATGTTGGGACACCTCCATGGATATTGCAATTACTTGAGGACAAACAATTTTGGGTGGAGAGAATTGTAGCGTCCCCATTTTTGAAACTAAAATAATATTATTACTAAAATAAAAAGTATTTCTAAATACTTAAAATAAAGTAATAATAGCCTAATTTGCGTTTCAGTTAAGCTGGGACCTTTTGAGGGTCATGGGCACTTAAGGCCTAAAATGGATTTTATAAGGAAGTGGGCACTTAAGGCCTAAAATGGATTTTATAAGGAAGTGGGCACTTAAGGCCTAAAGAAAATAAAAAAGGTAAACTCTTCCTCCTTATTTTGGGTGCCACATTTGGAGGAGAGATATAAAAGGAAAGGAAAGACTCATTTGAAAAGGTTATGTGTTTTTGATATTGAAGTTCTTGTGCAAGCATGTCAAGCTTAATCAAGTGACTTGAGGACAAAAACCTTTAAGTGCACCAAAGAGTTTGGGGACGAAAACCTCATTCTTCCACATAGGGCAGCTCTACTCAAGGGGTGTAATTGTGCTTCAATTTTGCGTAGTTGTATGCAAGTGGATCTACAAGGGTGTCTTTGGACACCACCATCATCAATGAATTATTACAAACCCTTCGGAGAGATGAAAATTCCTAATTTGCAGGTCAAAGAGGTGGGCGAGCTCGGTTGAGGAACGTGATTGAGTTTGGAGGCCATCCCAAGGATGGCAACTTACTTTGGGAGGGTGGTGACCCCTCTAAAGAGGACAATTTGGTCTACGGAACCCTCTTCTAGGGTCAAGGTAATTTTCATAATTTATTACAATGATTGACAAGTTGTTGTGGGTCAATTTGCATGTGTGGAAGGTCAATCTATGCCCTAGAAATATTCAGGGATTTAATATATTTTTTTGGCAACTTGGACGACTTGATTGGAGAGATCCGGGAGGTGTTTAGAAGGGCAAATACCAAGAAATAAATATCAGATTTATTTCCCTAATTTTTCTAAAGTGTGGTGACCCACTTGTGGATGTTTTTGAGGTGTTTCATGATTGGAAAATGCAACTGTACCTTCATATAAAAATTATATTATTTGCAGGGGTATTTTCAGCTACTTTGCCAATTTATTTTGGGGCAAAAAAGGTACTTTGCTTTTCGAATATTTTTCAGTTATTTGTGAAGCTATTTTTAGTGTGTTTTGCTTGGGTATTCTATAAATTCTTCCAGCTAGGGCTTGCTGGTTGGTGGAGCAAATTTCTCAGATTATTAGCAATTTAATTCAAGGGTTTGTTGGAAAACCCCAACTAGGTCTAATCGTCCCATTTGGGGACATTACACAACACTAATTTCAACTATGTGTGCCATTGGCTTTGATTTTGCTTTATGGTTCTCTTTATGATTTGAATCATGTTCTTGTTTGTAGATTTTATTAATCCATTGCCCTGGGGCCAATAATTTGTGGAAATCTCCAGAAAGATGATGTTCTTTAGAGCAAATTCCACCACTTTAGTTCCCATAAATGCTTTAGCATTATCATTTATGACAGTGTGGGAAACTCCAAATCTGGTTACAATATCTTTTAAGTTCTTTAACAATAACTCTTTTAGTAGCTTCGTTTGGTGCAACAGTCTCTATCCACCTTGTAAAATACTCTATTGCTGTGAGAATCCACTTGTGACCCTCACTGGATGGTGGAGTAATCATATCTATAAAATCCAGACTCCATTGAGAAAATCACTGGGCTGCTGGGATAGGTTGTAATGGCATAGCTACTTTCTTTTTTCTTCCCACAAAGAATGAACATTCTTTACATCTTCTTATCAATTTCAAGAAGCATTGTTTTCACAATAATATCCTGCTCTCATAATTTTTGTTGCTATGGTTTGAGGAGAAAAGTGTCGTCCTCCTTCAACCCGTTCCGTTTCAATGCATCTAAACAACACTCCATAAGGGTTCTTTTTGAATAATATCCCATTTATTAATACAAATGAGAGGGCTTGGAGTCTATAATGTCTTCTTTTTGTTTTGTCCAAACCCACATGATAATATCCTGTTTCAAGATGGATAGTCATTTTTTCAATCCAATTGTGCTCTTGTGCTGGGACTGATTCCTTTTCAACAACATCCTCTTCAAGCAAGTAGACCCATTCCTGATTATTTGTCAAATCTTGAGCCGGATGTTGGCACAAGACTCTCCTTGCTATTAGCTTGGTTGACTTGATTTGAATATCAAACTCCATTATTTTGGTGGTCCAACCAACTCTTTTTTAATTGATGTCTCTTCCCATAATATAGTCTTTGATAGTTGGATGTATTATATAACCCTGGATTTGATTATTAGAGAGGAGATGCCTGAATTCAATGATTATTTGACAGTTGATGCAATGCTAGCTAGGATAAAAGGTTTAACAAAATTTGGATTCACCAAAATAAGGGCTGAAGCAATAGCCTCTTTTACAGTTTCAAAACATTCTCTTCCTTCTGGAGTCCACCTGAGTTCCTTATCCTTTTTCAGCAAGAGAGTTATTGGTTTGACTAGGCTTGCAAAATCTTCTACAAATTGTTTACAAAATTAATCTTTTCAAGGAAAGATTGTAGGGCCTTCTAATGAAGTAGTAAACCCAATGCTAGAATAGCTGAAACTCTTTTTAGATCATTGCCAATTTGAGTCTTTAAGCTCACCACCCTCTGATCAGACTCTTCAAGATTCTTGGACATATTTTCAATTTCCTTTTGTCCAATCTTCTTTTGTTTTGAGTTTTCCTTCCTCAGACTATCAATCTCATTTAGGGCACAAATGAGTTCTCCTTCCAGATCTACTTCTCCTTCCTCTTCTTCGTCCCAGTCTTCATCATCACCTTGATTCAAATCCTTTGAGGTTGACTCTATTGTCATGAACAGATATTCATTTCTCTTTGCTACAAAGGCACAGTCATATTCATCATCCAAACTCTCACTGTATTCCATTGAGTCATTGTCTTCCTTTGTGTACAGACCTTTCTTGTTCTTGGAGAAGTTCCTTCTTTGGGAATGGTGAGGTTTCAATCTTGTACCATCCTCTTCTTGCTCGGAATCACCTTTTTTCTTATAGTGACATTTGGCAGCGAAATGTCCTATTCTACCACAGTTAAAACATTTTAAGGGTAACTTACCTTTGTATTTTCCAGATCCTTTTTTCAGTCTTCTGACAAAGTTGGCAACTTCCTCCTCTGCATTCTCAGATCCCAATGTAGATGCTTCTTCTTCTTCCTTTGTCTGTCTGGAAACTTTGAATGCAACTTCTCTTTTGGAAGAGTCTGCATCGCCCATTCTCATCTCATAGGCTGTGAATGTTCCATGCAACTCATCAATAGTGAGTTTTTCCAAATCTCTTACTTCCTCAATTGCAGAGATTTTTGAATCATATCTCTTTGGCAATGATCTCAATACTTTCTTGATTATGGTCGATTCTTCCATTTCTTCACCAAGGCCTCTGATGGTATTCGCTATTTCATCTACCTTGAGGAGGTAGTTGGCAATCTTTTCTTCTTCAGTCATTTTAAGACTCTCAAACTACCCCTTGTAGGTTTGTAGCTTGGCTTGCCTCCCTTTGTCATCTCCTTCGTAAATGCTCTTCAACTTCCCCCAGATGTCTTGTGCATTTTTGCAATGCACGACTTTGACAAACTCTGAATTTGAAAGTCCACACAGAATGGCATTCTTTGCTTTGGCATTACTTTCATATGCGTCTTGGCAAATTGATCAGGAGGTACAACAGGAGGTGTATATCTATTTACTACGGACATCTATACATCAAATCCTAATGAGGACAGATATGCTTCCATTCGTATGCTCCAGAAAGAATAGTTGGATCCGTCAAATAGGGGTGCTTTGTTTGATGAGGATTCTTCATGACTAGATCTATCTGACTCGATTAAACTTCTCCTAATGAACCCTATGCTCTGATACCAATTGTTGAACATAACTATCTACTGAGAGGGGGGTGAATCAGTAGATCAGCTAAAAATTAGTTCTTTAACTTTTTAATGAAGATACAAAACATATGCACATCAAAAAACATATGTAGAGAGCGCACACAAAAAAAAATACATTACACCAGATTTATATGTGGAAAACCCAAAGGGAAAAACTATGGTGAGAATAACTGCTAGAATTTACTGTTCTAATCCAGCCTCACAGTGAAATCACCTCACTGACAAAACCACACTGGTTACATTCAAGGACACCTATCGTTAGGAGACACCTATCCCCTAAATGAGCACCAACTCAGTTTAACCTTACTGGTTACAAGATTTAAGGGCACCAACCTTAAGGAGACTCCAATCCCCTAACTGAGCACCAACTCAGTTTGTCTAATGGCACCAACCAATCAGAACTATGGAGCTACAACTCTAGCATATAAGACAGATTCAAAAATGAATCCAGTTCAATTTTTTTGTTACTAGTCTAGTCTGTAACTGCTCACTCTTGGGTTATTCTGTGTATGCCTATTCTTCTTCTCTGCTCATTCTCTGCATATCCACTGTGTGCCCTTTCTTTCTCTCTACCTCACTTTTTGCTCATTCTCTGTGTGCTTTTTCTTCCTCTTTGCCTCTGTTTGTGTCTGGATATATTCTAGTTGGACACACTTCATTCCCTTTCCTTTCTGCTTTTTACTTTATCTGTATACATCTATCATTGACAGTATTTTCTTTTCCTCTCTGTTTTACTGGTTCTATGTCGTTATATCTTTTGTTTGACTCAGTCCATTTACACCCGCTGCTTTTGCCTCTCTTCCTTTGTGTCTTTTATATATTCTTTGTTTGACACAACAATGTCCTCTTCTTGCCTCTATTCCTCTCTCTTCAAATTGCAACGGCAACACATTAGCGGCAAAAAGCATTTTTCAATGTTCAAGATGTCGTATATGTATAGACAATGTAGCTTAGGGTTTTCTATCTCAAATTGTGTTCATACTTCAGCTGCAATTAACCAGTTTTCATTAAAAGCGATTTTGACTTATGCCCTTTCCTGTGTCTCGGTCCATGCATCACATTGCAATGGTTAGATCTCTTTTCTATTTTTGGCAACTGTTGGATTCTGGTCATAACTGCGCCGCTTCTTTAATCGAGGATTGATCTTGAGCTCCGCGTAGACTCGAGTTCACCATCTGTCTAGTCATGTCTTTAATATAGGATTATTCATCTTGTCTTTGGCACCAATCACTGTCTGTCTTGAACTGTCGGATATTTCTATTTTAAAACTGAACCGTCTATCTTTCTTGCATTAACCATTGAGCTCTTTCCCGCATCTCGATATCTTCTATATGATTGGTTCGCTTTCGCTCCTTTCGATTCATTCGAATATGCTCGATTCATAACTTTAGTTAGACATTAATCTTCGGCAGATTTGACTATATCTCGCTTGTCACGGCATTCATGATAGCTTTCGCTCCGATAGATCTTATCGGACTTGCTCGGTTTTTAACTTCGCCACTGTGCATTAACCTTCGAGCACTTTTAAGGCTTTGGATCCACTCGCTCCGTTGGATCTTCTTAGACCTGACTCGCATGTGTCGTTGGATCATCAAAGATGCTTGCTCTTTATGTTGACTAGATCATTAACCTTTGACATGTTGACTTCATCTCGCTTCTTTCGTCGTCTTTGAGATGCTTCCCCTTCGTCGATCTCTTCAAACTTGCTCGAACTTTAACATGTCCCCCTTTTGGACAATTTTCGCGAATTTTTTGCATATTATTAGAAAATTCTTGTCATCTTTTCAATATTTTCTCCAAAAATGATGTCATCAACATATATCACAACAATCAATTGATGCTCACCTTCTATTTTAATGTTGAAATTACTATCAACAAATTCTCTCTTGAAACTTTGATCTTGCAGGTACTTATCAAGTCTTGCATACCAAGCTATGGGAGCTTGTTTCAATCCATACAATGTTTTCTTCAATGTACATACATGACTAATAATATTTGAGAGAATAAATCCCTCAGACTGTTCAATGTAGACTTCTTCTTCTAGATTCTCGTTCAGGAAGGCATATTTGACATTCATCTGAAAAACTTTGAAAATTTTAAACACTGCATATGCAAGAAACATTCTAATAGCTTCTAACCTTGCCACTGGTACAAAAGTTTTTTCAAAATCTATTCCCTCAATCTGAGTATATCCTTTACATATGAATCTTGCTTTATTTTTGGTCACTTCTCCATTTTCATTCAACTTATTTCTATAAACCCATTTTGTTCCTATCACATTGTGATCTTTTGGTCTAGGCACTAATTCGCAAGTATCATTCTTTTCTATCTGATTTAATTCTTCATCTATAGCCTTAACCTAATGCTTATCATGTCTAGCTTTTGAAAAAGTTCTACGCTAAATTTTGGATAACAAAGAGAAATTAACTTGTTCAGATTCACTTACCATCATTCTTCTGGTGCGAATTTTTTCATTTGTCCCCAATGATATCACTTTCATTATAGTTTCTCTGAACATATTTGGATGGAGTTTTGGTGTCCTTTTTCTCCTCATCTTCATCTGATTCTTCAAAATCTTCCTTTTCAATGATTTCAGGAATGTCTACTGGATCACTGATTCTTTGTGTTCCATCTTCTTCTATCTTGACACTTGCACTTTCAACAATTTTCTTGGTTCTTTTGTTATAACATTTATAAGCTTTACTTTTGCAAGAATAACCAAGAAATATACTTTCATTTGCTTTGGATTCAAACTTACCAAATTTTTCATCGGTCCTCTTTATGAAGCATCTGCTGTTGAAAACTCTAAAATAATCAATTGTTGCTGGTTTGTTTTTCCATAGCTCATAAAGAGTCTTGTCACTATTGACTCTCAATAATGCTCTATTCTGAATATGCACTGCTATAGCAACTGTCTCTCTCCAATATTTATCTGGTATCTTGGATTCATTTAGCATTGTCCTCGCCATCTCCTGAACTGTTCTATTTTTTCGTTCAACTATATTTTGTTGTGGAGTTCTGGCTATTGAATAATGTCTCTTTATTCTATGGTTTTCACAAAACTCAATAAATTGATCTGACATGAATTCTCTTTCTCGATCTGATCTTAGACACTTAATCTTCAAACTGGTTTCATTCTCAACTAATGCTTTGAATGCTTTGAAATGTCTGAAAGCTTTTGATTATTTTTTTAAAAACATTACCTAAGTCATGCGTGAAAAATCATCAATAAGCAACATAAAATATTTCTTACCTTGAGTACTTTGAGCTCTCATAGGTCCACATAGATCAGTGTGAACAAGCTCTAATACTTGAGTGGTCGAGTACTTTTTTGTTTTGAACCGCCTTCTGCCCTGCTTCCCATGTTGACAAAGTTCACAAATCGTGTCGGATGTTTTTGTAATCTTTGGAAAATTTTTGACTGCTTGCTTCTTGCTGATGTTGACAAGATTGTTAAAATTTATGTGCCCCATCCTCCTGTGCCATAGCCAACTTTCTTCAATCTGACTCAAACATCTTTGACCTTTGATGTCTGATAGCACATACAAATTATTCTCTGTTTTCTGAGCATTTGCAACCAACACATCTGAATCTTTTCTTCTAATTTCACAATCTTCTGCATAAAACTTTAGTGTGTGCCCCTAATCACACATTTGACTTACACTCAAAAGATTATGCTTAAGACCTACATACAAAACATTTTCAGTTTTAGTTCTACCATTATCCAAACTTAGTGTACCTTTTCTAGTAATTCTGGCAGTAATATTGTCTCCGAATTTTACTATGTCACCATTGATTTTCTTCAAAGTTATGAATTTGCTCGTCTCCTGTCATATGCCTTGAACATCCACTGTCAATGAACCATGGCTTATCTTCATTTTTTGCATGCAAAACTGTCTGTACCAACATATTTTTTTTAGGTTGTTTCTTCTGTCATGAACCTGTCTGAACTTTCTTCTTGATGAATGGAGCCTTGAAACTCTGATCCTTCTTGACTGGCTCAAACACACTTCTATAGTATCGGGTTATGTGTCCGAAGTTGTTGCACTTGTAATATATTGTGTCCTCTTCATTAAAACCTGATAGAGGAGCAAAAGAGTTGTGGCTTCTGCTTGACTCTGCATGACTTTTCTTCTCCTTATTTCTGAAATTGTTAGCCCTTTTTCGACATTCTATTTTCTTATGACCATATCCATTAGAATAAAAATATGAACCATAAAAATAGGATCTGTTTGTGTATCTTTGATCTGATTGCCTTTTGTAGCTTTGTTTTTTCCAGCGTTTTTTGTTTGAAATGTCCTATGTATTCTCAACTTCTTCCCTTTTTAGTTTTTTTGTAAGAGCTTCAACTTAGCTCTTTTTTTTTTCCTTGTCTGTGAAAGTAGTCACCTCCTCTTTTTCTTTTTCAAATCCAATACCTATCTTATCTGACATTGATCTTTGATTTTCTAATATCTTATTCAACATATTAGTGCTATTCTCAAATTTTGAATCATTGGCTGTTTTATTTGTTTTCTCAAGATCTACTTTTAAAGAAACAATTTCAATTACATACTTTTCACATTCTTTACTTATTATTTTCAACTGTGCCTTTAGATCTTCATTCTTCTTGGCTTCTTCAAAGTGTGCTTGTAGATCTTCAATCATTTCCTTTGACTCTTTTTCATTTTTCTCAATCTGGAGCTTTAATCTTCGATTTTTTTTTTCAAGAGTTTTTAACTCTTCTAAGGCACAAATGAGTTCTCCTTCCAGATTCACTTCGGCTTCATGTTCTTCTTGATTATCTATACTTTTGCTTGTGGAGGCATCTTCATGTATGGCCATGAATAGAATTTCTTCTTCTTCTGAATCATTGACTCCACTATTTTCGGCTGAGCAAAGATCTTTAGAATACAAACTCTTCTTCTTGAATCTTTTCTTGAATTTTCCTTTGAAATTCTTATTGTATGTAGACTTTTTTTTCCCATTGTCATCATTACCCTTATTTGGGCATTTAGCTGCAAAATATTCAATTTTTTCACAATTAAAACATTTAAAAGGGATTTTTTTTTGATATTTATTTGTGCTTTTTTTCGGCTTGCAAATGAATAGAGCTCCGTTGTCATCTTCATCATTGTTAGAACTATCACTTGATTCTTGAATTTTAGCCTTCTCTTTCTTTGATGTCTTGAAAGCAACGTCTCTCTTTGAGGGTTTATCTTGTTTAGTTCGCATCTCATATGTCGTAAGAATACCATGAAGCTCATCCATCTTTAGCTTGGCTAAATTCTTCACCTCTTCAATTGCCGAAATTTTTGCATCATATCTCAATGGTAGAGATTTCAAATTTTTTTGAACCACAGTGGATTCTTCTAAATTTTCTCCAAGACCTTGAATCTGATTAACTATTTGATCAACCAACAAAAGATAACTTGCTATATTTTTTTCTTTTCCATCTTCAGACTCTCAAATTGTCTTCTGAAACTCTGAAGCTTGGCTCGCTGAACCTTCCCATCACCTTTGTAAATATTCTCAATTTTTAATCAAGTTTCATGAACAGATTTACATTGCATAACTTTAACAAATTCTGATTCACATAAACCATATAAAATAGCATTTAAAGATTTAGAATTATTTTAACTTGCCTTCTTTTCTGTCGGAATAGTTACAAGTGTCTGTGGCTCTTCATATTTCTCCACCATTGCTTGCCATATGTCGAATCCAAGGGCCATCAAATAAGTCTTCATCCTTATGCTCCAAAAAACATAATTCATCCCATCAAACAAAGGTGTCTTATTTGTAGAAAATCTTTCATGTGATCCAACCATTGTGCTTTCTCGATCTACCTTCAAGCTGTAAAACTTTTTAAAAAAGAACTTGCTCTGATACCAATTGTTAAGCACGAAATATACTGAGAGGGGGGGTGAATCAGTATATTATATATCTTTTACTTAATCAAATTCTTTCTCTTTAACCATTTAACCACACAATGAAGATATGCAATAAAACTGAAGTAATAATATGCACCAAACAAGAGAGAGAGAGACACCAGATTTTTACGTGAAAACCCAAAGTGAGAAAAATCAAGAACAATCTCAAGTATATGAATGAACACCAACTCAAATTAGAAAGTTTGCAAGCACCAACTTGCAGTAGCACCAATCCCTTTTTCGAGCAGCAACACAACTATTTGTGAGCACTAACCCACAGGAGCACCAACCCCTCTTGTGTATAAAACACAACTATCTCTCAATGTTACTCAACAAATGATAGAACTCTGCAATATCCCCTGCTTTTCTATCTTAAAAAACAAATATAAACCATACGCTCTCTTGCATATTACAAATGGTTTCTTAAACCTTTACTTATAGCTTTTCAAATGACCTTTGGCATTCACCTTTTGCGACCCTTCAAACTTCATGGAAAATAACGTCAAACTTGTATGACTCTTCGTATCCTTGCATTTGAAAAGTCATATGGTGACCCTTCATAAGCAAAAACGTCTTTTCTTCTTTTGTTTTTATTTTGGTGACTTTTCGTATTCCTCAGTGTCCCTTCATGGAAAAATGCGTCATACCTCTTTTGTCTTCACATGGTGACTATTGAAATTCCTCAAGATGACTCTTCATGAGAAAATGCGTCCCATTCCTTCTTCGTCTTTTACCCCGTGACTCTTTGACTTCTCCATGGGCCCTCTTTTGACTTATATGCAACCAAAAATATATTCATTAATATTAAAATAAATATTAACAAACATTAGCCAAGATATGAATATTAAAAAACACCATTAAAAGTAATGGGGCTTTTATCACCAATAATGCTAGACCTTTGACATCAATGACAATATTTCCAACATAGATCTGGCATAGTATTCTGATACTATTCCAAATTCTTGTCCATTCAATCTCTTACCCTGTAGGCTTGTAGGATCATAGCTCTGATACCACTCTAATGTCCCTTTCTGGGTATTTTATAAACTTTGAAATTTACTGTGAATCCTTTTCAGTACCGAATATAATCAAATACTAAAACAACTCACATGTGATATTGATATTGAAAACCCACTTAAAAACTTCACTTAAATCTTTATTGTATTGAGATGAAAGCATACAAAATATTGGTAATGAAGAAATAAGATAAAAAATTCCACATGCAATACGAAAATTCCAAATCTGATAACAACCCAACTGTAATATTTTATTCAGTGTGTTGTCTACACTTTTAACACTGAAGAATACATATAAATATAGTAAATTGACAACAACAAACCCTTGTCAAGCTCTAAAAAAATCACCATGCACAACAACAATAACTCTGATACAACAATGATTCTCCAAGGACAAGGTACAACAGTCTAGGGAAACAGATCATAGGGTTGCAAGGAGGGATGGCACTGAATTGGAGGATGGTATAATGGCCCTGAATGTTGTCTAGAACCCCATACAACAGCCTAAATTATGAATTAAACCTCACGCAATAGATTGTGGAAGGGAAATCTCCTACGCATCAACCAATAGGGTAAAAACCCCAACGCAACAGGGTTGGGTTGGAAGAAACCCAACACAACAGTTTGTAAATACTTCAAATCCTCACAAAGTACTAGAATGTGATAGTAATCTTTAGCCACACTGAAACGGGATTTTAATCTTGATTTGTTAGCACAATTATGATTCCTGAATGGAATCACCTCAATGGATTAGAGGGTTTTCGTCCACCAATCCTGTATATTAGAGGGTTTTCATCCTCAGATCAAAATATTTGAATACAAAGCTCAAACTCTGGAATAGGGTTTTGTTTTCAAAGATGAATAATGAATAATGACTATTTTGAGCCCAACTCCTTTTATAACTTTCCCTTTTCCAATTTACCCTAAAAGTATTTTAAAATACTTTTAATAAAACAATACTTTTTATTCACTTAATAATAATCATAGTTACCATGTTCAAAAAGTTCGGGTTGTTTCGAAAGGGGAAAAGGTTCGGAAGTTCGGTATTTTGCAAATAGTTTACTTTGATAAGTTCGGTTTAGTTTGATTTTTTTATAAATTTAAAAAGTTATTAAAAAAAATATATGATACATATTAAATCTAATATTTTCAAATACTAATATTTAATATATTATTAATATTTTATAAACTATATATTAATATTTTATAAATTATAATATATGTTTAATATTTTATAAAATTAAATTTAATAACTCTCAAAATCTTAATAAATCGCAGAATAGGTTGGACACGATATTAATTTGACACATGAAAATTTACCTAAACTTAAAGTAGAGTGTTGGACACGATAAATCTAATTAGAAAGCAACCTCGGCATCCTAAACCTATAAAGCGTAGTGATCATTTAGAGCTATCTAAACCTATAAAACAACCTATTAAGCCTATTATGACACATGAAATTTACCGGCAGGGACTGATTTGCGCGACGGACGATTGCGATTTTGTTGACAACTTTAAAATCCCCTGCAAGTTTAACAGTTAGCAACATTGTTCGCCTTGATAGTTTCAAACAATTAGTGATTCAACAGGCAACAACTATTACAAGCGTCGTTCATTTTAGGGTTTGTTTTCTTAATTTTAAGGTTTTTTTTTCATTTTCTTTGTTTTCTTCCTCGGAGAAGAGGATTTCACCCAATTAAAAACATAACAGTGATAAAAATGGGCCAAAGCCCCAAACCAAACTGGATAAGTTCGGTTGGCCACAAAAGTTCGGTCTAAGCTGAACTGAGTCCAGATTCGGCCGAACTTGGTAATTATGATAATTACTTTTTGACCCTCTTAATAATAATAATAATGTGTCTTTTTTATGTTATAAAATAAAAGTGACTTAGGACAACTTAAATTATTATTATTAATTTATTTTCCTAATTTTATCCCTTAGCCTACAGGTAATAAGGAATAGGCCATGGGTCTTCCGATCGATTAATTATGAAAAGGGGTAACGGCACAATTCACCACAATCATGTAGATTTTCCTTCCTTAGTTTGCTTCCTCAAGGCAAGTAGTAGATATATGTACTAGTTGGTTATTAAATCTTATTCTTAATGTCGGCCTATAATTGTTATGGATTTTCTTTATTTTGTTCTTAAGCTGGCATGCATTTCTTGGGGTTTGGTTCTCTCTTTGGTCACCTTTTATCCATCATGCTCCGTATTTGGCATTCATTATGTCATGTCCCTCTTTCGATAGGGACATCATGGAAGACCCTTAGCCTTAACTTATTCCCGGGGGCTAAGGGACAAGCAAGAAGGGAAAGAGTATTAAGTGTTTCGATTGAATATTTGTAAAAGGTACCTTTTTGGAAGTGATTCAACAGGCAACAACTATTACAAGCATCATTCATTTTAGGGTTTGTTTTCTTAATTTTAAGGTTTTTTTTTTTTTCTTTCCATTTTCTTTGTTTTCTTTCACGGAGAAGAGGATTTCACTCAATTATAAAAAAAACAATGATAAAAATGGGCCAATGCCCCAAACCGAACTGGATAAGTTCGGTTGGCCAGGAAAGTTCGGTCTGAACTGAACTGAGTCCAGATTCGACCGAACTTGGTAATTATGATAATTACTTTTTGACCCTCTTAATAATAATAATGTGTCCTTTTTATGTTATAAAATAAAAGTGACTTAGGACAACTTAAAATATTATTATTAATTTATTTTCCTAACTTTATCCCTTAGCCTACATGAAATAAGGAATAGGCCATGGGTCTTCCGATCTGTTAATTCTGAAAAGGGGACACAACACAATTCACCACAATGATGTAGATTTTCCCTCCTTAGTTTGCTACCTCAAGGCAAGTAGTAGATATATGTACTAGGTGGTTATTAAAGCTTATTCTTAATGTCGGCCTATAATTGTTATGGATTTTCTTTATTTTGTTCTTAAGCTGGCATGCATTTCTTGGGGTTTGGTTCTCTCTTTGGTCACCTTTTATCCATCATGCTCCGTTTTTAGCATTCATTATGTCATGTCCCTCTTTCGATAGGAACATCATGGAAGACCCTTAGCCTTAACTTATTCCTGGGGGCTAAGGGACAAGCAAGAAGGGAAAGAGTATTAAGTGTTTTGATTGAATATTTGTAAAAGGTACCTTTTTGGAAGTTACTTTATGTTTCTTATTTCACTTAAAACGGAGGCTTTTAAGGGTCGTGAATATTTAAGTGATTTAAAAAAGATCATAAGGAAAGGTCTTTTAATTATTTGAAGTTACCTTCCTTTCCTCTTTTGGATGCCTCACTTGGAGGCTATAAAGGTAAAAGAGGAATCATTTGGAGAGGTTATGATATTATTGATATTCAAATATTGATCATTAAGCACGAAACGTTTGAGCCATTGCCTTGAGGACGAAAACCCTTCAAGGTAGATGGAACAAGGATGGAAACCCTTGATTTCAGACTTTGTCAACTTCACAAGGAGGTTGAATTGCACTTCATTGGCAAAAGGAAGGTGTTTTCAACACCAATTTGGTATTTGCAGGTGGGCGAACTATGTTGAGGGCTTGGCGAGTGGCAAAGAGGTCTGAATCAGGGCAGTGAACCCTCCCAAGGTGCTGCAATTTGTTTGCTAGGGCAGCGAACCACCCTTCCAGCCTTGGCGACTTGGTGTGGAGAGCTTTGGAGCATTTGATAGAGTTGTGATTTAGCCCTAAAAATAGCAGCATATCATCCAAAGGTAGTGATCCCCTTTGGGGACTAATTGATCATTGTTCAAAGGCCATTTGAGGCCAACTTTGCTGATAGTACATTCTGATAATTTTATTATAATTTTGATATAATTTCCAGCTAAATTGTTGAGGAAAACCAGATGGTAATAAGGTATTTATTCTGAGTATAAGATTGATGATTTGGTGGTCTTTGATTGGGAAAAATAATAATGCTATGTGAGGCTCTAAATTCAGATTTATAGTAAACATCTTGGCTGTATTTATTTTGGAATTATTCATGGATATTTGAAGGGAAATTGAAGTTTATATCAGCTGGGGGCTAATTATTAATTTTCCCAACTTGACGCCTGGGGCTTGGTAAGTGATTGGCTTCAAGGGCTAATTTCCCGCTTAATAAAATGACAAGGGATTTGCAATATTTTATGTGTTCTTGGGAGCATTCTCTACAGCTAGGGTTTGCTGGTTTAGATTCAGAATTTCCATGTTTATTTTCAGATTTGACAGGGTTTGTTGCAAAACCTTAGTTTTGCACATTTGTCCCAATTTGGGGACAGTTCACATTATTGGTGGTGTTTTACAGGGTCCACCATCTCTTGAGGTTCTTTGTGTGCACATTGACAATACCTTGTCATTGTCGCTCATTGTTGGCATATCATGGTTGTCTCGCTGTCATTGAGATTAACAATACATGTCTCATTTTCTAAACAAAAGTAATATTAAAACTATTTTTGTTGAAAGAAATGCGTCTTATAGTACATCTTGTTGATTGTCAAATTGTAATCACACACGCAATAAAAGTGTAAAATGGGAAGTTCCGTGCTTTAATTAAAAACAACCTCTGGGTCAGGCTGACTCCCCTATTTGAATTAAGTGGGGAAAAGATAGGGAAAATACTAGAAGTATAAAAGAAAGGTGATGCACCAAGATAGTGTGACCTTTAATCTTCCACAAAGGAATAAATAACACACCACAAATTTTAATTCTTATTAAATATCCATAAGCAAAATTAATTAGATGCAAGAGGTAAGAGATTTAACATTGTAAATAAGCATTAACAGATTAAACCATTTAAAATTACACTTAGGGCAAGGGCAGAAGTTTAGCCACAACCTTTTTTAAACGCTTTAGAAAATACACAGTTGCACATAATTTCAAAGACTAGATATGACATTGAATTTCAGGAACATTAAAGCTAAGGTTAAGAATTCCAAATTAAAACTCTTAAAGAAATGAAATAACGTTTAAGGAAAAAGATCATTGATATAGAGTTATCTACTCTGTATATATCCTACTAAACCAAGGTGGTGGAATGTGTGTGCTACATGCACTTATCCAAACTGCACACTTTTACATCAAGAAACAAATGGCAGCAGCTGAGTAATCCTTGTTGGTACTTGCTGGATCATCTTCTCATCTTCTTGATCAACACCCGATAATCCATCTCCCCGTACTGCTTTTCCATTGCTCTATTATGACCTTATTCATTATGAGATTGAGCGGCTATCATCCTCTTCATGCAAAATGCCACCAATCTCGGCTCTTTGGAGAATCCTTTATTGCTTTCTTTCCAATTTAGCGATCGGGTGCCATGTGGCACCTATCTTCATTGCAGTCATCTCTTCCTTTCATTTGAGCCGTTGATCTTCAGATTAATGCTTTATGAAAGATCAATTGTAGGGGAAAATATTGGAGGCTGACAAGCTTTAACTCTTTGAACAACAGTCCTTTGCCATGTGGCATTCACCTTCCAATCGTGTGCATTTTTTTCGCTTATCTGGGTTTCATGAACTGTGAGATTTAATAATAAGAAATATCAATGACAATGGGAGCTTTAAGAAACCTTCATTCTCAAATACCTCTTGATGCAATGATTAGTCACCATGTGGTCGGTCCACACTTCTTTAATTTTCTTCGTTCACTTTAAGGGGCTTGACTCTACAATTAAGTTTATTAAGGCCATCACCTTATTTATATGAAAAAGGTATTACATTTTATACATTCGCACAGTTGATCATATAGATCAATGGTGCGGGGAACTTCAAGAGTTGTCAGACTTTGCTTCGTTTTCAAACTTATGATCGCCGACCATGTGGTAAGGGCCACTGAATCCAATAGTGAGGCATACAATGCACTTTGCTTCCCTTATGTTTTCTTATGGGGTGGACATACAAGACTTTAATAATTTATTTTCACAAGGCAGAGTCCGCCAATTCATGCCTAAAAGGCTTCATTCAAAAGGTGAAGCCTTAAAAAATTATAATTTGAAAGCTCAAACTTCACAATGAAGTGTTTTTATAAACTACATTTTTGGCATCTCCCAAGTGATTCTTACTTGGAAGAATTATATAATCCAGAATGAACTTATTCTTTGGGGCATTGGAGTCAAGAATGGAAGAAATCATAAAGAATAAAATTGGATCAAATAATGGAGAAGAAAAAATGTGGAGACCTTACAGTGGCTGTGGAATTGAGGCTATTGCATTTTTTAGATCATTCCATTCAGCTTGTGTTGGGAGGTTTATCTTTAGCAGCATTTGATAGCTTATTGCCTGCTCAATAGTCCCCTGATTGGAGAAATTTTTGACCTTCTCTACTGCATTATGTATTTGAACTTCCATTCCAGCCAATGTGGCCATTACTTTGATGATCTTTCCTGCTGTAAGAGCCTCGGTCCAGCCTTGAAACACAGACTCATCTTTCTTATTCTCCATCAACTGGGGGGGGGGATTCCTCTTTAAAGAGATTTGATCAGCCCCACGAGGAAGTTCTTGTTGAGTCAAAAGGTTTTATGTGGTTTTGCATGCCACTTATTGTTTGGGCCAGTGTGACCAAATCTTCTTTACATTTCCTTGCAGCTTCTTGCTTGTTTTGCACATTAATTGCCCTTTGAGTTGCATCAAATCTATCTTGTATACCTGTTGCAAGCAATTTATTAGTTGTTAGGGTATATAGTTGGTCTTTAAATATTGAAGCCTCATATATTAGAACCAATATCTTGCAATGATGTGTTAACCTTCCCCTTCACAGTTTGGCTATGAGCCACAACATCATCAACAATTGTTAATGCTTTTGATAGGCTATATACTGCTTGTATAACCTTGTCCCAACAGGACGTGCATACTTCTTAATGAGTTTCTTGACTTTCTCTTGAACTCCTGGAGCTGTTTATTTAGGCTAGCATTGGTAGCTTTCTTTGTATATAGTGGGGCATGATTATTCAATTAGGAGATTTGCAACCCTAGGTCTTTGCTTCTTATTTGCTCATTCTTCAGACATTCCTTTGTTTGCTCTAACTTCTCTTTATTCTTCCTGTCTAGTTTAAGATAGTTAGTACGGACCATTTTTGTTCCTTGGTCCAAGAATTGGGCCCTATCTTTAGGCTGAGCTTGCTTGAAGCCTAGTTAAACAACAAAACTATAATAATCTGAAGGAGTCATCTGATTCTCAGGTTTGGCTGGGATGGGGATCGTACCCCCTATATGGAACTGCTGTGCCTTTGGGTCATATTGACTCATTATTATGTAGTCGGCTGTACCTAAAGCCATCTTGGCATCCTTCTGATGATGGTACTACTGGGCCTGGGCCTGAATGCTCTGAAAATCTTGCATTAGGTTCATGGGTTGGCCCATGAATCATGTTACAACCGACTAGTTTTAAACTGAAATTTACCATACACACATTTTTTTTCCCCATTTAGAGTTATTACTATTTCATGCTCAATTAATTTAGCCTAGTTTAATTTACTGTTTAGTCATCAACCATTGTATTCTAAGCTGATAAATGTAATATCCACTGAATCATGTGCTAACCATAGATCTACCCTCTCGGGGCTTAAACAGTATGGTATGAATATGAGCAATAAAATAACTCTCAGCTGTACGGTTTTAGCAATACAGAAATCCAGGTACAGAACTATAAATTCAGCATCAATTAAAAATACAATAAGGCTTAATGCCATACAATGAATATAATCACAGCCTCTGCTGTACAATGCGGTACAAATCTACATTAGATTATAATACTGTCATCGACGACTGCTGAATAGTAAAATAAATAAATACATAAAATGTGCAATAGGTCTGTGAGCAATCAGCCCCTGAAAAGCCATAAGTATGCAACTGCTGTCAGTTCTGATAAGTTGTAATGAAGGAGAACATCTGGATGCTTTACCTCCACACACAAACCAGCGGTTCCCTGTACACCCACTGAGAGTGACCCTTCTCTTCACGAAGAGGCAAATAGTGACGAAGCGAACATCAAGAACTAATCCAGAACATTGTGAAAATACAATCACTATTATATGCATTAGTCATATAGACCATGAATACTTCTCTATTTAATAGGACATCACTCAGACATGTAAACTATAAATTACAGTGGACAAACAATGTATACAACTATAACATTACTTTGGCCAAAACATTTTTATAGATTTCAAACTTCAATGAAGATGGGTCATAGTCCATATCAACAATAATTTTTGCTATAGTAAACAACGAATGTTATCCTTCTCATCAATCAATGATGAGTGACTTATAGAAAGATTCCCTACTTGTCACTCATCATCCTTTAACAAGAAGGATGACCACTTTACCCAAAACACAAACAGGGTCATGCATAAAGAATTCACACCAACAGTCCAAATGACATATACTAACATAGTGCTGTTTTGGAATCATTTTCACAGAATACTATAATCATAAACTTAATTAAGATAACCAACCAATTGACAAAATTCATCTACAAATCACCATGTAAGGTCATACGCCCCAAAGTGTAAATATAAACACCCAAGAACAGTTCACCCAAACATATAAACATCTAATAATAGCACATTAGACCATTCTTCACTCATTTAATGCAAACAAAGCTTACATCTATTGACATAATCTAACCGTATATCCAAATTTAACAAGACTGCTTACAATACTGCAATAGTTTAAATCTCATACACTATATTTAGTTGGAAACATATTTCAAGTCTTGTAAATTTAGCACAATATCCCACCATACATAATGATCATTGTTTACTATGCCTCGAACTACGGCTTCTTATTATATGCTAATAAGAGATGGACTAACACTAAAGCTTTGTAACTGCAAGCCTCACATGATAACATCAAATGAAGTGACTGTTATGATAAAACAACTTCAATCAATCACATAGTCTGCAATGAAATTTTGTCCTACTCTTTCCCTTAATGTCCTCAAAGTAATATCCAATATGGTTCTGTAACCACAGCTGCAGCCTCTATATCTATTTGCTAATGTTACTCCACACTAAGCTGAATGTCCTTTATTGGTGTCCATGCCATACTAGTTCGTTATAATAGCACGCCGAGGATCTAACCTGTATTTAAGAAAAACAACCTTAATAAATTCTTCCACTTAATTTGCTACAGCCAATCATTTTAAAATCATTCAAAATTTAAAGAGATCTTTGCTGATGCACAAAGAATGAATTCATTGCACACCTCATTTTCAATCTAACACGACTCCAAAAATACAGCTACAGCCCATATGAATAGTCATTACTCCAAAGGGAGATGGAGACCAAATTGTTCAATTCTACAACTTCAAAACAAGGATTGCACACAGCCAAGCTTATGTTTTACAACAAGAGGTTTACATACAGCCAAGTTGCCATTCACTAATTTGTTCACTACCAACCTAGGCATGTAGGTGGTTATTATAACAACATATAGGTCTAGGTTTCGTCCCATCTTTATTTTTGACTTGCTAAAACTGTTTAATATTATTCAAAACCCTAGTACCGTTTAATAAAATGGAACACCACTTTAAATAACAAAGTAGTCTACTTGAAAATGTATTGGTTAGAAAATTCCCCCTTTATGGCCTTGAGGGTGAGAGCTTTTGGGTGAAAGGTCCTACATTGAGCTTTAATAACCCAATACATCTAAACAATAAGTTAATACAGTCAATCTTCATATTTCCAGTCTTTGTTTCCCAAACATTTCAACACAAGCTGAATACATAGCTGTCATACCGAAATTAGCATGATGCACATTCAAGTCAACAAATCATAATTTCCGTGGGTAGGTTGAACTATTATTCCCCATATCCAGGAAGTATCGAGGTTTTCCTCAGAAAAGAAGGGTTTCAATCATATTAACCGAGTTCACAGTTCTACAGTCTTAGAGAGTAAAACCCATGGTCTTATTTGACCTCATAAAAACAGGAAATAGCCAACTTCCTACTGTTATTAGGATTTAGATGACATTTTCCATACTTGCAATTCTATAAAATCAAATCCACAAGTTTAACAAAGCAACCCTCATTAACTCATAAAAAACCATCTTAATTTGAGAGTCATAATTGGCTTGGATATGAAAGATAATAGCTGAATCCTCTTCGAAGATGCCGTCCGAGCTACATTATTCCTTATTTCTCCTTCACAATGCCATGTCCCAACCTTTTCCTTTATCCTCATTTTCCTCAACCTAATAATTGCATGCAACCATTTTGTTTCCATCTTTCTTGGCAGACTTTGGTGCGTGCCCTGTTTCATTAGTTTTTCCCTCTAGTTAACTAGCAAATTACTAAATGAAACTCAAGACCACTACAGAATGCATTCACTGCAGTGTTAAGCTCCACCACGAGCTCTCAAATGGACCGAGTCAAAAATGCTTGGTAGGATTTCCTAACCGAACGAATTCCTCTCCCAACTTGAGTTGCTTACTGAAAACAACTTCATGTTTCGTTTCACTAAGTTGTTGAGACCCTAATCCATCCCAAAAAATATAAGCCTTTGACTTATTTTAAGGTATGCATGATGTAATCATACTCATCCTAATTTCCAAGAATAATAACCATTATGTTTTTGACTTAATACAACAAATGATTTCATAATTATCCCTAAAGGTCATGCCAAGTACACCCCCATGGTGGTTTAATACTTTGCTTAGAACTCTAATTCCCACCTTACAGGGCTTACATGCTTTTTTCGCTATTCACAATGGAGTCTAAGCTAAATAAACCAGACTGTTATGCATTAAGACCTTACCTTTTAGAAATACGACTATGCATTCAGTACAAAAATACACACAACTAGCAAGACAAGTATTCAAAAAATACAAGGTTATGACCTGCAAGTAAAACTGAATATAATCATGCAGTCAGAACAACAATATAAAGGCCATCTAGAGTGAGAGCATACAACATGAGTATCAGGAGAATTAAACAATCATCGATAATGTAGCAAAACACTATAACATCCAATACCACTCAAACAAATTATGTGGGTGTGTGACTATTCTAGGTTCACTCTTTCTGCCCCTAGATGTCACGATATGCCGCCGTCTCCCCTATGATGCCCTCCTCAAGAATTCTGCTGTGAGGCAATGGATAGGATATCCTGCATCCACCTCAATCAGAGAAAGAGGGTAATTAGTCCATTATCATTATAAAACAAATGATAATATCAACATAAAGTAATGCATTAAATACCATTTCATTTATATCAAAAATATAAAAATATAATCACATTAGCATATAATTTCCATAACCAATGAAATGTTGTAACTCAAATTCAAAATGCTAACATCACCATCTAACTAACCATAACAATGACAAAATAGCAGTGTTTGATATTTAATGGTAAGAATAAATCATCATAGTCATAGTATTTTCAACTAGGGTAGAGTGGGATGTAACAAATTGCCTTGTAGGGTTTATTCTAGACATGAATTGAGTTTAGGATGGAGGGATGAGGGAAGTGATAAAATGAGTGATAGGAGACAGAGGGGGCAAAGAAGAAAGGGGAGTGAGGGAAAAGAGCTTTAGATGAGACAATGTAGGAGATGACTTAGTATAAGTCATACACATGGTTGGAGGAGTGATTGAGAGTATCCCAGTGGATGAAGATGAGGTGGAAGTGGAGTTAGTTGGGAATGAGTGCCTCCATAAACAAAAGGGCGACAAAAAATCACTGATTCCAAGGGAAATAATATTGACAAGAGGAGGGGTATTACATGGGAGAAAGTGGGGGTTTTGCTGGAATGTACAATATACATATTGGATCCAAAATTGGACAAGGTGTTAGAATGCACAATTCTATAAGCAAGGGAACCATATACAAGAGGGAGGGATACATATCTGGAAGGATTTACAAGGCTTTGTGTAATGTAACATGGTACAAGGGGGACTCTACTACATACAACTTGACTAGACATTGTGGATATAGAAATAGAACTGAAACTAGATACAATGGTAGTGGGAGCATTGCTTGCCAGGAGGCCAAATGATGTGCCAATGGGAGGATTTGGATTTGTTTGTCATCCTCCTTTTAAGCTCTTGTGTCTTAACTTTGTTTGATCTCTAAGAAGGATATCCAAGATCTACAAGCTTCCTCTTCCTCAAGTTGTCATCTCCATCATAGTTCGCATAACTATAACCAACGAGTACTCGCCAAGGGGAAATTTGGGTGATCAACAAGTATTCGACAGAGCTGGTCAAATAATTGACAAAAGCAAAAAACACTTACATTTATAAAAAAATAGATAAAATGAGTTTGTAAAATGTTAGGAAAGTGTTTTGTATTAGATTTGAATACAAATAAAGTATAAAATCGCACAATCATGCAAATACAACTATGACACTGTCAAGTTGTCAACAACAAAGTGATACAGACTATAGTGATACTTATAGTCTTATACAAGAATATCCAAGTACAAATTACAAGAATCTATAATTTTTTTTCCCTTGCTCTTTGGAAAACTAAAGGAGTGAGAAACTCTAGTCCTCTCACTTGGTTGCCCAGTCTGGCTCTGTCTAAAAGGCTACACCTCTACCTCTGCCTCTACCTTTGTGTCATCTTCAAAGATGTCCTCCAATCCAATCTCTCGTTTTGTTGCAGTTGCACTCTCCATAGCTTGCCTCTGAAAATCAACAATTTTGTCCTCTGTGAATATGGGTGCTTCCTCCTGTGCAATCCAATCACTATAGGGAGGGATCTCATCTAGATTGATAGGCTCCTCTGATGTGTTCTTCAACTTCTTTGTGTGAATTTGAAGGTTGTATTGTACAAAAAACAGGGCATTGAGGCATTGTTAGCTCAACTTGTTGCACTTCTTTGTGTGATTGGTGTTGAACAAACTCCAATTATATTTACATCCAAAAGTGCTACAAGGTTGAGATAAAATGTGGAGGGCGAAACCTTTGAAGATGTGGGGTATTCCCACTCCAATCTTCCCACCACAACCTTGTAAACAAGATATTCAAAACTTTGTAAGTAATTAATAATTGTAAATTTGTAACTGGCAAGGTACAAGTAAAGACTTCATTTTTTATTACATGTGACTGCGTGGCTCTCCTTCGGATAGCTAGTGTTGAAGAAAAGAGCCTCTCTCTTGTCTGCTTGTAGTTCTGCAATTTTGCAATAATGAGGTCCCTCCCCTCAATGTTAGGTGTCATACACTCAATGCATGTTGATAGCCCCTCCGTAACCTCTCCACTAGCATTTGTAAAGCCATCAGAGTAGAAAAACTTAGGGTTAAAGTAGTACCCTGTTGCATGAATGGGTTGGCGGAGTTGATTGTTCCACCTTTGATCAATCAACTCCCAAATAAGTCAAATCTGACACGATTCCCCTTATAATAGTTTTGGACAATGTATTTGGTCCTATCCATAGCCTTATAAATATAACCTATTGGGTTTTGCTCCCCATCCGTCAATCACAAAACCCTCACCAAAGGCTTCGACACCTACAAAGTTACAAACAAATTAAAGTTAGTGTTACAAATTTATAAATAAAATAAATACTTTAGGTTTAAAAAATTGAAAATAAGGGAAACAACTTGAAATTTAAATTTAAATTTCAAGTTACCTTGATGATCTTTATAGCTCTCATTTCGAAGACCTCACCGAAAACTATCTTCCCAACCTTGACTCCATCATCTTTTTTGGAATATGATGACTCCACCTATGCTTGAGACACAAATATCTGCTTCAAAGAAGTTAACAAATTGCAAATACTTTGCAATGTAAGAAAGTTCATTACAAATCTGATGACATCTGCTCGAACAATCTCTTTTCTCTTGCTGTGCTCTCTCATCAAGGTGAGAACCCAAGGGTGATTGTATATATATTTTGTTATTTCTCTAGCTTCTACAAACGGTTGCACCCAATCAAGTTTGTTTGTCCTCCAAAAGAAGGTCAAGGCAATTAACCACGCAAGGGGTCCAAAAGAGTGATGGATGTTTGTCCCTGAGAAGTCTCCCAAGCGCCACATATGTTGTTGCATTGTTTGTGACAATTTGGACAACATTCTTGATGTCTACCTCTAAAACAACCTGCTTTTAACATCAAGCTCAAAGTTTCTTATTTTGTTAGATGCATCAATAGACTTAAAAAAAATAGCTCACCATTTGAAGTTGCCAAAATGTTGATGAGGGTGTAGTTCTTTTCATCCGTCCATCCATCAGAAAGAATAGTGCATCTGAACTTACGTCACAATCTCTTCTGATTTTCAAAAATTACCTTTGCATCTTTAATTGCATTCTAGAGCAATTACCAATTTAAGTTTGTTGGAGATGGTGCCTTGTACCTTTTTCTGCCACTGTCACCAAATATTTCTAGTATGGGCTTCTCTCCACACTGAAATGAAAGTTGTTGAAGTGCCAAAAATTTGTACATGCTTTATCAGCTTTCACATGTGCTTCTTTGTTCCATTTTGTACCTTGTAGTGAAGGTTGTGTCTCAGGGGTGTTTCTAAGCACAAAAAATGAGTGTATTTGACTCGAACTCGATGAAGATGTGCTTGGCACTTGCCTAGACCACGACTAGAGCTCACAATTTTTGTTATAGCTACCTCTTTTTTCTCTGCTGATATGGGAGCAATGGCCACTGTTAGGGCTGCTTGCATCCTTGCCCTCTCTAGTTTATTTTCGTCTAACAATGCAAGCTCCACAATCATCTCTCGTTTTACGTCTTTTGTGACACAGACAAGATGTGATGTCATGAGAACGAATGCATGAAAGGTAGTATTTGAGATGATTGATGTCTTCTGACATTTTATTTGAGCAAAACAAACAAATTAAAACTGTCTGAGACATTCCAACTCGCACGTCATACTTCCAAGCAATGGTGCGAGCATTAAGGGGAGTCGATTGGCTACCATTGATCGAGTTTGACTTCGATGCACTCGCAAATGCCATTGTTTGCTAACGGATAATTTGCAAACATGTTCAAAACAACATTAAAAAAAATAAAAATAATTTTTTTTGAACACAAATTAAAATAAAATAAATAAATTATAATGATAAACTATTAAACGAAAATTAAAATACATTTAATAAACAAATTGAAAATGTTGAGAATGGTTCTCTCCAATAAATAAATTATAATGATAAGCGGAAACTATAACAGTTAAAAAACATTTGTAATAAAAAATTATGCATAAATTGGAAATATTAAACATTAAAATTTAACAGAATGCATGAAATTTGAACAGTATGCATGAAATTTGAATATTAAATTTTAAAATATTTATTAAACATGTTTATAATTAAATTAGAATTTTTTTACATGCTCAAATTTAAAAAAAACAAATGTACTATCCTAGAAATCGCTTTGCTGAATTCTCCTTCCAATCCATTTTTGAATGTTCCAAATCCTATGTGAATGCAATGAAAGGGGGTGTGTTTCAATTTATAAGACAAATTTTTCCATTTTCTTAGCATTTGGGATCCTTTCTCTTTAATTCCCTTATCTAGTTGTTCTTAGTGTAATGTCCCCTTTTCATATAATTTTAATAATTAATAAAAATGTTCGAATAGTGATTTGAATCATTCGAAAATATAAGACAATTTAATTAGTTATTATAATCAAACTATCTTGGATAATTATTCCAATTATCGAAAGAGTGGTTTTAACCATTTGGAAAATTAAGGTAATTTTAATGATTATTTTAAGGGGTTTTATAGTTAATAAATTGTTTGAATAGTGATTTTTATCACTTTAATTATTAGAACAATTTAATTAATTATTTAAGGATCTAATATAAAATAATTATTTAATTTGCCAAAAAGTAATTATAATTACTAATTTATTAAGGTAAGTTATTTAATTAATTCAAAAAAGCTTTAAGTGAAATTAAAAGGAATGTCGGCTTAGGAGCTAAAGCAAAGAAATGAAAAAATGTTCTAAAAAGAGCAAGTGAAGCTTATGAGGTATTTTACCTCCCCAAGGTGGTTCGTCTCTTTTTGGAAGGTACAAATATAAGGTGAAGATCACAATTGAAGACATGTTGAATTTGATATTATTTTTTCATGCTTGAAGAAGCTATTGAGATGCATGCCCAATAGGTGTTCGCAGATTTGGAGTTGATTACTTTACAAAAGGTGTCTTTTGACGCTACTTTTACTAAAGGAGGTTTTGATACTTGCCCTAGAGTGGGACGATTTGCTTTGAGAGATTTTTGAGAAGGTTTGGTGGACTATTTGAGGTCCAACTTGGTCATAATAAATCTGATTATTATTTGCATTGATTTTTTTGAGTGTGGCGACTTATTTGGTATTGAGTGTTTGATATTTGAAGAGATAAGTTCTGAAATTATTTTTATTTGAGTCATTATTTTTATGATTAGTTTGAGCTATTATTTGCATCATAATTCCAAGTATTGAGGGAGTTATGAATTTTTGAAGTTTTTAGTTATTTGTAAGAAATAATATTTGTTGAGGGTAGATTTGCAAATATTTCGTTCTAATTTAATTATTGCAGTAATTTTATGAATATTGACATTAGATTGGACTAAGCTTGAGCAGGGATTAGAGTGGAAAATGACTTCAATTCAGCTAAGTGTGGTGTTAGGGTTTGGAGGATTGAAACAATCATTTGAAGGTCTTTCTTCATTGCAGTAAGAGTCACTGGTGGCCAAATTCACAAGGTATTTATTTTCTATTTATTTCAAGGTGAATTAGAGTTAATTTTCAGTTTGGAGGTGCAATTACAAATCTAGGGTTTGCTGATTTTTCTAAAATCAGAATTCAGAATTGTGGATTTTTGAGGGGAACTCCTTTTTGGTTAAATCGTCCCATTTGGGGACATTACAGTGATATCAGAGCACTGATTTTGTTCACTTGTAAGGTTTGGTTGCAAGCAGATAAAAAGATTTGATGTTATCATGGAAGAAATGGAGAAAGAAAGGATCTACAATGCAGGGAGAAGGCTAAGGGACCTATGCCAACAAGTGGAGGATGTAATCAACACCTTGGAAGAAGTAGAAAAAATGTTATCCAAGGTAAATAAATCACAATATGAGTCCATGGAGTGGGTGGTATAGCCCTTAAAGACTTACTTGGTTCAACATGAACTCTTAAAAGACATAGATGAGGAGGTATGGCTCTTGATTACTAGTATTAACGAGGTTTTAAGACTAACGGTTCCTAAAGTTTTCTACAGTGATAAAATCATGAGGGATATATTTTCGTTGATTGTGGAGAGCTTCCAAGATCTCCAAGAGGACAAAGGTCACTCCTTGGCTAGAAGGGTCAACATCCTAGAAACTATGGCTTCAACCAGGTCATGTATTTTGATGTTAGATATGGAGTGTGATGAACTTATTATTAAGATGATTCAACATTTCTTTGCAATTGCTTGTAAAAATCTTTCCAAAAATGTTGTAGCTTCTATGAAAAGAATATTGACCTTGACACTCAATGAGAGTGATGATCTTTCCAAGACATTATTATCTATTTTGTTGACAGGTTTGAGGCTAGAAAAGATTTTTTTTTCAATTGCACATACGTTGTTTGAAAATGTTGCAATTAATTGTGGGAAAAAATGTTGGAGAATTGTCAATGATGTCATGGTGATGTCATGGAGGTGTCCAAGTAAGTGGATGAAGTGTTTTGATAGTCTAAATGACAATGACAGTGTGCAGTATGCTTGAAATTGGCTTGGTTGATCTTCTATTTTGGCATGGTTAGGAATGCTTAGGGATGAATATGGTGATTTGGGGTTGTGCAAGAGGTCCTATTAGAGGTCAAGGATGCATTGAGTGCTTGTGTGTATGAATGGAATTCATCCGGTTCTTCATTATGTTCATCTAGACATTTTGGGTCTTGTGGCAAATAAATCTGAGTGAGCAGATTGATGATATCAACATTCGCATGTGTGGATGAGTCGGGGGGAGTTGGTCATATGGTTGTGATCACATTAATCCCAAGTTACTATGGTCCAAGTCTCAAGTCCAAAGTTTGATACTTGGCAAAAAAATCTGAGTGAGTAGATTAATGGAGTTATATCTCGCACGTGCAAGGTTTCAGGGGTAGTTTGATACTTGGTTGGATTCCCCTATGAACGAAGATCATATGGTGCAAATTTGAGAACATGTGTTTGAGCGCAACAAAAGATATATCTGTCCAAAGTTGGCCTTCTAGGCATATTGAAATAGTCCCCATACTTAGTCAATTTTGCACAAGGTAAAGTTCGAGCATCTCTCAAGGAGATCAATGGAGCGCGTTTGCTCCAAGATGTCAGGAAGCAGCGAGATGGCAAGAAGTGCTCAATGTTTAACATTGAGTAAAGGTAAAGGATAAGGATCTAATGGTGAGCGAGTGTTTGTATAGATTGATCTAACGGTGCGTATTGAGTCAAAGTGGTGAAAGTGACAGTTACTTAACAACGTTAAAGTCCGAGCTATTTCGAGAAGATAAATGGGGCGCGTTTGCTCCAAAGTGCCAGGAAGCAACGAGATGAAGGCAATGTGCTCAATGTTTAATTGTGACCGTTGGCATTGTAATATTTGAATTTTGCAAAAAAAAAAATTAGTGCTCTGTATTTTGTCCATAACTTTTGATCCAAGATGAATTCGAAGGTGCTATAAAAAAAAAGTTGAAGAGGACTCCATGGCGCATCTAGTGAACCTGATTAGAAGGTCTGAATGTACGTACAATCAAAGATATTGAGGTCCAAAGTTGATTGCGTGTTTGATTGTATTTTGCAAGTAAACCGAGAAGGATATTTGTGTTTGTTTTGATGATGTTCAGATGTTTTATGATGTCCTAGCTATTGGAAAGTATTGTGGACTCCTTGTGGATGATTTGTATGGTCTTTGGAGGTTTGACCAATCGATATTCTATATGAACAAAGGCTTAGAAGTTGACTGTGTGTTTGTTCATGATGTACCTGTGCACCAGGTCAGTGTTTGAGCAGATTGATCATACACAGAGGTGAACAGAGTTGACTATGATTATTTGAGGAAATGGAAGTGGTCATGTGGAATGCACCTATGCATTTGGAAGTGGTCCTATGTTCTTGTTTTGCTCGATGAAGTGCTAAATGGGTGAATAGGTCTCCATGAGACCTATAAGAGCTACAAGGGCCTAATTGAAAGGTGTAGCTGCTTAAGGGTGACCCATAGATGCTATCACTGACCTATGAGAATTGTATTGAGCCGTGTCTTGATGTGAGAGAAGCTTTAAGGGTTAAGGCAAGTCTAATGGCCGACCAAGAAGCTGTTTATCATGAAGATTCTATATAAAGTGAAACCAAAGGAGATGGTTTCTAGGGCTTGTGTGAGAGGAGTATGCGTTGAAGCGAAGAAGAGAGGATAGTGCTCTTGCAGGTTTGAAGGTTAAAGATGTACGAAGAGGTCTGAGTGTGTATATGAGGGCAATTTGATTGAAGGAGAGAGATTGTGGCATGCCTATATGAGAGGCCTGTATGAGATAGAGAGGGAGTTAGTGCAAGAGTTAGAAAATTAGAGATCTATCATCAGGTGTTGAAGATATCAGTTCTAAGGTGGAGATGTTCACTTCATAGGAGGGTCTAAAGGACATGATCTTTCTTAGGGGCAGCTGCTCCTTGTGAAACAGGGGTTTCACTAAAGACCTTTGGTCAAAAGGACCTGACCAAGTTTTTGGGTCAAAAGGACTTGACCAACAGGTGGTCAGGGGGACTTTATCATCTTAGGGGCAGGTGTTCCTTGTGGAATAGGTGTTCCTTGTGGAACAGGTGTTTCACTAAATCCTGGTCTAAAGGACTTGATCAGTCTCTGGTTTGTAATACCTTATAGGACAAGTAGTCCAAGTGTTTGTAGGTTTGAGAGTGGGTTTTATTCCCTAAGAGGGGTTCCCACGTAGATCTTGTGTTGTGTGTGATCTTGCATTATCTTCATTGTTCATTGCTATAAACATCTTTTATGCTTCATAAATGATTGTATTGAAATCTTAAGTGTTTGAAGGTTTGGAAATTGCATTGGATTGTTTGCCATTACTGATTCACCCCTCCTCTCAGTGGTTTGTACCTCTAACAAAAAATTGAGACCTTATTTGTTAGTGGAGCATGTAGAGGAAGAGAGTATTGAACTACATGGAGAGCTGGAGGAAAAAAATGAAGGGACAATGCTTTATGGGGACTCTTATGAGACAGCCAATGAAACAAAAAAATCAGAATTTGATGGGCAACCCATAAGGGTGCAAGTGGATGATAAAAGAGAAGGAGAAACCAAGGAGCATGAAATAAAAGAAGTGCAAAGTAAAGATCTTTTACTGATAGGAGATGTCTATTTATCTTCTAATGATTGTATACATGACAGTGAAGTCACTAAAGATGATAAAATGAAGCATATGGTTTGCAAATTGAGGCATGAGGATTCCTTTATTCAAGTTCACAGTTATTGGCACCAAGAGGTATGGGATCTTGGTAATTTTTTGAGTTTTACAAAGGTTCTCAATTATGATTTTAAATTCTTGATGACTAATTCAATGGGAAAAAAGAAAGAATCATAATCGTTTGGGGCATGGAAGAATATAGGCATCGACAAGTTAACATTGGAACTAGAATTTAAAGTGGGAGATAATAAGGATATTTTGCATGGTTTGAATGACACAAAGGCTCCATCTTCATCAATAAACATGATAGGAGGGTATTTTATGAGTATGAGCAAGAAGGATGAAAGGAACAATGATAGGCTGTTATGAGACATCATGGGCAGCCATGTGCTTGCAAAAGATGGGTCGCTACAACAAAATTGGTAAGTTTACTTTTGATTTTTATCATGCATATGTTGGAAGAGATAGATTAAAGTCTGAATTTTATGACTCATAAAATTTTGAGACATCTAGTCAATTCCAGCCCCTACATACAAGCGTAATGTTGCCCTCTCGAAATATGTTTCGGTTCACAAGGAGTGTTCATGCATGGACAAATTCTGAAATCAATTGCTCCCAAAATTTTGAATTAACATGACAGGTACAACGATATATAAAAAGGGACAAAATCCAGTATTGGTGGGGTTTGTTTGGTGATGCATACATGTGTGAGGAAGCTAGCAAAGGGCAGCCAAGAGAAGGATATACATCTTACATAAGGGGATCCCTACCAATGGGTTTATATGATTATGATATGCACTTGCAAGGTATGTTTTCCAATTTGGTTAAGCTTGTTTTCTCTCTACAAATGGAAGGACTACATTTTCAAAATGAAGGATTGATATGGTATAAAGAAGGTCCTAGCACACCATGGAATAGGCACTATAGGAGCACACCTCCTCTAGTGCCTATCCATGAGATGAATTTAATTATGGGCAGCCTTGCTAAGCATATTAATTTGGTTCAGTTTTTTAGTCATAATCTTCTTCATACAGGTTATAAGTCCATGATGGTTTGTTGGGGAAGCATGGAGTTAGAGAGCCCATTAAGGATCAACTTGGTAATGAGCAAATTGCAATTTCTGAGTAGAGGCATGGTTGTGTTTACTATGACAGGCAACATATTTGCATGCACAATCTATGGGGAGAGGTTTCAACTCATAAGGGGACCTTGTGGATAAGTTTGAAGCATAATAAGAGGATACAACTTTCATTGGTAAGCAATTGGGGACTCTTAATGAGCTTATGGAGTGTTACATGCATGCCTGTGAATGTTGATAAGAGGCAGCCTTTGGAAGGGCACATGGCGTGCACAAGGAGGCCCATATATGCTGAGTTGTACTACCTTGAGGCCTCACATCATGGTAAGTTTACAAGATGGTACCTCGCTGATTTCTTTTTGCATGATTTGAGAGTTATAGCATGGCATTTGGGGGGCCATTACCCTCGGGGCAACAAGGCAATCAAATTCTATTATGTATTTTTATTTTAATTTTTGGCCACATATCACTTCCTTGAAGGGTATAAGGGAAATGAGCTTCCTCATCCACCACTTGGTATTGAAATGGGTGTTTGATTGGGACCATGTGGAGCCTTTGGAAGGCTATGAGGACACATCTCACACTTGGAGGCAACCCCCAAAGTATAGGTACAATAGGTTCATGGCTCCGTTAAGGGCTACCACTTCTTGAGAAGCAAGCACAGATTTTGGTTGCATTGTGGGATGTGTTGGCAAGGTGAAATGACATTCATTATTTATTTGGGGAATGTCACACTATGCTTCTTGGCAAAAGTTATTCCACTTAATAGGTATAGGAGCAAGGCTTTTTGAGCATTACAACAGGTTTTACCACTTGGACATGGTAATTGGGCATATGAGCTTGCATTTGCTTGAGGACAAGCAAATTTAGGGAAGATTGTAATGTCTCTTTTTCATATATTTTAATAATTAATAAAATTGCCCGAATAGTGATTTTAATCATTCGAAAATATAAGACAATTTAATTAATTATTAAAATACAACTATCTTGGATAATTATTCAAATTACCAGAAAAATGGTTTTAACCATTTGAAAAATTAAGGTAATTTTAATGATTATTCTAAGGGGTTTTATAATTAATAAATTGCTTAAAAAGTGATTTTTATCACTTTAATTATTGGAGAAATTTAATTAATATTTAAGTATCTAATATAAAATAATTATTTAATTTGCCAAAAAATAATTTTAATTACTAATTTATTAAGACAAGTTATTTAATTAATTCAAAAAGGCCTAAAGTGAAATTAAAAGAAATGTCGGCTTGGGAGCTAAAACAAAGAAATGAAAAGTTATTCTAAAAAGAGCAAGTGAGGCTTATGAGGTATTTTACCTCCTCAAGGTGGTTCACCCCCTTTTGGAAGGTACAAATACAAGGTGAAGATCAAAATTGAAGACATGTTGAATTTGATGTTATTTTTTCCTGCTTGAAGAAGCTATTGATATGCATGTCCAATAGGTGTTCGTAGATTTAGAACTAATTAATTTACAAAAGGTGTCTTTTGATGCCACCTTTGCTAAAGGAGGTTTTTTTACTTGCCCTAGAGTGGGGTGATTTGCTTTGGGAGATTTTTGAGAAGGTTTGGTGGACTATTTGAGGTCCAACTTGGTCATAATAAATTTGATTATTATTTGCATTGATTTTTCCAAGTGTGGCGACTTATTTGGTATTGAGGGTTTGATGTTTGAAGGGGTAAATTCTGGAAACTAGGGTTTTCAAAATTTTAGAGCGAGTTTCGGTGACCTTCCCATGGAAGGAATATTCTGAAATTATTTTTATTTGATAGTCATTATTTTTATGACCAATTTGAGCTATTATTTGCATCATAATTCCAAGTATTGAGGGAGTTAAGAATTTTTGTAGTTTTCAGTTGTTAGTAGGAAATACTATTTGTTGAGGGCAGATTTGCAAGGGTTTCGTTCTGATTTAATTATTGCAGTAATTTATGAATATTGGCAATTGGATTGGACTAAACTTGAGCAGGGATTACAGTGGGAACAAACTTCAATTCAACTAAGTGTGGTGCTAGGGTTTGGAGGATTGAAACAATCATTTCAGACTCTTTCTTCATTGCGGTAAGAGCCATTGGTGGCCAAATTCACAAGGTACTAATTTGCTATTTATTTCAAGGTGAATTGGGGTTACTTTTTAGTTTGGAGGTGCAATTACAACAATTAGGGTTTGCTGATTTTTCTAAAATCAAAATTCAAAAATTGTGGTTTTTTGGGGGAAACCCCTTTTTGGTTAAATCATTCCATTTGGGGACATTACACTTAGGCCTTTTCTCATGAATATAGGGCAGATTGATTCCATTTTTCCTTAGCCTTGTAGCAAAGAGACCCAAGGGGTCATAAATCCATTTGTCACCATCAGTTTTTAGTTGCAGCTCATCCAATCTATTTCCGAAGGCCTCTGTTGCCTTTCTTTTGGTCAGTGAAATTAAGTGGCACACAAATGGCAAAAGATAATTAGATTTTTTTTCCATCTACAAAGGACTAGTTAGTGAGGTCTATCTGCCTTACGAATTCAAGGGAAAAAACCTTTTGGATACATATTTTGGCAAAATATAGGTTGAAACCATGAGTCTAAAGATGGTGCCCTTAGCCAAAAAGTATCAGTTCCCAGCCATGGTCTTTAAAACCTGCTTGCATGACTTTGGCAGTGTGTATAGATTTTCTCTCTTGATTTGTATCACAATAAGGGCCATAAACCATTAAAAAAATTTATCGTAAGGT
Organism: Torreya grandis; assembly: GCA_037957365.1. NCBI lineage: Eukaryota > Viridiplantae > Streptophyta > Pinopsida > Cupressales > Taxaceae > Torreya > Torreya grandis. Next base: position 664,215 of record JARHVA010005566.1, on the reverse strand, counting down.
GAGCCTCTTCCGAGAATGGGAGTCCAATCAACCACAGGCAAGGGTATGTGCCCATCATCAACCATTTTCAGATTTAAATGAGTTAAATGTCTAACATTTTGGTGTAGAATTTGGAGGGCCAAGTAAGCAAAGTATCTAAATTTTTTGGTTGGAGGGAAATCCCTCAAATTCTTGTGAATAGCATTGGCAATCATCTTGGAAAATTTAAAATGCTTAATATTGAAGGTAGTGGAGTGCCAAGACCAAACAATATTGCTAAGTAATAGGCATGTACTTTCCTATCATCATCATGCGTGAAGGCATAAGCAATCATGCTTAAAATGTCTTGTACATTGTCATTGAATGCATTAATAGGCAAATGGGGTTCTTCCCTTGGCCCAAACTTCATTTAGTTCTTGAGAAATCCTACTGGATCAGTTACACTGCTCCAGAAATCAGTGTGTTGTCTGTTGAAACATTCAAAGTACCCATCTGAACAACAAACATATTGCTTGTGGCATCAGCCGAAATAATAAAAATATTGAATTCAACCCTACTTCTGATTTGTTGGGTGCCATCATGATAATACTTAGCACATGCAACAACTAACTCATAACAAGGATGTACAGAGTGTTGAATAATTGGCTCGAGGCTGCAAGTCCAAGATTGTATCTGTAATTTTTCAGGTTGAGTTTAGAAAATTTATGAAAGGAGGCGTCCCTCAAATTCTTAGCGGATTCTCCCAATTTTAGCTCAAATACCTTCTCAGCCTCATCAATAACAGAGGGTCATCTCTTGGTAATGGCTTACTTGTAGAAGATTGGAAGGAGGCATTGGGGATTCAAATTTGTGAAAAGTCAGGCATATGGGAAGCAACGACAATAGGGTTGGGAGTCTATGTTTTTCATTACTGGGCCTAACCTAAGATTTCGAGGAGTTGGGTTTGGTGGGACGACATTAGGACTATAGGTGCTATAGAACTAGGGAAAAAAATTCTAGGAATCAATTGAGAGAGGGAAGTGGGGAGTACCTAGGAATACGAGGGTGCTTCTTGTGAACCAGATGGAGCTATTTGATCCCTTCTGTTTGATTTCCTTGCTGATGTCCATCTCTTGGTAGCTCCAAAAGCCAAAAAAGAGCCCTTTTCCTTCATTGGTGCTATTTTCAACTACCATTCTTCTTTCACGGATGTAATTTTATCTCGAAAATCTTGGCAATTTTGGCTGATGTTTGTAATATTGTCATTGATGTCAAAGGCAGGTTGTGCTATCAGACATTAATGTCAAAAGTTGAATTGCACAGACTTACAGTGCAAATCGGATTTATGAAGAGTTTCTACTTATAAAATAAGTAAAGCAGTCTCGAGACTTGAATGGGTCTTGTAGTGCAAATCGAGATTCCAGAACAACTTTACTTCTCTCAACTTTATAAGTTGTCCTAAGAACCCGAATGGGCCTAGCAGTGTTAATCGGGTTTATGCAATGACTTTACTTGTCTCATTTTTATAAGTCAAGTTGTCTCAAGAACCCAAAAGGGTCTAGAAGAGTTGATCGGGGTTTCAGAAGCACTTTACTTCTTTCATGCTTATAAGATAAGCAATGTGGAAAACCCGAATGGGTCAAGGAAGAGGTAATCGGGATTTCGGAGTGACTTTGCTTCTTTCATGTTTATTAGTTAAGCCATGTGAAAAACCCAAATGGGTCTAGGTGAGTTGATTGGAGTTTTGCAACAACTTAGTTCATTTTAATAAGTTAAGCAAAGTTGAAAACCCGAATGGGTTTGGAAGAGTTGATCGGGTTTCTAAGATGACTTTACTTCTTCCAACTCTACAAGTCATGCTAAATGAAGAACCCGAAATGGTCTTGAAGAATTCTTTCGAAATAATTCTTTCGGAAAAATTGGCAAAGACAATTCTTTCGGAAATATTGGCAAGGACAAATCTTTTGGACAAAAAGCCTGCGGAAATTGTTCCGAAGGGCATGTAGATTGCTGCAAGAAAGCCGAAGGGTATGTGGACCCGTTCAAGAAAGCCGAAGGGCACTTCTCAAGAAGTCCGAAGGGCAAGTGGATCGTTCAAGAAAGCCGAAGGGCAAGTGGACCGTTCAGAAAAGCCAAAGGGTAGTCTGCAGAAAGTCTGAAGGCCAAGTGGACCGTCCAAGAAAGCCGAAAGGCACTTCTCAAGAAGTCCGAAGGGCAAGTGGACCGTTCAGGAAAGCCGAAGGGTAGTCTACAGAAAAGCCGAAGGGCATGAGGACGTTTCCAAGGATTCCGAAGGACAATTTGTCGGGGAAATTGTCTCGAAGAAATAAGTTGAGAAAACTGTCCTGAAGGGGACATGGACAAAAAGTTCGTGGAAATTGTCCCGAAGGGGACATGTTACAGTTTGAGCAAGTCTGAAGAGATCGACGAAGGGGAAGCAAATCAAAGACGCTGAAAGAAGCGAGATGAAGTCAACATGTCGAAGGTTAATGATCTAGTCAACATAAAGAGCAAACATCTTTGATGATCCAATGACACACAAGTCAGGACTAAGAAGATCCAATGGAGAGAGTGGATCCAAAGCCTTAAAAGTGCTCGAAGGTTAATGCACAGTGGCAAAGTTAAAGATCGAGCAAGTCTGGTAAGATCTATCGGAGCGAAAGCTCTCATGAATGCCGTGACAAGCGAGATATAGTCAAATCTGTCAAAGATTAACGTCTGACTAAAGTTATGGATCGAGCATATTCGAATAAATCGAAAGGAGCGAAAGCGATCCTGATATATAGGAAATAACGAGATGCAAAAAGAAGCTCGATAGGTAATAAAAGAGCTCAGAATTGGCACGAAGGAAGAAATAAAAGGCCCGCATTTAATATGTTCTAACGGTCAGTAAAGGAACAGGTAGAACTGGTGATGAACTTGAGCCTACACGGAGCTCAAGATCAATCCTCTATTAAAGAAGCGGTGCAATTATGACCAGAATCTAGTAGTTGCCAAAACTAGAAAAGAGATATGACCATTGCAATGTGATGCATGAACCGAGACACGGGAAAGAGCATAAGTCAAAATCGCTTTTAATGAGAACCGGTTAATTGCAACTGAAGTGTGAACACAATTGGAGATAGAAAACCCTCAGCTTCATTATCTATAAATATATGACATCTTGAACATTGTAAATTGCTTTTGTCGCTGCTGCTGCCATCACAATTCTGAGAGTGAGTAAAAGGCTGCCAATTAGAGACATATGCAGATGGTGTAAAAGGCTGTCGATTAGAGACATACGCAAACAAATTAAAAGGCAAAAGAAAAAGGGGGAATGAACCGTGTTTGAACAGAACATATCCAGACATACTCAGATAAAGAAAATGGGTTTTTGTTGCTATTGTTGAAACTAAAAAGTGCCATCAGAGAAAATTTGAAGGGTGTCAACTCAGGATGTATGCAGACGCAAAATGAAAGACAACTGGACACAGAGTGAGGCAGAGAGGAAGAAAGAGCACACAAAGAATGTGTAGAGAAAGAAAAAACACATAGAGAATGAGCAGTTATAGACTAGACTTGTAACAAAGAAACTGAATTGGATTCATTTGTGAATCTATCTTGTATGCTGGAGTTGTAGCTCCATAATTCTGATTGGTTGGTGCCATCAGACAAACTGAGTTGGTGCTCAGTTAGGGGATTGGAGTCTCCTTAGGGTTGGTGCTCTTAAATCTTATAATCAGTAAGGTTAAACTGAATTGGTGCTCAGTTAGGGGATTGGTGTCTCCTAAGGATAGGTGTCCTTGAATGTAAGCAGTGTGGTTTTGCCAGTGAGGTGATTTAACTGTGAGGTTGAATTAGAATAGTAATTCTAGTAGTTATTCTCATCGTGGCTTTTTCCTTTGGGTTTTTCACGTATAAATCTGGTGTACTGTGTTTTTGTGTGTGCTCTCTACATTTGTTCTGTGATAAGCATATTTTTTGTATCTTCATTAAAAAGTTAAATAACTAGTTTTTCGCTGATCTACTGATTCACCCCCCTCTCAATAGATAGTTGTGTTCAACAAAAAAAATGAAACAAGGATTCATGTTCTTGCTTGAAAGATTTTAGTTTTGTAAATAACTCTAAGCTCTTAATTATCTTTGTTCGCTGTGATTTATCAAATGATAGCTTACAACTTTATAATGTGGATAAGTACTAAATGATCAAATTGCCCTTAAAAAAGGCATTTACGTCGATCATGCGTCATCAAACACAAATCAACTTTCTGAATTGCTACATCTTTCTTAAATTATGCGTCTGTCATAACAAGGCGGTCTTTATAAAATTTTCTGCCGCTTTAATTTCAACTTTCGTGGCGGTGTTGCTTGATATATTAAAGCCCTTTGTTAAAACCTTAGGCTTAATTTTGTATTAGGTGTGTGCAGTTTTTTGGGCCATACACTTTGATATAATAGCCTCTAACCATTCCCTGTTATATCAAACGTGATCAACTACATGGGGAACTTTGAAGACTGACAAGCCTTATAACTTTGCAAAAATGGCGTGTGGTTCCCACATGTATTCTTCTTTCAATTGCGAGTGTTGAACCTGATTTATATTCTAAAACCTTTCAACTCTAGGATTAGACTTGATCACAAAGGGAGTTGTCAATGTTGGCAAACCTTATAACCATGTAAAAGTGGCGATGGTTTGCCATGTGTATTCGTCTTTTAACATCATGTGTTGATTTTCCTTTCTCTTATTTGAGCATGTCAATTGTTAGATTGGATCTTTTAAAAGATTAATGACAAGGGGAAACTTTAAGGGTGACAAGTTTTAATTATTAAAAAGTGGTGATCAGTTACTATTATCATCAAAAGTTGCACCCTTGAGGAGGTTGTTCAAGCCTCCTCACTTAAGTGATAGCATGGAGACACTTTGAGACTGTGGGTGGCCTAATCAATGAGGTGAATCTCTAGATAGGGCTAGCTCCCTTGATGTTATCACCCTTAAAACTAATACTAAACCTAATGCTTACAAAGGAAAAGGGTAAGAATTGAAAGTAAACTAAACTAGGGAGGTGATGCACTAAATTAACACCCTCCACTAGATCATATTGCACTAAGAACATGAATTAGGCATGAATCTGATCACACTACGCAAGCATGAGTGTTTCAACATGGAGGTTATAGACAATGTGTTGAATAGGAGGGCTAATCAAGAGGTCTAAGCAAGACACTAATGATTGAAATCCACTTCTAAACCATGCAAAGCTATTAAAACTCAATATGTGACCAGCAAGAAGACAATCCATTTGCAAAGAGGTAGGAGAGGAAAAATGAGAGTGAGAGCACTACTAGCATTCATCAACGATCACACAAGTACACTAGTTGCAAGCATTTGAGAAGTTAAGAAACAACTTTATTCAACATTCAAAGGCATAGTACAAGTGTTTAGTTGAGCAGGGCTTTGCCATACTTAGCCAAAGGATGCATAACAAGCCATTCAAGGTAGCATATATAGGAGAAATGAAGGAGAGAGAAGAGAGGCGTAGGAGTAATTCCAACGACAAGTGTCATCTCTTGAGAAAACAAGTTACAATCAAGAAAACTATCAAAGAGCAGTCCAATAGCATCTTCCTCACAAGTGTCAATCTGATGTGACCTTCTCCCTCATCAAGGGTGGTGTGGAATGACCTTTCATCTTCTAGGATGACTCATTGACCTCATTTGAAATTGCCCATTCTTAGTCTAGACGGAGTTGCAAGTCCATGTTCTGCCATGTATCACTCTTTATCATGCCTCCTTGAGTTCTCTAACGCCATCCTAGGCCAATTCCATGTTTTTCTCATCTTGGTGAGGCCGAGGATCAATTTTGAAGCTTATTCAAACTGATAGGAACCTGCATTTCATTGATAGACTTGCTCGGTTCAAGTGGAGACCACAAAAACAAGTTTGTCTTCCCATGTTCGGCCTAGTTCCTTGCTTGAAAAATAGTATCACAGATTGAATATCTCTCAAGTACCTTGTAAGGAGTCATTCTACCTCTGTTCATGCTCAAAACCATCTTCAAGATTGAGGTACAGATGCATTAGGTCTGATAAGAACCCTTGATAGCATGTTTACTTACCCTTAGGTGTCTTGAAACCAATTGATGGTGTTGCATTCATTGGAAACCTTCTTCATGAGTATTTAGAAGCACCTTCCCTTGCCTTCTCCAGGTCATATATGGTTCCAAGGAACAATATTAGGTCTCACTCAGTCAAACCTCATGAGAAACCCTCAAAAATTGCATTTTTAGGCCTGTAACAGTCATTCCTAGGCCAAATTCCATGCCATAGTACCTCACATGTGCCAGAATAGTGACTTGTTCAGGGTCCTAGAGGTGTATAGGAATATTCCAAGAAGTTTCTATACCATTTCAGCCCATTTGAAGCACTTAGGAAGTCAATCTCCTCCATTGGGTCTCTTTAGAGGGTTTAAGCAGGGTTTAAGGCACTTGGAGTGTTAACAATGGTTTATAAACCTGTGGGCCTTAATGTCTGAACCAACACCAGAAATTTCATGTAGACAACCCCCTTGACCTTCCCCAATGAGCTCAGGGTCCCATGCACCTTCTCCTTGTACTTCACACGTGAGCAAAGTTGACTTTCATGGCTGTTTAGGCCTTTCGAGAAGGTTGAGGGAGTTTTTTGGTACAAAATGTCACTCAAATGTTAATTTTCTACTTGGAGAAGGTTCTAAGAGGTCTGAGAGACCCTCCTTGACATCCTACAACACCTCTCCAAGTCATTTTTCCTCTCAGACGTCTTAAAGTTTGATCTGAGCATCCATAAGGGTTTGAGAGCCAGTTTGACATTCTAGCCCTAGTTGTCCTTCACTGAGGTTATCTCCCTCTTCCATAGGTTCCAACCCTTATATAAGCTTTTGCCAAGATCCCACACACCTCTCCTAACCATCTAGACCTAGTTCTCAATACAAAACATATGCATGCTCTCTTCAAACTAAACACAGACCTGTAGGTGGTAATTTAGGCTTTTTGAGTAGGTGTGTGAAGTTGAGCTACTTTTGAGTTGGTCTAGTCTTCTCAATGGTCCCTAGTAAAGATAAACACCTTACTCACATTCTCTTTGACTTCAACCACCTCTTAGGTTCTCCATCCAACACCACACAGTCAATGCTTTTCCTATTTAGGCCTATGACAGACCTGTAGGTCTGTCATGTAAGCTTCATGACTGCACATATGAACGTCATCTTCTTTGTGGCATTTTAGTATTTTGACCAATGTTAGAAGTTTCTTCATACTCTTCCTAATCTTCCACAAACTCTCCAACCTTCAATTCCACCTTCCATATATGGCATTTGATTATACTGCCTCCAAAAGGCTGTAGGTGTTAATTTAAGCTTTCTAGGTTGTAGGTCACCAAAATAGACACTAGGCTAACTAAACCTTCTTGAATTAACCTTTGTCCTTTTGAATGTCTTACTTTCCTTTGATTTTGACCTATATTCATCTCCTCAAACCCTCAAACAACCAATCACAAACAATCTTTCATTCCTATTGCCTGTTGATAGGCCTATAGGCAGTCCTTAAGCCAAAACCTTCATTTTCCTGTGTTTTGCCCCTTTTGGGCCTAATTCACTGATGATGAAATATTAGAGCAATATACATAAGCCTTAAGATACTTTCTCTTTCACTCTAATAGGCGCAAATCACCTGGAGCATTTCCTTAAGGTCTTCACAGTCCTTTTGGGCTTACACAATCCAGCTTAGCCAACACAATCCTCAATAGGCCTAGAGCACCTTTACATTAAAGAGATTAGTGGACCATGATTCTCTATCACATCAAGACCCTTCCAATATTCTTGTGATCCATCCATGCCTTCATCTCTTTGATCTTTCACATACATATCCCCTTTAAGCTCACTTTCTTGGTAATGGCCTGTAAGTGACAATTTGAGGTCTTTCTTGATCATTCTAGTGTTTCATGTGACTTCCATGACATTCCAACTTCTTCAGACCTTTTTATGAGGTCTTACACAGCCCACGAGACTCATTAAACTATTGCCCCTTGCAAATTTGAGATTAGATCATCCCTCCCTACAGGCAGACCTGTAGGTGACTGTATCTTCTCATTGGAAGCATGCCATGGCTTAAGAAGACTACTTTGTGTGATGAATGCAGGTTGCGGAAGGATGGAAAAGGAAGTGAGAAGCTTGGGAATACCATAATAGAGCTCTCCATGCATTGGAAAACCTTTGTTTACCTCTCTATAACCTCAACAGGGGCTATCTTGGACTGTAACTTGCAATAACTCTTTTGAAGGCATGATCTTTACTCTCACTTCACTGTTCTAGCTCATTTGATGCTTGGAAATAATCTGAGGAGGATGCTAGGAGGATTGATATGATAAAAGAAGTTGCTTAGAGGTCACTTGAAGTGAACAAACATTTAGACTGACAAAACCCTCCTGTAGGTTCTCTTCCAAGACTGCAATTTACTTAAATGGAGGTTTCATTCTTCTTGATGCTCACACATGTGAACAAAGTACTGAAAAATGTTGTGAGGGAGCTCATGGAGCCTTTCATGATATCACAGTCATTCATTTTCACCAATGACCACAACAATGCCTTGAAAACATTTAGAACCGAGCCTATGGGATTTGAAGTTTTCTTTTCTGCCCCTTAACTTCTTAATGATTGTTCATAAGTTAAGAAGCTTAACCAGACAACCAATGACACAAAGTGGAAGGGCATCAGGGTCCCCTCCTATTGCAAAGAGCTTGGACTCTAACTTTCTCTCTTGAGAGTACCATTCACAAATCGGTTGGCTGTTTTGAGCTGCCAAGAAGATCGATGGAGAAATGGAGTGGGTTTTTGCACTGTTTGGCTTTGCACCTCCAATTTTTGCATGGATTTGGGTCTGAGAAGATTATGAGGACCTCTGGGAGAGTTTGTACTTTGCCAACCATCAGAAACCCTCTGCAAAAGACCATCAAAAGCATGCTTTTCTCAAGATTCTGACTGTTTTGCCTTTTGGAACTGTTAGAGATGGGGAATCAGGTGACTTTTCATCTTCCCCTGATTTGTACGAACGTGAAAGAGTGCCAAAATGTTTGATAACCTTCTTTGCCTGCAGCTCTCTCAAAAACTCTTCATTTATGCGTTGGAAAATGATAAATGGCAGTTACAAAAGGACTTCCAACTTTGAAAATCAGTTATGCAAGACATTTGGGGAATGTGTATGATCAAGTACAACATGATGCCATCATTTGGGTGTTAGATGACTTAAAACATCTTTTTTGCAAGGACCAAACCTTTATATTTACCCTTTACTAGTAAGTGTCATGTCATCTTTAACATTGAAAGCACAATGAGAGTAAAGTAGTAAAATATCTTAATCTTGTCAAAAATACCTTACTCTCCAAATTGCTTTAAAAAAAATGTAATTAACTTACTAGTTTGCTTCATTGACTAATTTGACCAGCTTTACACCATGTTTGTTCCTTGCAAGGTTATCAACTTGTCTCTTTGGGCATGCCCCCACATTGACTTGATTTCCCACTTACCTCAACTTTGTCAAACTTACCTTAAACAATGCTAAACACAAATTGAAGACCATAGATAGTGACCATTGGATGATCATACAACATGACATAACTTAGCTACCAACTAGATCATCCTAAATGACCTTGTAAGCTGCCAAGAAAGACACATTACCTATCAACTTAGATCGTTAATGACCAAGACAGCTTTTATGATGGCTATCAACAAAGTTGAGATCAAGTACATCAAAGTTTCGAATGATCCTCATTCATGGTGGCCAAATTTTGGCTAACAGTTACCGCATGGCATCTAAATTTTCATCTTAGATGTTGGTTGCCTTTATCTTATCTCAGCAAACTGATCATCAGGTTGGATCTTTTAAAAGATCAACAAGGGGAAACTTTAAGACTGGCAAACATTTGAATCCTTGACAAGTGGCGATCAGTTTCAGCATGACATCTAACTTTTCATCTCAGCATTGCTTGCCTTTATCAATGGTTAGGGACCACTAGACGTATGATTTAAATTTTTGAAGATCACTGGTGGGTTTAGAGACTAGAGGTTGTCAGGGTCAAAATGTTTGTGAAGCAATGATCAATGCCATATGTTTGGTTTGATGAATACCTCTCCTTTCTCTTTTGGACTTATAGCTTATTTGGCCATGCTTGCACAATGTATGTCCTACTTTAAAATCTTGTTTGTTCTCAAGGGCTGCGGGTCTGTTATGATACATATATACATGCAAAAAGGGAAAACATGTTAAAACCCCTTCAATTTACAAATAGTATTCATACCTCATGGGTAACGTTTCAAATACATCCCACTAACTGGGATAGGAAATGCTTCTCCATTAAGCCTTGCCAACTCAAATGCACCACTTTGTTTGCACTTCGTGAGTTGGTATGGTTCACCCCATAAGGAGTCAAATTTTAAATGCATACCAGGCCTTTCTCTATCCTCATCCCGTTTCAAAATCAAATCACGTTCCTCAAATTGTTATAGTGTGGTTTCTTGTCAAACCATCGTTTTACCATTTGCTTATGTGTTTGAAACTTCTTATAAGATTTATCTCACTTTTCCTCAAACATTAATAGTTCTGCCATTCTTATAGTCATTGCATCATTATGTTCAAGCTGTAATCGATGCATGATTTCTAGAGCTGGGAGTTCTACATAAGGGGGAAGTCTTGCTTATTTTACATGAACCAAGGCATATGGGGAAAAGTTCCATTAGCCTGTTTAGGTGGAATTCTATCAACCCAACGGGCTTTCTTCAGTTGATGCCATTGCCTTTGATTGTTTGCAACAGTCCGTTTGATGAACTTTTTCAGGTACTTGTTTGTGAAGTTAGCCAGACCATTACCTTGAGGGTAATAATTAGATGAGGTCTTCATATGGATTCCATTTATGTTGGCAAAACACAATACCTTTATTCCAAGGAAAGTTGTGGCATTGTCTGTGATGATAGTGGAGGGGAATTTAATTCTTGTTACAATACCTTCCAAGAATTCAATAATCACTCCTTCATTGGCTTACTTGAGTGCCACAACCTTTAAATCCTTGTTGAAGCAATCAATTGTTGTTAATATCCATTTGTGTCTTGCACTTGAAAGAGGGTTGGTCATCCCTATAAATTTTAAACCCATTGGGTAAAAGGTGCATAAGCTACAATTGGTTGTAGGGGTAATGGGGCATTCCTTTTGTGTTCTATGAAACGTTTGCACATGGAAATGCATCATTAATCATTGTGAGCCAAAAATATCTTGCCCTTATGATTTTTGTTGTTGTAGTTTGGGCAGAATAGTGACCTCTTGAGAAACCTTGGTGTAATTCTTTCAGTAAACCCTAAGCCTTGGGAGAGTTGAAACATCTTATTAGAACTTCATCAATTTTTTTTCTAAATAGGAACCCATTAAGGAGACTACAAGGGACGATTTTCAATCTCAATCTCCTCTTGTTAGCATTGATTCCATAAGGATACTCAACTATCTCCATATATCTTGTGATCTCTTGGACCCAGTCTCGACTATCACTTAGTTCTGAGTTCATTTGTATTTCTTCTTTTACCCGTGGTTCTTGACTTGTTTTTGTTTCATCTTGGTCACTTTGGGCACACTAGACCTCTTTAATACCAATGTCCTTAGACAAATGCTGACATAGAGCTCTTCCTTTGATAAGCTTGGTTGGCCTGATTTTGATGTCATATTTCATAATTTTGGTGATCCAACCAGCCCTTTTTCCACTGACCTTTCCTTGCATGATGCACTTCCTCACACTTGGATGCACTAGAAAGGCTTTGATCCAATTGTTGGAGAGATGTTTGAAAATTTTGAGAGCCTTCATCAAGACACAAGCTTGTTTCTCAATAAAGCTGTATTTTACCTTATAGTCATTGAGAGTTTGGCTCATGAAAAAAATGGGGTGCTATGCCTCAAGAGCATTCTTATGTGTTAACACAACTCCAACACTCTGAGAGTTTGGCTCATGAAAGCAACAGGGTGTTGTGCTTCAGCAATGGGGTGTTGTTCTTCAGCTCCAAAAGCATACAAGATGAAATCCTTATCAAAATTTGGATTGATTAAAATTGGGGTGTTAGCAATAGATTATCTTATAAGCTGAAAAGTTTTTTTTTCCTTAGTCCTGTTGATAGGTCTTTTGGCGCACCAACTTAGGCAAGGGTTGTTAATCTTTCTCTCCTAGAAGGAGATTTGTGGGAACAAACCTCCCTAAGGTCTTGGTATGCAGGGTAACTCACTTGGCTCATTGTGACCATTTCATTATAAGGGGCTTCGGTGAAACTGATTTTAGATAATGACCTAAGCTATAGACACTATGAGACTCGATTAGTCCACCACTAATCTATTCAACAATGTGTAAATGGTGATAGATTACATTCAACAATCATGATTTACCATTACAAATGGATTCTTATAAGCCCTAAGCTAACACACTGATAAAAGAAAGAGCAAAAAAAAGGGAAAAAGAGAAGAAAAAGCCTTGCTGCCATAGAGAAAAAGTTGCAGTTTCTGATTGAGCAAATCTCGTATAAACCAGTCCTCAGCTGAGCGAAACCTAGCACAACTCCAACTAAAGGATGGTGCAAGAGTCTGGGGAGAAGTTGCTATGGACAATGAGGAACGTAACCACCATAAAAAATGCGCAGGAAATGGTCATTTGACTACACAACAATTTGAATATCAAGATGTTTCTTGTTGATTAAAAGTGATGAGATTTACAATAGTCATTCAACTACAAGCTTCACTTGCATAGCAACAAGAAAAAGACTACTCTAGCCAACTAACTGTGGATAACCAACTAACTGTGGATAACCGGACAGTCTGGTCCGCTAATCTATTATAATCTAAGGGGGCTAGCCTATATAAAGGCTTCCGAAAGACAATATATACATGAAGGGGGCAACCCCTCCCTCGATTGCCAACTCATCCCACTAATGGGGAAGTTAAAAATATTCATTGTTGATTGAGGAAATACAGTTGAGGTTCTTGATTTTCTGACAAATCTTGAGACATGCCCATGCTTTGCAATTAGAGGCCTCGCCATGATTCTTTGATCACCAACTAATTACTTTGGGATTGCCATCCCATCCAGTAATTGCCATCTGTCATTTTTTCATTGGTTTGGAGCCATCTCATGTATCTTCTTCGTTATCGCAAACAAACCTTGATTCGCCCCCCTTTGCCTTGTGCTTTGTGATTTGCAAACGATCTTTCCTCCAAATTTGTCCTTTTTGCGTTATGATTTGGCCGAGGGTTTGGATTCCCTGATGAGGACATGCATCCAAATTAATGACTTGGATTGAAAGATAAACTCTGTAATATCAAATGAAATGGTCAAGCGTACATCTTTTAAAGAAATGACAAGGCAAAAGCATATAAACGATTGAATCATGAATAAAGGAGCCACAACCAATTTAGATCAAGTGTGAGAAACAAATGAAAGACTTTGCTATTTAGACATAGACATTCGCATTAATCAGCTTTCGATTCAAATATAAGCCTTTCCATATGCATAAAGCACATACTGATCCACCATTAATTTAGACCAAACCTTCTAAAAAGGAAGAACGTCATTATGAAGCTTGCTCGGCCAATGAAAATTCATCATTTACTCGACTAGTGTTTTCCTCAAGCCTTTGACAGTTTTGACATTCAGGACGACCGTCAAATTTAAGCTCATTAAATGCCATGTGGCATGTCTTTAATGGTCCAAAGGCTCAGGGTTTATGGTTCAGTGATTGGCAGACACCCATCAAATTTAAGCTCGATGGAAAGGTTGATGTCATCGGAGAGCCGCACGATAGTTCCTCGTCAAGCTAGGTCTTTAGTCTGGGTGCACAGAATGATGCCATGTGACACCCTCTCAGTGAGTCAGACCTTTGAGCTCACTGCTATAATTAGTTTAGTCTCTATGGTCTCGGGCTCTTGGGAAGTCGCTGTGTGGCGGCCTCTCGGGGCTATTAGCCTATTGTCGGGGTCTTCTATCGATCCGAGCTTCTGGGCTCCCAAAAATCACCATGTGGCGACCTCTCAGGGTCTCGGAGCCTTTAGACTATTACCAAAGTCTCTGTGGTACCGGGCTCTCGAGAAATTGCCACGTGGTGACCTCTCAGGCCCTCGGCGTCGCAAAACCTTTAAACCTTTGATTAACTTTTCGTTGGCCCGGGTTACTGGGATTGTGCCACGTGGCATGATCTCGGGGACTGGGGGCATTAAGAGGACTTAGAAACTTTTTGGACTGGCCCAGGACTTCGAAGCGATCCGATGGCGACACATGGAAATGTCTAGGGGAAATCGAAAGACTCAAGGCCCGGATTTGGAACAAAGAAAAACGGCTAAGGCATCGAGCTTGGATTTTGAAGGCATGGTCGACTCAACTCAATTAGCTTGGACTTAGCGCATTTTAAGCTCACTCAATTTGATTTGGTAGATTGGGAGCTTGGCAGAGCTCAACTCGGTTGACACGTCCTCAAACATGAAAGGTCCCTTAGACCGGATGTAGTAACCTTTAGATTAGTTAAAAAAAAGGGTCCCCATTTTCAAACTGAAAATGGGGGTGTTGTGCAAGCAACAAGTGCATTTGAACTTTGTATCATTTTTCAACATCAAAGGTATTGGCCTCACTAGATTGACAAAGTTTGTATTAAAATTTCTCTCTATATTTACCTTCCCCAAGAAGGATTGTAGAGATTTCTTGTGGATGGGAAAAGATAATTGTAAGATTGCGTTCACCCATTTTAGATCAATGACTAAGCCAATCTTTAATACTACATGCCCTAGAAGCTTATCTTCTGGCACAACAAAGATGGATTTCTTTGTTTTAAGGAGATGCCAAAGTCTGTATCTTTCAAAAATCATTTTCAAGTGCATCATGTGATCTACTTCCTTTTTGAAGAATATAATGATATCATCTAAATAGAAAAGTACGATATCATTGATCAAGCCGTTAAAGGCTATGTCCATTGCCCTCTGAAAGTTTGCTCGAGCATTAGATTGCCCAAAGGGAAATCTTTGATCGGCAAATGTGCCCCACTTTGTGGTGAAGGTAGTATCTTGTTGGTCTTTGTCATTCATCCAAACTTGGTTAAACCTAGAGAATGCATTCAACAATGAGACCATTACGGATGAGGCCATTGTTTGTAAGATTTGATCCATCGAAGATAGTGGATAATGGTATTTAAGAGAAGTTTTATTCAAATTTCTAAAAGCCCCACAAAAACAAATGTCTCTGTTCTTTTTCGTAACAGGGACCAAATTTTCCACCTATATAGAATGCTTAATAGGAAAAATTATTTTAGTTTCTATGAGCTTTACTAGATCTTTTCTCATTAGAGGCTCAATTTTGGGGTTCACTTGCCGCTGTTTCTGCTAGATAGGTTTTGAATTGGGTACTAAATCAATGGTGTGTTTAATGAATTTTATCATATACCTTCAAATCATCATAGCTCCAAGCTATAATATCATCATATTCTTGACACAACTTGATGAATCCTTTGTCTTGGGCAGGAGTGCAGAATTTTCCAAGCTTTAATGCTTCCTTGGGTAACTTGCACTTCATGATAATATTCAATTTTGAGGGTCAGTCTTTTTGTTGTCCCCCCTTTGATCATCAACACTAAATATACTTTCTAGGGTGATTAACCCTTTTGTGATCTTATTTTATTTCAGATGAATGATCTGATCTTCATAAACTTGATCCAATTTTTGATTAAGTTCATTAAAGAATTCAGCTTCTTGTTGAACAAACCTGACTATCTGCTCATCACTTTCAAAAATCTGCCAACGTGTGGCATTATTTTGGACTATAGATCGAATGATGAGCTTAACATGGCTCATTCCTTCAAGCAGACCCTTGGAAGGATCAAATTGTGATCCTCCCACCACAATGCGATTTGCTTCAGTATTCTTTTTCCTGGGAATTTCTTACAAATTAACATAAAAGCTTTCCAACAAATCCCATGCTCTATGCTTAGAAGATCTCAATAAGCTATTTTTCAATAATCCAGTGTCTCCAAACACTTGTATAAGTTTGATTCCTTTCTTCTCAGCTAACTTTAAACCAAGAGCGAGAGCTTCATATTTAGCAACATTCTTGGTGCAATTAAGTTGCAATCGGTATAAGTAAAGATCTTTGGCCCCTTTGAGAGAGAACAAAGCAAAACCAGCTCCAGCTTGATGCTTACACTAAGCTCCATCAAAGTACAACTTCCATATTCCTTTTAATTTATCATCTTCATTAATAGCCTTGGGAGGTTGGGTTTCTTCATCATGATTGTAGTATGTTCCCATTCTAGTCTCCTCGAAGTCACCATAGGGATCCATTGCCCATTGATCTAATTGGGTATTAGTCCATCCCTTTGTGTATTCACTTGTTTCTTGGCCGGAATATTCCAAAGCTTCTTCAGTTATGCAGCACAATTAGCCTGATTCCCTAATATTTCATATGGCTCAACATGCTAGGCTGCAATTGCTTCTGCAACAATTTTTACCCTAGTACCATGCCTTGTCCATACTATCATGTGAGACCAATCCGAGGACAAATATCCAGCCCTTTTAGCTGTAAAATATCTTGATAAACAGATTCCAAACATGGTTTTTAGGTCTATTAAAACAATCTCTTGAGGTACACTAATGCTCGGACAAGCATGAAGAGTCAAAGGATAGTCTTCAATTATCTCAACTGTCTTAATTGAAGTCTCATAATGCTGGGTAACGCCCTTTTCAGATGGCATATAGCTGCTGATATCCAGGGCATCAACTATCATTTTGGGCATTATAGTGCTGCTGGCATCAAAATCGACTATACCATTATGAATCAAACGATTACCATTTATCAATGAGACAAAAAGTGGGGTTTATTTTTGCTTCCCTTTGAACCATTAGCTTGACATAATTTTCTTGTTTGGTTTGGGTCCATTCTTTGAGGTCAACTCCCTTTTAGTTAGGCCTTTGTCCTCCGATATGTTGTTGCAGTGTTTCTTGCAATAACTCTGTTTGTCTAGGGACTAGTAAAGCATCCCATAGAGTCAGGTTTGCAGGCATTCTTTTCATTTGTTCAACTATGTTGAATGGTCCAGGCATTTGTAATCTCTGCTGTGGAGTATATAGACCACTCCTCCTTTGGTTTCCCAATCAAAGGGATAGGGATCTTTGCAGGCCAAACCTGGTTAGGAGATTTTTTAGCTTGTTTTGGCTCCACTGTGGATGCCATTCCTTATCTTGGAGCTGTAGGTGATGCTTGAGCACAGTGCTTGACTTGCAGTTGATAAAGCCTTGAGTGTTCTTTTCTTAGCCCTTGTAAGGTAGTCAGATTGGACTCGAGGCATGATATAATCCTATGGATTTTCATTTAGAGCACAAAAATCTGTCTCCTAAAAAGCATAACATCTTCATTCGGTGCAAGCCAGGGGCCTTGAACGTCACCTCTTGAAGAGAGTGATTTAGTGCGTTTTGCGCCATAAGCATGTGTTCTTGAGGGCCGATGAGGCAATTATTTGAATCATGTGTAAGATTGCAGGGGAAACACTAGAATTGTAATTTCTTAGCTAAGTTGTTCTGCACATGGATCACAATTCTTGTAACATTGTGTGATTATTTTGATATGGGGAAACCCTTTGAATTCTTTGGATTGGTTGTGTAGGGGTGATTTGTGGGATCTGACTGGTATGTTGAAATCTATTGGGCTGATAGCCTTGATTGTTATCATAGTAGGGCCTTGGGGGGATTTCAGGCATATTACCTTTTAAAAGTCACGAATTCATTAGAGAACTCTCTTAGTAGGCTCTTCATCTCATCCATATTGTTAGGGCCTTGGGATGTAACTCTGGAACTGTATCCTTGCTAGATAGGTTGTAGTGTAGCATCCATGGGAATATGAGGTTTGGGGGTCGGGTTCATCACTCGGACTTGGGGATATTGGGGAATTTGAGTGGATTTGTAAATCTCAGGAAATAAAGGCATTGCAGGCTCGGGAGCAAGTTTTCCATCTTTTATGAGGCTATTTATGGCCAAACCAGCACTATCATAAGTTTCTGGGAGAGTCCTTCTACCCATAGACTGAGTCATCATGGTTGTGTCAAGATTAAAGACCCTGAAATAATACAATGCCATACCAGCCAAAGAACAAACCTCTATGGGTATTATTTCCCATGTCTTTTTAAATCTGATGTTAAAATTCGGTATAGACTCCATGGTGACCCTCATGATAGTAGTAAGTTGCTGCAGTAGGAATAAATTATCTCCATTTTATTTGAATTGGTTATGCATTAAAACACTCGGTTCATCTCAATCAGAAAACGATGCAGGTGTTAAGATTTCTGAACCAATTCAGGGCCTTGCTTTTAAATGATGTTGCAAGTAATTTGAGGGTCACATCAGGAGCTGTAATATGGTGCATTGCACAAATATTAGCAATGTCTTGGATGTGATCTATGGGGTTATTGGAACCATCTCCAGTGTTGCAAATTGAATGGGCTGCCAAAGATCAAGGAAACAAAGGGTTCAATTCTGGGGATTGCCATGATATTTCTTGGTGGAAATGTGTATGTTACAAATTGAAAACTCTTCTGCAGGAGGCAAGGAATGTGTTTTAAGCACTGGGGTTGGAGATCTGACCGCATGTCTATTTCTCCTACATGGGGATAACTGCAGAAAGTATATAGGACATTGCCCTTGGTTATTTCTTGTTTTGGACCTTGTTTGGATCCTTCTCATATGCTACTAGTTCTGCTAAGCAGTGGAATCGCTAGGTGAATCAATATGATGCTCCTCTAGAGAAGATCTTCAAGATCTCACCAAAATCTTGCTATTATAAATCTTTTACAAGTGGGCTTTATGATTTGAGTCTGAAGTCTATATGAAGATCCCAGTAATCAAAATACTACCATCTTGTTGCTCAATTTATTTATATTAAGATCTTTTAAAACCTTTGATGTCCCACCAGGCATGCCAAAAACTCATACAATGTTGATTGTCAAACTGTAATATCTCCTGTGATCAAAGTGTACAATCGGAAGTTCTGGGGTCTTAATTCAGAACAACCTTCGGATCAGGGCAGCTTCCATATCCTAACACTATCTAATCGCTTGTGGGGGAAAAAGGAAGAAAATACTAGAAGCATAAAAGAAAGGCGAGCACCAAGATAGTGTAACATTTAATCTTCCTCAAAGGAATGAATAGCACAAAATGATTATAACTCTTAAATTAAAAAACCACAAGCACAATTAATTAGATGCAAGAGGTAAGATATTTAACACTGCAAATAAACATTAATAGATTCAACCATCCACATAAAACTTAAGGCCAAGAGCAAAATATTAGCGACAAAACCTTTAATAAATGCTTTAGAAAATATATAGTTGCACATAACTTTAAGAATTCCAAATGAAACCTCTTAAAGAGAGGAAATAACTTCCAAGGAAAACGATTCTTGATAGAAAGTTATCTATTCTGTATATATCCTACTAAACTTAGGCTGTGGAATGTATGAATGACACATGAAGAAATCCAAACTGCACAATATTATAACATCGAAAATCAAACAGCAGCAACCGAATAATCCTTGTTGGCACATGCTGGATCATCTTCTTATCTTCTTGATCAACACCTGATAATCCATCTCCCGGAACTGCTTTCCCATTGCTCTATTCTGGACTTATCCATTATGCATACACCTTTATGAGATCGAATGGCTATAAGTTGCTTAATGAAAATGGGCGACAATCTTGGATCTTTGAAGAATCCTTTCACTTTGTTTCCAACCTAATGATCGGGTGCCATGTGGAAACTATCTTCATCGCGCATGTTGCTTGCTTTCACTTGTCTGTTTGGGCCGTTGACTGTCAGATGAATGCTTTATGAAAGGTCAATGACATGAGGAAATCCTGGAGGCTGACCAGCCTTAACTCCTTGAAACAACAATCCTCTGCGACATGGTATTCACTTTCCAATTGTGTGCGTTGCTTTTCTTTTAGGGGTCATCAGCTGTCAGATTTAATCCATAGAAAGATCAACAACGGAGCTTTAAGAGATTGTTAGTCTCAAATACCAATTGATGCAACGATTGCTCTCCATGTGGACAGTCCACACTTGTTCTTTTCTTTTCTTCATTCGCTTTAAGGGGCCTGCTCCCGTCCCGCCGCCCCCTTTACTAAGGCCATTGCCTTATTTATATCAAAATGTATAACCTTAAATATATTTCACACTCTTGAATCTTGATCAAATAGATCAATGGTGCGGGGAACTTCAAGAGGTTTGAGATCCTGCTTCCTTTTCAAACTTATGATTGCGGACCATGTGGTGAGGACCACTTGATACAGTGGTGAGGCATACAATGCATTGTGCTTCCCTTATCTTTTCTTTTACAGGCTTGCTGGCCGTAGGATTTGGACATCTGAGATATCAATGGTGGGTGCACATTCAAGTTTTGATAATTTATTTCCACGTGGCAGAGTCCACCAATTTGTGCCTAAAAGGCATTATTCAAAAACTAAAGTCAAAACCGTACAAAATTATAATATTAAAGCTCAAGCTTTGCAATGAAGTGTTTCTATACACCACATCTAAAAAGCAAGAATATTCCATCAACTTAATAACATGATTACAAGGAAAGTATTTCCCTAAGCTAGGAAAGATAACATCCGAGCTTCCACCTCAAGAGGCAAAAAATCAACATTCTTATGAATGAAAGCATACCTGGCTTTGACAGACAATTATTGCTAGAACAACAATATGCATAAAATAAACAAAATAAATCACAAAACACTATTGATAATTGATAATTCAATGCCAAATGTCTAATAACAAATCAAAATGGTTTATAATATCTGTTCAGAATAGGATAATACTAAATAGTTTTTGGTCAAGACTACATAGTGCACATGCAAACCCAAATAAATCATCAAATAGTTTTTATTTTACTTCGCTGTACATTATTTGCAAATGAAAAATTCATGTTCTATTAATTTTTTTAACATTTGCGGTTTTAAAATAGCATTTTGCACCGGAAGCACCCAAGTACTGCTTGGGGTGTATCTGGGCAGGGTCCTGAAAACACGGGCCCTTTCCAAGCACTATCCAGACCAGAATCAAAATCTGGTTAGGACTGGGTTCAGGGTGTGGGCGGGGTGCGGAGTAGAGTGGGGAGGGCGGTTGGGGGGTTGCGGCGGGGGAGTGGGGGGTTGGGGCATAGGAGCAGAACCCGGTTACACAGGTTTAGGATTATTTTTAGACAGCTATAAAGAGTAATGATCACCATTCATTTGTGTCGTCATTTGTGTCATTAAGTGCCATTCATGCTTTAACCTTAAATCACAGTAAAGTTTCCAGTTGTTTTCACAAGCAATCTTACTCGGGCCTTTGCTTTCATGCAGGAACATGCTGCAGTCCAGATGAAAAAATGGGGTATGTAAAATTCTAATGGGAGAGGACAAAGAATTGTCTTGCAATTCTATATAGTTGAGATAATCTGGCTCTTCAAAAACATTTTGTAGAAAGTAGATACTATCCTTTACTCCAGAAGAAGCATATGTTAGTCGGAATGGCCTTTTTTTTTTGAGGCATTTCAAAATTATTTTTCTTTCTTCTAAATAAACCACATGATAATCCAAAATCCCTATTCTATGTGGGTAGCTTTGAATTCTATTCATAGATTCTAATGCTTCATAAAAGAATGGTGTTCGGTCATGCATGCTGCCGTTTCTCATGAACTAGTCTTTCTTTTTGAAATTTGTTTGTATAACTCCAATACCGTAACATTTATATTTGTAATTTGCTGTGGCCACTTGACATTGAAGAATTTATTCCTATTTGATAATTGAAATAATTGCATTATATCAAATGTGGACTCTCCCTAAGTGCATCACGAGAACTACAACAAATGACCAAATCAAATGACAGCCTCAACATTTAAATCCTTCTGGGACTGGCAATCTTATTTATCGTATATAAACTAAACCAAAACACAAACTTATTCATAAATGCCATCACCCACATCCAAATGTGAATATGACTTGAGCACAGAACAGGCAGGACAATAACTTCAAAACAACAACCATCTCAAGAGTCCAGGACAAATATAGAGACAACTGGCACTTTATGGTGGCAAAAAGATAAGGAGAAGGAACTCTTCAAGTTTTAAACACCATCTTTACATCCAATGTGGATTTTTTCTTACTCCGAAGTTGAGACCTATTATTAATAAATTGAGGATAAGAAATTTTGCTTTTTCTAAACATATGTATTGCACACAGATAAAACAAAAATCTGACATGTCAGGAGTTGATGTGGATGAGGGTACAACTAAAGCTTCTATTTTGTAACTTTTCAGTCCCGGAAGTTCAGGTGCTTTCATGCTATTCCCAATGATCTTGCCAGCCCTTGCTCTCTTGATCTCACAGTTATCCATCTATGTAAATCTTTTTTCAGCTTATGTTGATCCTCTATCCAGTGCAATCCAAGGGAGGGAAGGCCATGGTCTCTTCCACATCCTCTCAGCCTCCCTTCAAGGCTGCTGTTTTGCAGGGAAAGCATAGAGATCTCAAGGGGCAAAGTAATGTTTTCCATCAACATGCTAAACAATCAGTAATAAAGACTAATTTACTTGTCAAAATGGCTAATGGGTACTATTTGAAGATTGCAAATTGGTCCACAGCTCACATCCCAATTTAAGGAGGTGGAATAAAGCTTATGGCACCCTAAGGAAAGAGCTCTCATATGTAGATTCATGAGATCTGAAATAACCCTTTTTGGATAAATATGAACAATTCTAAATTTGTCATGAAACCCTTATTTTGCTATTCAATTCAAATTTGAAAATTTACCCAATAATAGATAATAACGTTGGAATTTCATCCAATAATACATAATAACACAAAGCAAATTGATTACTGGAAACCAAATTGAATCTTTATTGAATACTGGGAAAGTACAACATAATAAAGTTATACACTAATTATTTTTGAATTTTTGATTAGATCTTAACTTGACAAAACTTGAAAATGCATAAAAGTGGAATATTTTATTGAAACTCTTGCTGAATAAACCTCGGAACAGTATAACACTTTGATGTGTTATGATGTCTAGTTTGACAGCAAACGGTCATGGTATAGATGTCATATGGATCTGCACCTTTTTTTTTCAGTAGCAACAACACCATCTAAAAGTTGCGATTTGATTTTTGCAGGTAGGGACAACAAAACTAGGGCAAAAGGGGATGACGCCCAACGAGGGCAAACCCTATGAAATTGATTATGGAATTTTTCCTTAAACCGACAGCGTCACAACCTTTGAAAATAAATGGTGGCTCTTTGTAAACACTGATTTTTTGACATCCTGTAAATGTTTTGTTGAGTTGGTCAATTGTAATCCTTGTATGGTATTACCCATGTGGATTGGAGGGGTTTCGTCCTCTGACCCCGCCGCAATGAAGGTTTTCGTCAAGCAGAAGTAAGAGAATTTTGGAATCTGTTGAGAATTGGTAAAAGAGAATAATTAATCATAATTAATAATGATTGCTTCTTTGTCCTATAAAACTCACTTTCTCAATTCCACCCTAACCCTAAAATAATTAGAATTACTTTTTAATTAAATATCCTTTTTTCCTCATAATAATAATTACTTTTCTTTTTCCCTCTTGGCCTTTTAATTAGTTAACTTTGGTCCCACTCAATTAATAATAATGATTAAATAGGCAAGTCACTTTTCTGGGTATGAGTCCCAGGTCGAGGGGGTCCTCTTCGATATTTCGCATATCAAATAATAATAATAATAATAATAATAATAATAATAATGTCTAAATGTCCCATTTTAAGTTGTAATTATAAAGTGACGTTAGGAGAACCACTTAAAACAATATTGTTAAAGTATTCTTTTTTTTAATTTTAAGGGGACATGACAGTTTGCCCTTCCCAGAGATTGGTTGCCGTCAAACAATCCTTGAACTGTCCCAACAAATACCAGGATCCTAAACCAATCTTTCTGTTACTTTCATTCTTTCTTGAGAGGTAGCTAGTTTTTGCTGTGCTTCTCTGATATAATGAAGAATTGGAAGCTCTGTACACCATGACGCTTCTCCAACAATCCCCATGAGTGAACCCATGATAGCTAAATTATAAAATAACTGTGATCTAGAGAGTATTACCAAATGTGACACTTTCCATTCAGTTCATTATTACGAAAATTCCAACAAGCTAAAAATTAACATTATCATCCGGAAATTTGGCTTGAACCACCTCTCCACCATCTTGCAAATCGGATTTTTTTCTTTCTTTGGTTCATGCTTCATGATTTCTTGCTCTTTCCTCATCATCAAGGGAAAATTATTTGCCCTAATTTCCAGCATGTGTTGTTTTGCTTAGGTGGTTATCAATTTAGCTTCCCTAGCTCTCCTTAGCCATTCATCACATCTTTGTTGGGTTCTCATTACATCTTCCGTGCTTGCTTGTAAGGTGGTTGGTTTCCTTTCAACCCTAGATGGTGGATCATCAACTTTTGTCTCAACACATATAATTATTGCCCTTCTTTTTTGCTAAACTCTTTGGAAAATCAACGAATGGTGCTTTCACCTTCACAATTTCTTCCTAGGCTTCTTCATTCTCTTGTTGATACATGTAGTCATTAGAAGTCAATAAAACATTTTCTACTATCAAAGAATCTCTACCTTCAACTTGCATGTGGAGTTTTTTTAAACTCTTCAATAGGGTTTTGAGGTTCGGACCTTGAATCTCTCTTTTCTTTATCTGACCACACTCCTTCATAGTGCCCTTTTCCATTCCGTGACTCCAACTCCATGAAGTCTGTAAAAAAGATTTCAATTTTAATCTCTGCTAGAAGAGTTTTGTAATCAAAATTGGCCATAATATTCTTATGTAGTGATAATTCAATGCCAAATGTCTAATAACAAATCAAAATGATTTATAATATTTGTTCAACATAGGATAATACTAAATAGTTTTTGGTCAAGACTGCATAGTGCACATGCAAACCCAAATAGCTCATCAAAAAGCTTTTATTTTACTTCGCAATACATTTTTTGCAAATGAAAAATTCATGTTCTATTAATTTTTTTAACATTTGTGGTTTTAAAAAAGCATTTTGCACCAGAAGCACCCAAGTACTGCTTGGGGTGTATTTGGGCAGGGTCCTGAAAACACGTGCCGTTCCAAGCACTATCCAAACCAGAATCATATTCTGGTTA
Source organism: Torreya grandis (assembly GCA_037957365.1). Classification (NCBI taxonomy): domain Eukaryota; kingdom Viridiplantae; phylum Streptophyta; class Pinopsida; order Cupressales; family Taxaceae; genus Torreya; species Torreya grandis. The sequence continues at coordinate 639,040 of JARHVA010005566.1, read as the reverse complement.
GATTTGGATTCAGGGGGTGGGAGGGATGTGGAGCAGAGTGGCTTCGGCGGTTGGGGCGTAGGAGCAGAAGCCGGTAACACAGGGTTAGGATTATTTTTAGATAACTATAAAGAGTAATGATCACCATTCATTTGTGTTGTCATTTTGTGTCATTAAGTGCCATGCTTGCTTTAATCTTAAATCATAGTAAAGTTTCCGGTTGTTTTCATATGCAATCTTACTTGGGCCTTTGCTTTCATGCAGGAACATGCTACAACCCAGATGAAAAAATGGGGTATGTAAAATTCTAATGGGAGAGGACAAAGAATTGTCTTGCAATTCTATATAGTTAAGATAATCTGGCTCTTCAAAAACATTTTGTAGAAAGTAAATACTATCCTTTACTCCACAAGAAGCATATGTTAGTCGGAATGGCCTTTTCTTTTTGAGGCATTTCAAAATTATTTTTTTCTTCTAAAGAAACCACATGATAATCCAAAGTCCCTATTGTATGTGGGTAGCTTTGAATTCTATTCATAGATTATAATGCTTTGTAAAAGAATGGTGCTCGGTCATGTATGTTGCCGTTTGTTGTGAACTAGTCTTTCTTTTTGAAATTTGTTTGTATAACTCCAATACTGTGGCATTTATATTTTGTAATTTGTTGTGGCCACTGACAGACCTTGAAGAATTTATTCCTATTTGATAACTGAAATAATTGCATTATATCAAATGTGGACTCTCCCTCAAGTGAATCATGAAAACTACAACAAATGACCAAAGCAAACGACAACCTAAACAATTAAATCCTTCTGGGACCGGCAATCTTATTTATCATATATAAACTAAACCAAAACACAAACTTATTCATAAATGTCATCACCCACATCCAAATGTGAATATGACTTGAGCACAGAACAAGCAGGACAATAACATCAAGACAACAACCATCCCAAGAGTCCAGGACAAATTTAGAGACAACTAGCACTTTATGGTGGCAAACAGATAAGGAGAAGGAACTCTTCAAGTTTGAAACACCATCTTTGCATCCAATGTGGATTTTTCCTTACTCCGAAGTTGACACTTATTATTAATAAATTGAGGATAAGAAATCTTGCTTTTTCTAAAAATATGTTTTGCACACAGATAAAAGAAAAATCTGACATGTCAGAAGGAGTTGATGCAGATGAGGGTACAACTAAAGCTTCTATTTTGTAACTTTTCAGTCCCGCAAGTTCAGTAGCTTTCATGCTATTCCCAATGATCTTGCCGACCCTTGCTCTCTTGATCTCACACTTATCCATCTCTGGAAATATTTTTTCAGCCTATGTTGACCCTCTATCCAGTACAATCTAAGGGAGGGGAGGCCATGGTCTCTGTCACATCCTCCAGCGTCCCTTTAGGGCTGTTGTTTTGCAGGAAAGCATAGAGATCTCAAGGGGCAACATAATGTTTTCCATCAACATGCTAAACAATCAATGATAAAGACTAATTTACTTTTCAAAATGGCTAATGGGCACTACCTGAAGATTGAAAATTGGTCCATAGTTCCCATCCCAATCTAAGGAGGTGGAATAAAGCTTATGGCACCCTAAGGAAAGAGCTCTCATATGCAGATCAATGAGATCTGAAATAACCCTTTTTGGATAAATATGAACAATTCTGAATTTGTTGTGAAACCTTTATTTTGCTAGTCAATTCAAATTTGGAATTTCACCAAATAATAAATAATAACACAAAACAAATTGATAATTGGAAATCAAATTGAATCTTTATTGAATATTGGAAAAGTACAACAACATAATAAAGCCATACACTAATTTTTTTTGAATTTTTGATTAAACCTTGACATAACTTGAAAATGCATAAAAGCGAAATCTTTTATTGAAACCCTTGTTGAATAAACCTTGGAATAGTACGATAGCGTGATGTGTTACAATGCTGTCCAGTCTGACAAAAAAGGGTCATGGTACAAATATCATATGGATTCGTATAGATCTGCACTTTTTTTAACGACACCACTTAAAAGTTGCGTTTTGATTTTTGCAGCTAGGGATAACGAAACTAGGGCAAAAGGGGATGACGCCTAGCTAGGGCAAACCCTATGAAATTGATTATGGAATTTTTCCTTAACCTGATAGCTTCACAACCTTTGAAAATAAACGGTGGCTACCTGTAAACCCTGATTTTTTGACATCTTGTAAATATCTTTTTGAGTTGGTCAATTGTAATCCTTGTACGAAATTATCCATGTGGATTTGGGGGGTTTCGTTCTCTGACCCTACTGCAATGAAGGTTTTCGTCCTCAAGCAGAAATGAAAGAATTCTGAAATCTGTCAAAAATTGGTAAAAGTGAGTAATTAATCATAATGAATAATGATTATCTCTGTCCTTTTATAAAACTCACTTTCTCAATTTCACCCTAACCCTAAAATAATTATAATTACTTTTTAATTAAATATTTATTTTTCCTCATAATACTAATTACTTTTCTTTTTCCCTCTTGGCTTTTTAAATAATTAACTTTGGGCCCACTCAATTAATAATAATGAATAAATGGGCAAGTCACTATTTCAATTATGAGTGTTAGGTCTGGGGGTCCTCTTTGATACTTCAGACATCAAATAATAATAATAATATACTAAATGTCCCTTTTTAAAGTTGTAATTATAACGTGACGTTAGGGAAACTACTTAAAATAATATTATTAAAGTATTCTTTTCTTTATTTGAAGAAGGGCACATGACAGTTTGTCCTTCGTAGGGATTGGTTGCCGTCAAGCAATACTTGAACTATCCCAACAAATACCAGGATCCTAAAGTAGTCTTTCTGTTACCGTCATTCCTCCTTGAGAGGTAGGTAGTTTTTATTGCGCTTCTTTAATATAATAAAGAATTGGAAGCTTTGTACGCAATGACGCTTCTCCAACAATCCCCATGAGTGAACCCATAATAGTTGAATTATAAATCAACTATAATCTAGAGAGAGTACTGCCAAATGTGACACTTTCCATTCTATTTGTTGTTACAAAAATTCCACCATGCTGAAAATCAACATTATCATCCGGAAATTTGGCTTGAACCACCAACTTCTCTCCACCATCTTAGAAATTGGATTTTTTTCTTTCTTTGGTTCATGCTTCATGATTTCTCGCTCTTTCCTCATCATCAAGGGAAAATTATTTGCCCTAATTTCCCGTAGGTGTTTTTTTGCTTATGTGGTTATCAATTTAGCTTCCCTAGCTCTTCTTAGCCATTCATCACACCTTTGTTGGGTCCTCATTACATCTTCCATGCTTGCTTGCAAGGTGGCTGGGTTCCTTTCAACCCTAGAATCCACCTTTGTTAAAGACGGTGGATCATTAAATTTTGCCTCATATATAATTTTCCTTCTTTTCTGCTAAACTCTCCTAGGCACAATTTCAGTCTGGATCCAATAGCATATGCTTCTTAGCGAATTATGGAGCGTGGCTTTGCTTAGAGTAATTGGCAATGCCATAGGGGAGTACATAACAAACCCCATAATTCTTACCTAACGAAGGAAGCTTAAACCATGCATGAATCCGTGCCAATATCAACCTAGAGAAACCTCTTCTGGATAGAATACTTTTATTGATGGAGGTCGAATCTCCCATTATCATGGCCATCTTGCAAAGTTTTGTCCTTACTCTTCGCCACATGGAGAGAATAAGACAACTGCATTGCCAGCCCAAGTTGAGTAATGCTCAACTAGAGGCTTCTTAGGAGAAGATCGCGGATGCAAACACAGTTAAATAATGTGTATTGAAAGAAGTTGTGTTGTGGAGCCTATTTCTAAATTACAATGTATTTTCAGATACTGTACATTTTAAATGTACTGTACACTATATGTATTCTCGTCGAAGTTTGGGGGTAGTATCCCCCAAAAAATTTTCTAGCTCCCATTTAATGGGAAACCATTTTTTGGGTTGACTTGGCCCATGGTTTTGGTACCGATTGTTTTATAATACCATTTTGTTGATGTATTATGTATAGATAGATATTTCGTAGGTAATACATTATGTGAACAAGGGTTTGAGAAGGAAGAACAAAGTGTGTGAATTCAGGTGCGAATTTAGGAGGGTTTGTTGAGCGCAACTCCAAACAATATTTGTGCATTGTAATTGTGAGAACACTGATATGAGAGTGGTTTGTACCCTTGTGGCTTGTAATAAAATATGAGCAAGTGTTTCTTGGTGGATGTAGCCCACATTGAATGAACCACGTTAAATCCGGTCTTCTTATTTTGCATGTTTATTTCTGTTCTTTCTGCATCTATATTTATATCTATTATTATTGTGATTCTGTGAAATTGTTCCACATCAATTTCTGTATTTATTCCTAACAGAAGCCCAAACATAATAGGGACAACATGGGCAATTTTAAGACCTCTAACTCTTTTGCAGTTTATGTTTTTATGGAAACACAATGGGACATCATTGCAGATCCAGAAGGAATCTCATTCTTGAACGTTCTAGTCATATATGATCCATTGCTTTTAAAGAAAAATACAAGTCCTCCATACAATCTAGCTGGTCATAATCAAACCCTTTACCCACAAAACCCAGAGAAAATGTAGATAGTACACGTAGTTTGAGATTCTTAAAGCATTCAACCAAACACCTCACAACAAATCTTCAAAGGAAAATCTAAAGAACCCAAGAAGACATAATTATGTACTTACACTGAACCCTCTTGAGAAAAATGCCATTAAAATCAACATCACCTGTAGATAATCTTTCTAGCATAGAGTGCGCACAACTCCTAGAATAAACAACTAAAGCCATGATAGCGGATCTCCGCCTCCAACAATTGTGGACTGCTTAAAACAAGCCCCCAATAATGTGAAACATTTCCTGGAACGTAAGAGGGATATGCTTCAAGAATAAGCATAGATTCTTAAAAGACAATATTAAGGAATGCCACGCAGATTTAGCTTTGCTACAAGAAACCAAATCCAATGCCCTTGATACGAGACAAAACAATAAATCACTTATTTGGAAAAGTCCTCCATACATTCACTCTTAGTACAGGAACAAGGTGGGTTCCTTAATTATTTTTCAGAGTGGATAAAAATCAGCTTCAATCTGAACATTTCTTTCATTAGGGCCTTGTTGAGGAATAATCTGACAGAAGCACAAGTCTATTTTTTTCCTCTTAAAAGCATGGAAATCGAAGTATTGCAATATATGAGATCTTGGCTTCAACATAATCATAATATTTAACTCTAAAGGAAGCCGAAGTAAAAAAAGAGGATGAGGGTATGAATTAGACAACATTTGAACAATACAGTAGCCCTATGGAAGACCGTGTGCTTTAATATATCTGGACTTCACCCAAAGCTCCTACACTTGGATTAACTGAAGGAAGGGAAACACAAACATTTTAGAAAAGAAAAACACATTTTTAATTTGAGATAATTGGCTTCTTGAGAATAAACAAGTAGCTGTTCACATTACTCACATTCATGATAAACATCTTTACAATTATTGGCTGATTAAACTAGGTGTTTGACAATCATCATCCTGCCTTAAATCACTATTCAAGTTCGATAACATGTGAGCAATCCATTCAGCAAAATTCAGCAACAATAACATCGAGAGGGAAGTCAAATAATCAATCTCATTACTTATACATGGGAGAAAATCACAACCTTTTTAGTCTTTTCTAGGCCTCACATGGCTCCCTTATATGAAACGTATATTATAGAAGTGCTAAGACTCATGTAGTGAAGAATCTTCTGGAAAATTTATAATGAGAATAAAGCATAGATTTGGCATGATACCTAGAACAAGAACATCAGGCTCAACTCCATTGAATCCTGCCTGACCTTTGAGTAGAGAGGGAAAGCCAAGACCTCTTCAAAGAGAGACTCTCGAAAAATTCTCAATAATAGGAGTGGCAGCCAAGCATAACTAAGAATTGTTGGAAGCTGCTCAGAAAAATCTGCCAATTTGACCAAGGCTTTGGGTGCACTCTCCTCGAATTTAATGTAGCTGAGAAAACTCACCAATCTTCATCAATGCTCCCAAATTTGACCAAGGCTTTGGGCTTACTCTTAAAGTGATGATTCAAGTATTAAAAATACTCCCACATAGTGGAAAATCCCACAAAAAATAAATTATCTAAATAAAAAGTACACTACAAAAGCTCCCATTACTTACTACGTGGATAATAATTGTGAGTCAAGATATGATTATAAGGCATAAAATTTACCAAAAGCTTTGCTATTTGGAAAAGAGGCTAGAGGGTAAAAATCCCAAAGTGGTCACTTTTCTAAAGAACAATATTTCTCCCCCATACTAATAAATGCTTGGAGGTGCTTGTCTGGTTTGTGGGTCCCCTTGTGATTATTCACCAATGTACATGAGTAAAAAGGTCACAAAGAAATGATTACTTATTGAAAATATTCATCAAAGTGATGAATTGAGTATTAGATGTACTCTCATGTAGTGAAACATCTAACAAAAATAATATATCTAAACACAAAATTTGTTTTAGGAATATCAAAGGTCATGGAGGGTTCTTCGGGTTCATAGACTGCTACCATAAGTGTGTTCAAATCTGTAGCCGCATTGTTGTACCACTCATGACCTTACTTAAAAAGGATGCATTTGTTGGACTAAAGTAGCAACCTAGGCATTTGAAGATTCAAGAAGGCACGTGCATTACACTAGTTTTGGAAACATGACTTTAACAAAACCATTGTAGTAGAGTGTGATCTTTCAAAAGGAATTAGAGTATTTTTGATGCAAAGATGGTAGGTCCCTTGAATTTGAAAGCTATAATCTCATAGGAAATCAAGTAGTGGCATCCATGCTTTGATGGAAAGGCACTTCAAGGATAAAATTGACCACAAAAACCTTAAATACTTTTAGAACAAATGCTATCCTTAATAAACAAGGAAACCAAGTTATTGATTTGTTGGGGTACGACTTTGATATTATACATATGCCCAAGGAGAATGTAGTGGCCAATGCTCTCTGTGGACAATAAGAGGACACGTCTATTGAATTCTATTTTAGTCATAAGCCCTGATTGGATTGCAACCACACATCAAGAATGGTAGAACTCAACAACTCCACAAATCATCGAACAATTACAACTCGACCAAAATGCATTTGAGTAGTTCTCATGGATATGAGATTCTTAATGGTACAAAGATCGTTGTACTTATGCTAGAATTCACAGGCAAAACACTATATACTTTTGGTACTGCATGCTTCAACAATAGTCGGCCCCTTAGGTTTCCTCAATACCTATCACCGAGTTAAGAATTTCCTTTAGGAAGGATTGATAGAGGATATCCATAAATTTATAATCGTGTGTCTAGTCTACTAGATCAATAAAGGTCAAATTGTCAAATCATTTGGAGTGTTATGACCCCTAGCCATTCCTAGCCAACAATGGGATGGAGTTTCCATGGATTTCATTATAGGGTTTCCCAAATCAGAAAGGAAGAGTATTTTTTCAGTGGTGGTGGACACACTTAACAAATATGAACATTTCTTGGGTATGACTTCCCTTCTTAGCAAGTACAGTGTCATGTTCATAGGCTTCTTAGGATTACCAAGATTATTAGAGCATGTTCATTAGCTTCTTGGTACTACCAAGGTTGTTGTCAGTGATTGAGATTCAATATTCACTAGAACTTCTGGAAAGAACTATTCAGGGCAAATGGTGGTACTTTGGCTGTGTCGATATTAGCTCCATTTAGATGGACAAATGAAGATTGCCAACAAATGTGTGGAATGTTACATGTGTTTATCTTTTTTTGAAGAAATGCATCTCATACTTACTCCATGGAAAAATTGGTTCACATCTGTTGAGCATTATGATTCCAGGAAAATATCTCCCTACATAGGCAAGGAAAGAAACACTTGGGCTTGCGCCCCAATGGGAAAAATAATTCACATCCTTTTGAATCCACTCAAGCTTATCTTGTGAAAGCCAAATCTTGTCTCAAAATTTACAACTTCCCCATTCTAAGTGGGGACATATCTTCATGGAGAGTACTTTTGTTGCTTGTTGTCAAAGGAAATTGATCACTGCCAACCAAACAACTGGCCGTAGACTCTTGAAGTGTCCCTAACCATTTAAGGATCCCCTAGAAGAAGCCCTCACCAAGAGAGAGGATTTGTAAAAAAGGAAATACGAATGGATTCCTTTGGATAATCTAGTCTAGAAAGAATTTCCATATATCAACAAATATGACTTCCTTTGAGCCACTTTATGGTTATACTTTGCCCACCATATTACTGCATATCGACAAGATTGCTCAAAGGTTTAACCAGTGAAAATCCATGTGCATGAACATAAGTTTGTTCAAATCCTCAAGGAGAATTTGAATATAGATCAAAATAAGATGAAGCAACAAGTGGATCAACAAAGGAACAAGCATCAATTGTAATAGGAGACTAGATTTTCCTCAGATTTCACCCTATAAACAATTGTCTCTCGAGAATAAAGGATCACAAGCTCTTACCCAAGTGTTATGGCCCATGTAATGTTATTCACAAAATTGTCTATGTGGCTTACAAACTGTAGTTATCTCGCACCCAAGTGTTATGGTCCTTGCAATGTTCACCACATAATTGGCTGTGGCTTAAAAACTGGAGTTATCTTCTTCCTCTTAGGTTCACCCAATGTTCTATGTATATTGTCTGAAGAAGCTTACTGGACAAAAGATTTCAATGCAAATGGGGATTCCAGAGTTGGATGAGGAAGGAAAGATGATTTGGAACCAAAAGCATCAATAGATTGACAAGTGAAACAAATGCACATGGCGATCATAGAGCACCCCATAAAATGCAAAATCTTCCTACCCAGGATGCTACTCTAGAAGATGAGGCATTCATGAAAGAACAACCGCAACTCTTAAGCTTTAAGGGAAAACCTTTTTTGAAGAGGGAGGTGATGTTACATCACTAATCCTTATCCATGTTATTATCTCCATTGTCTATGTTTGGGTTATGGAGTAGCTGGAAAATTGTGCACATAAATTTAGATTAGTAATGTAGTAGTTTCATAGATTTTCTTTTGTCATGTTGGGTTGGTGTAATTAGGGGCTTATGTTTCCATAATCTTGAAGTGGGACTTCATTTGAGATGATAATTGTGGAACTGTCATTGAGCATTGGGAGGTTCTCCCCTTGAATTGGCATTGCTATTGTCTAAAGAAGCTTGTTGGACAATAGATTTCAATGCAAATGGAGATTCTAGAGATGCATGAGGAAGGATAGATGATTTGTATCCAAAAGCAGTAGTTGACAAGTGAAACAAATGCACATGGTGATCATAGATCACCCCATCAAATGCAAAATATTCCTACCAAGATGATACTCTAGAAGATGAGGCATTCATGAAAGAACATCCACAACTCTCAAGCTTTGAGGGAAAACCTTTTTTTAAGAGGGATAGGATGTTACGACACTAATCCTTATCCATGTTATTATCTCCATTGTCTATGTTTGGGTTATGGAGTAGCTAGAAAATTGTGCACATAACTTTAAACTAATATTGTAGTAGTTTCATAAATTTACTTCTCTCATGTTAGGTTGGTGTAATTAGGGGCTTATATGTTTCCATAACCTTGTAGTGGGACTTCATTTGAGATGATAATTGTGGAACTGCCATTGAACACTGGGAGGTTCTCCCCTTGAATTGGAATTGCTATCTTACTCTTATACTATCTTCATTACTTATTGGTTGTATTCCTCTCTTCATTACTTTTCCATTACTTTGTGTTATCTTTCTGTCAATTACTGCAACATTACATTGTTTGGTCTATTTCGGCACTATTGGTATAGAAATATCCTTACATAAGTTGTCTTGAGGGACTCCTAATTTGTATTCCTTATTCGGTAGCCATGCCATGAAAATAAATTTTGAAAGAACTCCTTGGTCAACTATAACATAAATGGATACTTAAGTCATACGAGGATGTCTAGTTTGGGTTTCATAAACGATTCCTAAAACCAAATACATGTGATGGGTTTTCATGATGGTTCTTTCAAATTCAAAATCCTTAAGTTTGAAATCATGTATAAAATTCGAAATAGCATAAATTAGAAATTCATAAAAATAATGATTTTAAGATTTCATAATTTTCAGCAAATAGGGTGTGAGAACATATGGTATGTTATGGTTGTTTATAGAGAATACCGACGAAAGAGTTTGTTTTCCTCAACTATCATAATTATCAAGCAAAAAAATAGGTAAATTCTTGAACATTTTAAGGGCTGCAACACAGTCATTGTAAGACAATAGTAAATCACTGTGGTTCAAGGGCCCCACAATGAAAGATTGATTTGTTGTATTTTTTAATTATAACATAATTGTTATACAGATGAATCAAATTGCTCTTATACAGGGTGGATTCTCCATCCATAAGAACAAAGGGTGGTTGAATCCTTTCTTGTTTTGATCCGGGTTAATTTTATCAGAAATGCAGTCTTTTGTCATCGCAAGTTGTTCAAATGGTTGTTTTTGGACTGCAATAACTCATTGAGCATTTACCATACAATTCACCATAATGATGTAGATTTTACCTCTTTAATTGGCTAGTTGTAGGTATACGTACTAGTTGATGGTCATTAAATCTTATCCTTAATCTCAGCGTATAGTTGTTATCTATTTGCTTTATTTTGTCCTTAAGCTAGCATGCATATCTTGGGGTTTTGTTATTTCTTTGATCACCTTTTATTTATCATGCTCTATGTTTGACTTCATTATCAGTGGTGTTTTAAAGGTTCCACCATCTCTTGAGGCTCTTTATGTGCTTAGTGACAATACCTTGTCATTGCAACTCATTGTTGGCGTATCATAGTTGTCTTGCTATCATTGAGATCAATAATGCATTTCTCAATTTCTAAAAAAAAGTAATATTAAAACCATTTTTGTTGAAATAAATGCATCTTATAGTACATCTTGTTGGTGCCAAATTGTAATCACACTTGCAATAAAAGTGTAAAATGGGAAGTTTTGGTGTTTTAATTCAGAACAACCTTTGGGTCAGGGTGACTCCCCTATTCTAACACTATCTAATCCCTTTAGGTGAAAAGATAGAGAAAATACTAAAAGCGTAAAAGAAAGGTGATACACCAAGATAGTGTGACGTTTAATCTTCCTCAAGGGAATAAATAACACAAAATAATTATAGTTCTTTCATAAGAAAAATTGATTAGCTACAAGAGGTAAGAGATTTAACACTGTAAATAAGCATCAATAGATTTAACCATCTACATTACACTTCAGGGCAAAGGTAGAAAATAAACCACAAAACCTTTTTAAAATGCTTTAGAAAATACATAGCTGCACATAACTCCAAAGATTGATATGGCATTGAACTTTAGAACATTAAAGCTAAGGCTTAGAAATTAAAAATCCTAAAGAGATGAAATAAATTCCAAGGAATAACAAGTTTTGCAATAGATTAGGATGTCATAAACAAAACACTGACACAAATTTCCTTAAGAAAGGCGTAAAAATAGTATTAATAAAACTCTAAAATGTAGATGATGCATTTATGACACCAAAGACATGACCATAAACTCATAATGGATTTCATGAGTTCTAAACATTGTTTCAAGGGTATTCTAATCATTGATTCAAATTTGATGATACCCAAAACAAAGATCTAGTTTGGTAAAATAAACATCATATAATTCATTTAAAAAATCATCAATTACTAAAATTAAGAACTTATCTTTGATGGTGTACTTACTGAGTTCTATGTAGTTGGGGCACATCTTCCAAGTGTCATCATTCTTGCACACCATGACCCTTGGGGACGAATATTCACTTTGGCTAAGTCAGATAATCCCTGCCTCCAACATCTCTTGTACCATCTTTTCAATTTCAATTTTATGGGCATATGGATACTTGTATGGTCTGATGTTTAGTGTACTGCTTAGAATTAGTCTTATGGCATGATCATGCTCTTTGCTTAGTTGTAGGCCTTTTGGAATTGTGCCAAAAAATGTTGGTTGGTCATCAATAATTATTTGTAAATCAAGATGTGTAGACATATTTTTTCTCTGAACTTCTATGGAAAACAATGAATCTATAAATCCTTCAATGCCTTTTTTAAGAACCTTCACTATCTGATGTAAACTAACCAATTGGGGAGACTTTGATCGTAATCCCTGTAGTTCAAATGTCCTACCTTCATAATGAAAGCATTTGAATAGTCCCTAAAAATTCATCTCTATTGTGTCCAAAGTCGCGAGCTATTGTACTCCCAAAATAATGTTAGCCCCACCCATGAGAATAACAAACATATGAGAATTAAACAAGTAGTTCCTTGTGACAATCTTAATACTATGACATTTAAAAAAAAAGTTAACTGTGTCACCATTTGTAACAAGACTTGAAAGTCTGAAGCTGAATAAATAAAATAGTTTAAATGAGTAGCCAACTTACCATTGATGAAATTATGTATACTTCACGAGTCCATCAACACCATCACCTTCTATTTACTGAGGAATCCCACCACTTTAAGAATTTGAGTACTTATATCTAAATGGGCATCACAAGAGATAGTAGGGTGAAAATCTTTAGATTCCTCCTCTGGCTCTTCCATACTCTCACTTGAGGCCTCATAATCTTCATCTTCATTGACTCCTTCAATGTAAAACAATTTATTTTCAACACATTTATATCATTTGCTCCACTTATTATCATAGCCAAAACATAGCCCTTTGGCACACTTCTCTTCATTTTATTGAGGGGTCCACCTTGTAGGTTGCGGAAATGATGGTGCTGTGAAATAACGTTTGTGAGCATGAGTGAAAGCCTTTTTTTGACCATTTTTTCCCTCTCCCTAGTGCACGAATGTTATGGCTTTATAAACAAATAAACATGTGAACCTCAAGTTGGATGCTATCCATAAGACCCCATAAGAACATGTCATTCATGTTGTTCTCATTGATGTCATCCACACATAAGGATAGATTCTAGAATTGTTGAATATAATCCTTAATAGTCCCTATTTGTCACAACTTTGTTAAATGATTGAAGTAGTTTTTTGAAATGACTTTGCGATAGTGCATCTGTAGCTCTTTAGTAAACACTGACCAAGGAATATGAACATCTCTCTTTTTCTTTAAAGCACATAACCACATATACCAAATGAACTGCTCAAATTCAAAATATTGAGACGTCATGATCACTTTTTGTGCACATGGGGTCTGATATAGCTCAAATACTGTTGGAAGTAGCTACTGAGAGGGGGGGGGTGAATCAATATACAACAATGCACATTCAATTCTAAAACCATTCCATCATTCATCAACTTGATCTAACAACATAAACATGAAAGCACATACATCCAAAACATGAACAAGAACATACATCACATCAACACAATATCTATGTGGGAAACACTCTTAGGGAATAAAACCTAATGAACCCTGCAAGATGGACTACAATCCTATAATGACAAGATCCAATTTAGACTAACTACAACTAATCAAGAAATTACCATCCCTTATTTTAGTGAGACTGCAATCTCACAAGGAGGTATTACACTAGTTGAGCAGCCACAACAACTAGACCTTTAGCAAGTTTCACCTTGCAAAGAAGATACAACCCCTTAGATGTTGAGTAGCCACAACACCTATGAACATCTCCACCTTTGAACTGATGTCTTCAACACATGATGATGGACCTTTGATTATTACTCTTCACCTTCACTCTTTCACCCAACTCTCTCTATTGGTCAAAGCACATTACATACTTGAACCAACACATAAAGATCAATTAAGACACATTACATATCCCAACTAAACCTACTCTTCAACCCTTCGCTCACACTCAGTTCAACACACCTCAATGTATCCAAAGTCACATTTTGGATCACTCTACACTCTTCAGCAAAAACTCTATCACCACATTAACAACATGACCAGATGGTCATACACCCAGTTCATAATCTGATCTACCTCTTAGATCAACTACCAAGCTCACACAGACACTGTCTATCCTTTGCTCATTCTCAAGACATCCAAAACATCTTTTTGGATCAGCCTAGACCTTTTCGCTCATCCTCAACTTGCAATAGCACTTAATCTACCATCAAAATTATGACCTACAGGTTATACACATAGTCCTTAATCTGCTCTGCTCATCACCCCAACCACTGGACACACTCACTCTCTTCTCTTCTTCACTTCAACAAATACTGATCTCACTCAATCCCTAGAAATCATCTTCTTGATTTCACTATATATAGAGTCTTCATGATAAAAAACTTATTGGTCAACCATTAGACTTTCCTTAACCCTTAAGGCTTCTCTCACATCGAGACATGGCTTAATACAATCCTTAAAGGTCAGCCATAACATCCATGGGTCACCCTTAAACAATAACACCTTTCAATTAGGTCATACTAGCCCTTATAGGTTTCATGGAGACCTATTCACCCATTTAGCACTTCATTGAGCAAAAACAAGCATACATGACCACTTTCAAATACATGGGTCCACTCTTTATGTTGCCTTTGACATCCTAAAATGATCAAAATCAACTTTGCTCAGTTCTACGTATGCTCAAACAACTCAAACACTAATTTGGTGCATAGGAACATCATGAACGAACACACAATCAACTTATTAAGCATTGGTCATACTCAAGATAGATTGATCACACCTCAAAAATCCACATAGATCATCCTTATGGAGTCTACAACACTCTCCAATATCTAAGACAACATGAAACATTGAAAGAACATCAACACAAGCTCAATTATCCTTCTCGGGTTATTTGTAGAACATGGTCAAACACACATTCAACTTTGGAGCTCAATATATTTGACTGTACATACATTTAGACCTTCTAACTAGGTTCACTAGATGCACCATGGAGTCCTCTTCAACTTTGCTTTTTATAGCACCTTCAAATTCGTCTTGGATCAAAAGTTATGGATAAAATACAAAGCACTAATTTTTCCTTTTGCAAAATTCAAATGCCAAGGATCAAAATTAAACCTTGAACACCATGCTATCATCTTGTGTCCTCACTGCTTAGTAAAAACATGCATCATCAATCTTATGTACGTAGCTTGGTCTTTATCTATGTTAAATATTGGACACCTTGAAATCATCTCACTCAATACGCATCATTGATCTATATATATAACAACATCCACTCATCGTTATATCTTAGAAGAAGCCTGATCTTTACCTCTACTCAACGTTAAACTTCAAACACTTCTCATCTCACTACTTCCTGACACTTTGGAATAAACACACTCCATTGATCCTTTTGTAAGGAGCTTGATCTTTAACTTCATTTACCAACAAACACTTTGACTCATTTGACTTAACACGCACCATAGATATTCACTATACAATCATCTGAGAGCCATTAGATCTCCATCTAGTCTTGATCTTTAACATCATGCAAAATAGACTATGGGAATCATTGCAATCTATTTGAGAAGCCAACTTTGAACCTCAATAACTTTTACTGCATTTAAATGCATGATATAAAATTTGGACCATATGATCTCATATAGGAGAATCTATCCATTTATCAATACAATCCTAGAACCTTTACGTGTGCGAGATATAACACCATTAATCTGTTTACTTAGATTTTTTTTACCATAGAGTTAATTATGCCTAAAACTGTTTGGAAAGCCAAATTTGATGCACTTTATCGCATGACTTGAAACTTAATGCATAACAACTAGGCACAAAATTAAACAAAACCATATGATCAACTCATTATAAAACTACCACATGTGTAAAATATGACTACATCAAAATGCCTACTCAATTTTTTTTGCCACATGCAAATTTGGCCAAGTATGGGAAAACATTGTAAAACTACTTGGGAGCTCAACTTTGCACTTACATATATTTTGTTGCGCTTAGTCACATGACCTTAGATTTAGTGTATAATATATTCTCTCATAGGGGAATTCATCCATATATCAATCTACTCCTGAAACTTTCATATGTGTGAGATATGATGTCACCAAACTGCTTACTCGACTTTATATGAACATAGAAAACACTGTCAAAATGCTTAGGAGCCTAACTTTGCACACACATATCTTTGGCTACGCTTCATCCAATGACTTGAGACTTAGACCATAACAACTTGGGACTAATGTGATCACAACCATATGACCAACTCCCCCTGACTCATCCACACATGGTAATTATGATGTCATCAAACTACCTACTCAGATTTTCTACCATTGGACCCAAAATGTCTAGATGAAAACTATAGACTTCTAGATGAATTCCACTTATGCACATAAACACTCAATGCATCATTAACCTCTGATAAGACTTCTTGCATAAGATCAATACTTAAGACTCATCGCTAATCATCTCTAAATGGTTAAAATATGAAGATCAACCAAGCCTACTTCAAGCATACTAAGATAAACACATTGCACGCTTTGTCATTGTCACTCTAGATTATCAAGGCACTTAATCCACTCACCTAGACACCTTCATGGTATCACCATGACATCATTGACAATTCTCCAACAAATACATTTTCGATTTGATTGATCCAAGTGTGTGGATCCTTACCATCAAGCTTGCACACTTTCACTTTTGTCAGCATGTGCTTCAAACTAGTATTGGAGTTGTGATTGTTCGGATTGGGAGAACTTTATTGAAGTAGTGGAAGTTTATTTTATGGAAGCTGATCTAATTTAATGGTCAACTAAGTACTTAGATTTGATAACTGATCTTTCATAAAATCCATTTCCTCTTTTACTACATCGAGATCATCTTTCCTCACTATGCTTTGTATATTTGACTAAATTTGTTGAACTGCCTAAAAAACCAACATATTTAAAGTTACGGACTCCATGTCATCTTTGTGAGGATTTTTTGGAGTGTTCTAACATTTTTTGCATTTACAAGTGTTAGGACCAAATGCACAAACCCTAGGATGGAAGGTTTCTAATTCAAAAAATAGTGTATTGACAAAATATACTATTGCCATCATCTTGCTAAGATGAAGCCATTGATTGCTAATTTTCACAAAGGCATGAAAAATAATTCCATGATTTAAAAAAAGACTGAATAATACTATAATGTTGAAAACATTAAATTCTTCTAGGATGACAAGTTATGTTTTTTTGATTGTCGTAACACTAAATCCAAGAAAATGCCAAAAAAATTATCGATAATCTGATACCACTTGTAATGATCAGATCCACAACAATAATTGACAAAAAAATAGAATACTTGATAATTATAATTGAACCGTTTTGAGGGGGCAACCTCCGCAATAATGCAATAAGAGCATAATTTACAATATGATGATACAATACTAACCACTACTTTCTATATATACTCTATTTAGCTATGGCTATTCCATAGGCCAACCATACTAAGAACATAGATAAATACAATAAAATAATATGAAATGTATATAAGCCACAAGTTGGCCACACATATCCTTAGAGACACTTTAGGTTAAGGGCATAGCAAAGTTAAAGAACAAACCTACACTAAATTTTTAGAGCTTTTCAAAAATGCTATGTAAGCGTAAATATTCTTAAAATTATGGCATGTAAATTGAATTTAGGAAAATACCTTTAAAATGCAATAACTTGCTTAAAAAAGATTAAATCTTAAATTTCTAATTGTAGCTTCCTTAAGTGATTCTTCAACTTCAATAAAAAAATCATATTTGTTTTTGCAACAACTTGCAAGATATAGATGATTCTTTAAAGGTAGGGTTTCAACTACATTTTTGTACAAATCGAAGCTCTGGTACCACTTATAATGAAATTACTATGTCACTAATGTAGAATTACAATAATAGATCAAAATATGATTGAAATAAGCATAATAATGAAGCATATGTTTAATACCATTCAAGGGAGAAATCTTTATAACCTTAGAATAAGAATATAATTTAAAATATCACGATAATCATAACTATTAGGTTGTGGAGCTAAAAGCTTCAACCCTTTGCAAACTGAGGAATAAAGGTTGCTAAGATCCAGGAGCACCGGCATCGACAGCAGGACCGACGTCGGTCGTGACCAGTGCAGAAGGCCACCGACGACGGCAGGGAGTCGGCCGACGTCGGCAGAACCAGGCAAGGAGGGACCGGCGTCGGTCGCCTGTGTGTTCCAAAACTGTTCGTTACACGGACAGTTAGTTAAGTGAACGAAGAGTTTGCATGTTAAGACCAGTTAGAGTCTTGGGCTGCGAGGATAATTGTCTAAATTAAGAGTCTAAGTTATTGCTTGAGTTAGGGATCTATTTATAGACCCATTGGCATGTATTGTATATGTATGAGATAGAAAGGAAGAGTTCCTTCTAGTTGTAAGATCATTGAGTTGCAGGTTGTTGCAAGCTCATAGGGGATCTACATGTGAGTTTGGTCTGTTGAATTGCAGGTTACAGGTTCATGGGAGATCAACTTGAAGTGCTATAGAGTGCTTGGTGTATCGGCAGGGTTATTACTGACTGGTTGGTGAGGTGAACACCAATTCTATGTGTGAGTTGGTTGTTGAGACCATTTTTTGTGTAGGAGAGTGTGTGTGAGAAGAATTACTGTACACTTGAGGTGTGGCAAACCTCTGTAAGGTGAAAGAGTGTGGCGGCTCTTTGTTGTATTCTTTTCTGTAAAGTGTTAATACAAGATAGTGTATTGTCTCTCATATTCTGTGCTATTGGTGAATTCTAGTTACTTGTGTTTCTGGTTATTTCCGCATATTTAATTGCTTATATTTGGTAATCATACTGTGCTCTTTTTGAGGAGCAAGATCCTAATAGGTGGAATCAGAACAGGTGTGTTTGTTCTTGGATTCCCCACCCCTACAACTGGTATCAGAGCTTTTGGTTGGGATACTAACAGATTGGTTTAGATCTGGGTAGTGTGTTTTGATTACAGGTTACTCACAGGGTTTCTGTTTGAGTGAGAGTTGAGCAATGGCAGAAGACAGTCAGCTACGAATAGAAAATTTTAATGGCAAGAACTACCAATTATGGAGGATACAGATTGAGGACTATCTGTATCAGAAAGATTTGTACTTACCGTTGGGTGGGGTTGCTAGCAAACCCTCGGATATGAAGGATGAAGAATGGGAGGTTCTTGATCGGAAGGCTCTGGGATCTATTAGATTGAGTCTTGCATCATCTGTGATTTCCAACTTATCACAGTGTAAGACAATGGTGGAGTTGATGAAATCTTTGGCAAATTTGTATGAAAAACCCTCAGCTTCTAATAAGGTATTTCTTATGAAGCGTTTATTTAATTTGCAAATGTTGGAAGGTGGATCTGTTCATAGCCATCTTAGTGATTTCCATGGTTTGGTAAACCAGTTAAGTTCAGTCAATATTGTATTTGATGATGAAATTAGAGCTCTCTTAATCTTGTGTTCATTATCTGAAAGTTGGGAAGGTTTGGTAATGGTAATTTCTAACACTGTGTCTCCTTCAAAATTCTTAAAAGTGGATGATGTTGTGAGTGTGATCTTGAATGAAGAGATACGCAGGAAAAGCACAGGTGAATCATTAGGAGATGCTTTGAGTGTTGAAGGCAGAGGAAGGCCAAGAGAGAAGATAGAGCGTGGGAGATCAAGGTCGAAGACATGCAGAAGATCCAAGTCCAGGTATGGCAGAATAACCTGCTGGAAATGTGGAAAGCAAGGGCACTTAAAGAGAGATTGCAGATCGGGTGAAGATCAACATGAAGGACATGGAGAAAAAGCAGATGTTGCAGATTATGTTGCACAGGATGCTCTGGTAAGTTCTTTGGATAAAGTAGAATCTTGGGTTTTAGATTCTGGTGCCTCTTTTCATGCATCCCCACATAGGGAATTTTTTCATGAGTATGTCCAGGGAGACTTTGGAGAAATTTGTGTAGGGGATGGTAAGCCTTGTTAGATTGTTGGCAAAGGAAAAGTGAAGCTGAAATTGCAGACAGGGGACACATGGGTGTTAAAGGAGGTCATACATGTCCCAGTTCTGAAGCAGAATTTGATTTCTGTTAGAAGTTTTGGTGATGAGGGTTGCACAGTAACTCTCACAGCGGACTCTTGGAAGGTTACCAAGGGTACACTTGTTGTAGCTAGAGGTAAGAAAGTAGGTACGCTTTATCTATCTACTTGTATTACTGATTCTCTTTCTGGGTTATCTACTTCAACTGTAGATTCAGAGATGTAGCTTAATAGGCTTGGTCACATAGATAAGAAGGAGATGCTTGTTCTTGAGTCAAAGAGTATACTTTCGGATTTGGAAGGCATGGATCGTGGTTTCTGTATGCAGAAGAAGAAGGTGAGGTTTCTTGAGGAATCTGATGTTAGTGACAAGAACAAGAAAGCCTTGGTTTTCAAAGAGAAAGTGACGGACAGAGTTCAGCACAAGGTGCAGAGGAATTTTGAGTAGAGCAAGTGTGATTTGGACAAGGGTTTGATCCAAAAGTAGCTCGCGGAAAAAAGTCTGGTCTCACTAGAAAAACACAGAGACCGACGTCGGCATGAAAACTAACGTCGGTGTCCAGACAGGGACCGACGTCAGCTATGTGCAGCCCGACGTCGGTGACTCGGGGCAGATAAAGACCGGCGTCGGCCAGGGGAAACCGACGTCGGCAAGGTGGCAGTCACAGGGAACTGACATCGGTCTGCTGTAGACTGAGATGTGACCGGCATCGGTCACTGAGACGAATTTTGGGTGGACAGCAAGTTGTCATGGAGTCTCAAGCGCCCATATGGAGGACTGAAGGTGTAAGTAAGTTCTTAAATTCATCATTTCCCTTCTTTACACTACTTGTTGCTCACTAATGGTATAGAACCAGGATGTTGTTAAAGAAGCAGAACAGGTAGATCCAAAAAACAGTGGGAGCTTGGCATGGTTGAGGATGTGATTCCTTAGAGGAGAACCAAACAGGTGTTTTGGATAAAGTTGCCAGCTGGAAATAAGCACTGAGAGACGAATAGATGTTCAGGATGAAGAAGAGCGGAAATGGATACGTGAGATAGAAGATCAGGGTATATGATCTTGTATTAGCTGCAGGGCAATGGAGGTTTGATCATTGTGTTTCTCTTTACCAGGTTGAATAATATTAGCTACATTATCCTATTTCTGTATGATGTGCTTGTTGCAGGGTTACATATACAGCAGGTATTGCTGAACTAAAGGTAAAACTAGTTCAGGGGTGTGTCATGAAGAATCTAGGAGCAACAAGATTCTTTGGCATGAGTGTGTTCTAGAGACATGGAGGTCTTGTTGACTTTGTTTCAGGATGATTGTGTGAGACCGGTTAGTACGCCGATGGTTGGACAGTTCATAGAACAGGTGTCTTGATTCACATATGTACTAAACCTGAGTTTTCCCAAGCAGTGAAAGTTGTCACAAGTTTGGAGTCAATCCGAGAAAGTAATACTGAAGGGCAGTTCAGTGGGACCAGCAGCAGGTGCACATGCTATGCAGGGTCAAGTTCTTATCTACATGGTTGTAGATGCGGATGTGGCAGGTAATTTGGATGACAGGTTTTGCACTACAGGATTTGTGGTGGTTGGTCTTCAAGAGTGATCTTGAGGAGGGATACAAAGCCAAGGAAACAAACTAGATGGAGTACAGGTACAGGTACAGGTTGCATCTGTTTATCTCCAAGTGAGAGATTGTTAGGTTGTGGAACTAAAAGCTTCAACCCTTTGCAAACTGAGGAACAAAGGTTGCTGAGATCCAGGAGCACCGGCGTCGACAGCAGGACCGACGTCGGTCGTGACCAGTGCAGAAGGCCATCGGCGACGGCAGGGAGTCGGCTGACATCGGCAGAACCAGGCAAGCAAGGACCGACGTCGATTGCCTGTGTGTTCCAGAACTGTTCGTTGCATGGACAGTTAGTTAAGTGAATGAAGAGTTTGCATGTTAAGACCAGTTAGAGTCTTGGGCTGCGAGGATAATTGTCTAAATTAAGAGTCTAAGTTATTGCTTAAGTTAGGGATCTATTTATAGACCCATTGGCATGTATTGTATATGTATGAGATAGAAAGGAAGAGTTCCTTCTAGTTGTAAGATCATTGAGTTGCAGGTTGTTGCAAGCTCATAGGGGATCTACATGTGAGTTTGGTCTATTGAATTGCAGGTTCATGGGAGATCAACTTGAAGTGCTATAGAGTGCTTGGTGTACCGGCAGGGTTATTACTGACTAGTTGGTGAGGTGAACACCAATTCTGTGTGTGAGTTGGTTGTTGGGACCATTTTTTGTGTAAGAGAGTGTGTGTGAGAAGAATTACTGTACACTTGAGGTGTGACAAACCTTTGTAAGGTGAAAGAGTGTGGCGGCTCTTTGTTGTATTCTTTTCTGTAAAGTGTTAATACAAGATAGTGTATTGTCTCTCATATTCTGTGCTATTGGTGAATTCTAGTTACTTGTGTTTCTGGTTATTTCCACATATTTAATTGCTTATATTTGGTAATCATACTGTGCTCTTTCTGAGGAGCAAGATCCTAACAGGTGGAATCAGAACATGTGTGTTTGTTCTTGGATTCCCCACCCCTACAACAACATATAGTACCTTATATATATATATAATCTAATTATGTTATGGACACACCTGAAACTGACCCCACTAACAATATGAAGCTATAAACATGATCATATGACACAATTAAAGGTTATGATAGCCACATGTTTGTGACACATGTCCCAATACATGTTATAAGTTAAGGGCTTAGATAATTGTGGGCAGAAGCATGTTAGATTTTAAATTTGTGATGCATGGGATATGAGGCAAAAGTTGGGAAAGATAGTACGCGTGGCCCAAGAATTCATAAGAAAAAAAGGAAAAAGGTGGATGACATCACAAAAAAGAATGGGAACACACTCAAGCGTATGAGGGGGCAGGTGAAAAATTGAATGCATTCTGAGTATAAAAACCAACAATGCATTTTTAATGGTCATTTGCGAGCTGAATAGAAGAAGAACTAAAGTAGAAGAAGAGAAAGTCAAGTGAGAAGGAAAATCATAGTGAAAGCATGAAGGGCATCAATATTTTTAGAGTATGTTCATGGTGGTGTTAGGTAAAATATCATGGGTTGCAGGCTACACAACCAGGGAGAGCTACTAGTAGATTTTTTAAAAAAGGGATTTTTGGTTGAGGGTTTGTTTGCAAGAGTAGGGCATTCTACATGGAGATAGGAAAGTAGGCTTAAGGACATGCAATGTCAACAAGGAAATGATTAATAGTGTTGGAAGTTAAAAGTGGGGATCCTCTAATAGAACAAGACAAAGAAAAAGAGTTTCAAACAAAGATGTAGAGACTAGAAATACAGCCATAAAAAAAGAAAAGAAAGGTAGAGGAAAAACCTCAATTCATGACACCACTAATGGTGTTCCATAAGGCAGTGCAAGAAGGGGAAAATTGGAGAACTTGTTTAGGATCCAACATTATTGAGGACTTCAACCACCACAAGGAGTTTTAACTATTGATAGAAGGCTAATTGCAAACCAGGACATTAAAACCTAAGGAATTAGCAAAGGTATGAGAATGGTTGACACTAATATGAGTGCTGGATTTATTAGAATTACTATTCTTTGCAAAGAAAGAATAATTCTTTAAGTTTTTTTATCACGCATCAATGAAGGAAGGCTAAATATTGTGGGGTTCTAGATAAAAATATCACTTGAATGGATTACTAATATAATGACTCTTCAAAATAAGGGTATCAACATGCAAAAGGTGTTTAGAACGAGAATTGAGATCAACATGGTAGTGAAGGCCATGAGAATACTAGTAATTGACTCAAAAATCAAGGTATATCAGTTGCTAACACTGAGTATGAGGGTTATTGCATGACTAATTCATTATGAAATGGTCATTCCTAGATAGTAGTCAGTTGTTACCAAGGAAGTGGTTTATTTGGCATAACTAGGTGGTATGGGGTAAAATTCAATTATACCAAATATATTTCTGAGGAAGTGGTGGTAGCATGTGATGATGAAAACGTGAAGTGAAAATTTTGGTGGGGTAGCATCATGATTCTGAGGATGATTTTAGAAATTATAGCGCTGGAGGAACATTTGGGTTCACTTTAATAGTTGGGGAAGGTTCTCATGTAGATAAATATGATGAGTGTACATGAAAACATCAAATTAATGAACCATATATGAGAAATATGTTAGGGTGTTACTAGCACATACCAGAAGCATTTAAGGAAGCATACATAATACCAATAGAGATGCTAAATCCCTATGGGGATTTTATTCAATTTTTTTGTAATGGCATACCATTATTTTCTATGTTTAAAGAGAAGGGGTAAAAGGAAGAGAAGGATTAGATGATTTGGGCTAAGTTTCCATATGTGGCCAATGCACTTTATATGAAACACACACTAGGGTGAAATATTTGCCAAGACCGCTAGTCAATCACAACATGATTTTAGTAATTGATGGATAAGCATTCATGTTGCCATAAGCATAAAATATAAAAGACAAGGGCCACTAAGTGGGTCTAAAGATGATTTGGAAAATGATACTCTATGTAGTAAGCCACCATTTTTGTGAAAGTGGGAGAACATGATTACAAAATCACAAGCATACTATGACCCAAGAAGAAGTTAGGGCCATCACCAAAGAAACAAGGGAAAATTTGATTTTTGGAAAGACCTATGGTGATTGACGATGGTGATGCAAAAATAAAAAGAGAATCTCCAACAAGATTAGGGTGTTCAAGGTAAATAAAAGAGTAAGGTGACATAGGACTACCCAAAGACATAATTCTATAAATTGATAGTAGCAAGTGCTATTCAAAGGCCAACACAATGAAAAACTAATATGCATACTACAATACATTGGGAAACAAGGGCAAAAGTCCAAAATATAAGGGTTACAAAACCCAATGTTGATGCGTAAACAACATAAAGAAGTGCATGAAGAGTCAACACACAATATCCGATTAGTCTGACCACTCCACGTACAAGTTCTCCAAAAATTCCTGATGATATTTAAGAGTTGAATTTTGTTCATATGATTATAGAAATAAATGTGCAAAAATAAAAAAACTACACAAGTGGAAGTTGCAGTAGGGGGATCACCAAAAGAGGATACACTGTGCAGGGAAGTGAATATAGAAAAAAGTGGTGGAGAAAGAACGGAGCCAAGGTAAAAGGCTTAAAAATCTTATATGGAAAGAGAAGATGAATATGGGGTTGAAACAAAAAATGGTGGATGTATTGATAAAGCGCAAGAACATATTTTATAATAGGATGCACCGAATGATGAGGTGACCAAAGATTCATGAGAGGAAATTCAAAATGAAGAGGATATTTCACATGAATAATTATAGGAGTTGAATTATGTGAGGATGATTGATAAAAAATAATTCATGTAGGAAGGAAGTCATGAGATAGAGATCATATCACCAAGAGTGTCATGGGGCATGATTCAACACAAGAATGTGGTGACTAAGATTTAAATAAGCTTGAAGCTATTTTAGATACTTACATGGAGTCATTGGAATCTGAACTCCCAACAAAAACATTTGTCAAGGTGAAGGGAGGATGACACATTTGACAAGGAAGATGGGGAAATTAAAGTGGTTTTTTACAGGTGCATTGCAACATAAGTGATAGGATTGGCACTCACAAAGATATCCTTGAAAATAATCATGAGGCATTTTATAGGTGATTGGAATGTAGAGGATTTATGAGAGGAATTGAAGAAAGATCAAGATGATTTGGAACACTACAAGGATGAGGTCTAGAAGTTGGTTTTGATGGTGGAAATAGAGTGCCCACAACTCTATGGAAAGGTTGATACAATGTGGAAATCACCTCTCAAAAATTTGAAATTTGTGGTGGATTACATGTTGTGCATGACATCGACACTAGATCAACTTGCCAATGAGGACAAAATCTATTTGAAAAGAATTCAATAACTTAAAAATAAGTTTGAGGATATTTTTGACACAATGGCGATGACCATATATGAACTTCAATTGAAAAAGATGGAGGTCAAATATATTTTTAATAGATTCAATCATGAGAATTAGTTTGTATAGGAAAGGCTAAAGGAGGAATACACCACACACACAAACTCAATGATGTGCATGTAGGAAGTAACATATCCAATGGAGAGATTGAAGAAGTTTAAGGAGGTGAAAGCATTGAATACATAAATAGATGAGACACACAAGAAATTGGATAAGATGTTAATTGGAACTCAATAAAAATTATTGGTCAAAGAAGCAATCGTGTGCACGAACTACCAAAGGAATTTTTTTTTGGCAAATACCATTAGTGCCACAAACAAGGGAAATCAAGATGATGAGGATGTATTGATAAATTTGTGAGATGAAACATAAGAGATATTCCCTAAAATAAAGTTAGCAATTGATCATAGGGGGAATTGCGTGAACAAGTGCTTGAAGTTTTTGGTTGTGTGAGAGCGATCCTTCACTAACATAATCTAATAATAATAACTTGTTTAAGGACACACAAGATATATAGTGTGGAGGAATGTTGACCTTAATATTGTACTTTAGGAAATTGTACAAGTTTTATTAAGACTTACAACAAGTATAATCTTCACAAGATCACACACATAAATAAATACCTAGTGTAGGAAACATGATACACAATGCACTTAGTTACAAAAGTACATATCGAATGATAAGAATCACACTTGATGAATGACATGTAATAAATAATATGATGACAAATGGCATGAGACCATGAAGTAAGGATGTAGATGGAAAGAGATTAATGAAAGTTGAATCTTGGTTAGACAAAATATGTGCCATGAGGGAAAGAAAATATACTACTGCACAAGCACATGGAAGGGATCCATAATAGACTATTTAAAAAAATGCACAAACAATTGGCATGATAGCTGGATAAATGAGACATCTAGCATGGGTTTAAGAGGTCTTAGAAAAGTATAAATATCTACATTGTGTTCCCATTTGAGACTTTATCATTTATCACACATTTGAGGCCGCTAATTCAAAAGTGTTTGGTGGAGAAACATCGAGTTAGGACTTGAAAGATGATAAGCTATAAAAATCATTGTGAGATGATGATTGTATGCTTTGTAATGTATTTAATTTATAAAGTGGTTGTATAAGAATGTAAATACATGAATGAAAGGATGAATTATGTCTTTATTATAAATGTTCTTTTAGCAATTTGTGTATATGGATGATGTCTTTTATCTTTGTTTCCTAGTGTAAGTGGTCATATTTGTGTATATATATGTTTGATTATTGTTGACCAAATTTGTCTTTTAGGTCAAATTGGGGCACCCCTAGGTAAAAAATTGACTTTTAAGTGTTTTAGGAGGTTTAATATCTGGTCATAAGGTATATCATAGGTCATTTAATGTTATTCAATATTATATTAGCCTTGGCCACTTATTTTATTAGCCAACATGTCCTCTTGAGTCATTTTAGGGGTCAAATTTGAGCATTTAATGAGTTGTATGGGTTTATTGGGAAGTGTGAAGGTCACAAAACATGATTTCACATCTCATGTGTCCTTATAGGTCTTAATCAACTGACATAACTGAAAAGTGGTAGGTTCATCAGAAGAAAAGGTAATTTTATTAAGAAAAAAGATGAGTTTAGAACTTGTAAAATTCATGGGGAAGTGTGCCATGTGGGAGGGGATCATGGTGCATCTATTCAACTTCCCCAAGCTTATCTCCATGTTTGGTTTTCTTTGAAAGTGCCATTTTTGGCCCAAAACCGTTCTGCTATTTTTTCACCCTTCTCGGCATGTAGAACTGACTTTAGGATTTTGTTCAGTACAGACAGTTGAAGAGGTTTAAAGTCAAATTATTCTATAAGTTTTTATTAAAATTAGATACCTTAATTTACATATAAGCAGTTTGAACAATAGTGGCATGTTCTTCATGAACCATCCTCATGAAGTTGACTATATTTTTCTACCTACTTATCTGTGCACCCTATAAGTTTTGCCTTGGTATGAGTAATTCTATATGAACCAATTGCTGAGATTGATGATAGATGATGTTTAACTCCTTTTAAAATGATTACCATGCTTGGTTTAAAGTTTCATGAGGTTTTGATGAGTTTTATAGCTTAGGTTGCCAGAGGAATAAACCTTTTTGAATTACAGGCAATTTTCATCATTTCTAGATATTCATGCTTTACAAATGGATTCATAAGGTTGTGATGTGTCCTTAACCATGTACTCAATGTCTTATTATTCCCATCCTCTTTAAATTTCATCCTCTAAGGCAAAATCTCCATGATGTACAGTCATATGCAACATTTAGGCACAATTCTACCATTAAAACATAACTTATAGGTATTTGAAAAGGAAATCATGTTGGAGTAATGTTTTATACTGAGCTAGGTCCTTGATTATGGAAGGAGTATGTTTTGTCATGCTTTAGAGTGGTCTAAAGTTCAGATTGAAGACTAATTCAATGCTTACTGCCCATATTCCTCTCCACTACCTACATATGGGAAAATGGTCACCTACATGTAGCCCATAGAGAGTTTAAAAGCCATTTTGAGGTGTTAAAACATGAGTTGGAGCTCTGTTTGGGACCTCAATATGATGAAGAAACCTTATCATGCATGTTTGAAATGCTAAGTAGATAATCAAGAGGAGATTTTAGCTCCAAAGGAAGATGACTGAGTTCTGGGATTTAGTCCCTGAAAATGCAAAACAAAGGTCCCTAGGCATTCTGTAAATAGAATATAACATAGTATCAAGAGCTTTTGATGCACTCTAATGTGGTCATCTTGTAGCCTTTATCATGGAGATGGAATTTTCAAAGTTTGAAGGGAGAATGACCAGAGGAAGATAGTTTTTTAGAGGCCTAAAGTTGCCTACAAAACCACTAAACTCAAGCATTGATATCTACAAGACTTTGATCCAAAAGTGACCTTGTACTATAGGTTGACAATTTTAGATCATGCCAACATTTTATAGTGTTTCCAAATAATTCAAATGAACATTCATGGCACTAGTATCTTTTAATAAGAAGGATATGTTGTTTTTTTGCTTCTCATAAACATTTTCAGTCAGTACACTATGGAAATGTTGACCTACAACAGGACAGGTAGGTAAGGAGCAAATAAATTAGATTTTTTGGGAGGTATAAAACATAAAGGTGAAGCCAGTGGTATAAACTAGATCTAATATGACTTGAAGGAATGTTAGAACACCTAATGCCAGGGTCTTAAGCACACAAACACCAATTATAGGTCTTAAAACTCACTTACAGTCAACTATGTTGACTGAGACAAGCAATGAGCATGAGGAGTGATCATTCTTATGTGTTGACATTGTCTAAATGTGATGCTCAGTTCTAAAACCGTTGATCAATGAAATTATTAATTCAAAGGAGGTCTATAAGTATTATGAATAAGTCCAAAATATTTGGATACACCTACAGTAGGGTCAAATTACAAGGTGTCTCAGTCAAAAAGCAATGAGTGGAAAGGAGTGTGTCTAGGTGTTTGAAAGAATGAAGATGAAGCATATATGTGAAAACTAATGCCAAATGAATTTATGGGAGTAGGGGATGTCATAGATATTGTTTTTATGTCAAAGCATGTATTTTTCACCTACAAGTGGAGTCCCCAAAGCAAAAAAAACACAGTAAGGCAGGGTACTCAGTTAATTAGTCTTGACTGGTATTGAAGGTTTTAAAACCCCAAAATATGAAGTGAAGAAAGAAAATTGATGGAATTTGTCTTGGTAAAAATTTAGTTAGACTTATAGATTGTCTTTAATTCCTAACTATCATGCAAAACACCTACAAGAGTTACTGTCATAGCAAAACATAATCAAGAATAAGATACTCAACCTTGTGAACTCAAAAGTATGGAGAGTGCTTGAGGGGTAAGATTGTTAGAATGAATATTGGATCCACTCTATCATGTCCATGATAATGTACATGGGCCTATTACAATGTATAAGGAATAGAGGAGTGGCTCATACAAGCAAAACATGGTCTATACTAAGAAACCCTGCACACAGTCCTTTTGCTAATAGTCTGCCTCAGTTTTAAACACTTACAAAGGGTCTAATCACATTATAAAAAGATATATTTTTTTGTGTGAGGTCATAAACACTTGAATAATCCCATACAATTTTTTTTTTAGATAGTTAGGGGAAATACCCCTATTTTATCTCAGACAGGGGGTACTTCCCCTTATACAAGACTGGTAAGTTTTGGTGAGTGAGGTATAAAATATGATCTAGGGGATAAGGAGACATATTTGGAAGGTGTGAAAGGTTGAAATACATCTAAAAAAACATGATTAAAACCTCTCTAGAGTATGAAACCAAGAAATAATGTTTAAACACTAAAGTTTGCAAGCATGCCTGTCAAACACATTAAAGCCTAAAAGCCAAATAGAGAACCATCTTCATTTCTAGTGTGGAGTGATATTTATAATATATGGAGGCATGTTTATGGGGAAAATATAGAGGTGTTTAAACTATTATAATTCAAGTAAAACCATCAAGATCTATTTTGAGCTCTAGGGTGTAGTCAGCCTTGTTAGGCAAGGTTCAAGCCTAAGGCCAAATGAGAAGTCACTTGCATTTATATCATAAGAAAAACATCCCCATCAATTAAAACATGTTTTTAGGGTAGATGAAGAGGTGGACAAGCTTTTGGAGGTATAAAAAAACCAAGAAAATCCATTTTTGGTACTTGAAACATCTTAGACCTGTATAAATGGTGAAAACAAGCTCGATAGGAGAAGTTCAAGTACTCATATATTTCATGAGGCATTTCATGGAGGAAAATATAATTTAGGGAGGTTAATAAGGTCCTTGAAGAGCATATTTGTGGAATTTTTCTTCAACTCCAATGTTAGGTTTTTATGAATGAAGCTTAAGAGGTGAAATAAGCCTAAAACCCTCCAAAACCCTTGTTAGAGACCCAATGGTGAAAATGGAGTTGGATAACTGATCAAATGGGAAAGTATTCTCATTGAATATATTTAATCTTGTAAATGATTCATTCAATCTACCTGCCATGTTTTTTAGTTGTATGGATTTGTATGGATGGGGTGAGAAACAAGCTATTTTTTACCATTTTTATGTTTTGGAGGTTATATAAGGATTCAAAGGATGAAAATAACTTTGGGAGGAAGATATAGACTTCAGATAACCCCTCATGTCAATTTTATACTCCAAAAAATCTTTTGAGGGTTTGAACAATAATTCTCATTTCAGCCAGTCAAAACTGGCATATTGGACAAGCTAGTGAGAAGGGTGAAAAACTTTAAGTGAAATCATTTTAAGGTATCTCTGATGCTTCTAAGGCCATGGAGGGTATTAAAAATTTTCATCTACTCCCAATAATATATTTTAATGAGCAACTGATGTCAAAATTGAGGCCAAGTGTGCAGGGTGTATGAAAGAGGAGTTTTTTGGACTACAAATGATGATAGCTCCTTTCCGAATGATTATAGAGGACCATGCCTACAACCAATTCATGGAGAGGCATGTATGATTTCCTTAACCTTAATCTCAATCATCAAACATGGTCCTAGTTTGTTATGAGGCATTCAAACATGACCAATCATGGAGGCATTTTTTCTGAGTTGATACAAGGAGTTTCATGCCACTTTTCATGAAGTTTATGACTTGTATGAACCCTTGGGCTTCCTAACCTTGAATGGTTCATCCCATATCCTCTTATAATGCACAATTAATTTATTCTCTTATCTTGACAAGTGTCCTTGTGACCCTTGGACTTCTCTCTTCTCCTCTCTCTCAAGTTCTATAAGAACTAACCATTTTGACCATTGTAATGGATGCTCCACTTGAGTATGGTGAAACCTTTATCAAATACATACCATTTTATAAATAAGACTACTTATTTTTACCTCTTCATGACTATTCTTAGTGTGTTTTACTTGAATGTTGGATCTTTCTTAGTGAAGACTATGGATTCCTTAGCATGTTGTCTCATTCTTGCATCTTATTTTTAGTTGGAAAGCTTCTTCTTGCATAGAATGTGAAGTGTTCTAGGAAATAAAAATTATTATATTCATTATTACCTTCATATGCCTCTTGTCTAGTTCTCCTAACTTTGTATATTTATTTATAACCTCATAATGTAACATTGATGTGAGAAGATGAAGATTAGAGAAGTGTATGCTCAGTTTGTTTCTTGATTTCATGTATAACATGCTACTGATTGGAAGTCATCATATATTTTGGTTAATTTTATTTCAGTTATCTATCTCTCTTTTTACCCAACAAAGTTAAGTATAGTTATGATCTAAAGTTGTACATCAAAAGAGCTATCCCTATCTAGAGATTCACCTCATCCTTAGGCTACCCATAAGCATAAAGGTGTTTCCATTTTACCACTTGGATGAGGAAAGATTTTCCATCTCCTTAAAGGGTGAAAATCCAAGTGACAACAATTTTTGGCATGTCTAATGGGACTCTTGGTCTAAGAAGTTGAGAGATTTTTGGTGTTATCTCTGAATAATCAGCCTTTAGAGGTATTTATCCAAGCATCAATGGTGACTCCAGTGATATATCAACTGATCAAGTAGCCCAAGTTATTCTTTGAAGATTGTTGGTAGAATTTTCCTCTATGTTCTTGCTTTCAAAGAAGTTTTATGGCTAATTTTGGTGTTGATCACTATATTACATAAGTTAGTGAGACTTTTCAAGCTTATGCCATTCCCTATCAATATGAACAAGTTCTTAATCAACCTTGTCATGAAGTGTACCATCCTTGTCATGAATTGTACCAACCTTATCATGAAGTGTATCAGTCTTATATCCAACCTTCTCAATGTCATGTTCCTCCTAGTCAACTTAGTCACTTCTAAAGTCCATCCATTTCCACCTTCAAGAAAACTCTTTTGGGCTATGAGAGGTACATGTTGGAGCTTGATACTCTAAGATGATGTGGTCAAGATTTTCCTAGGAATCTTAATAATAAGGTGAGAGATGAATTAGAGTTGGTCAAAAGAGAGTGGGTGCCTGTTGAGAGATCCAATTGGCAAAGGCTCACAAGTGAGATGCTTGATGTGAGTGGCCTAGTTTCTTCTTTAAATGATAGGTTAGGTGTTTATGAAAAGCAACCTCACCAAACCTATTAGCCTTCATATCCACTTCCCCAAGTTTCCTATCAACCATATTTGATCCCTGCTCATGAGCCCAACCAAGGATATCAAATTCATCCTTCTCCCACTCAATTGGAAGAGAGAGTTGAAAGGAAAAAACTTTTGTTTGAAGCTAATTTTGATAGGTAGATTGAGTTAGAAAATATGCATATGAATCAGTCCATATTTGCAGCAAAGGAAGTGGAATTCAAGCCCTCATTGTCCTCTCACATTGCATCCCCACCACCTCAAAAAGAGACTCATAATCCCAATACCCTAAGCTAGAACAAGATAGTAGAGTCATGGGGAAAGAAAGAGGAGAAAAGTCTCAAAAAAGAGTGTGAATTTTATAAGGAGCTTGATCCTATACAAACCTCTCCCACCCTTCCTCAAGAAAATATTTATAATCCTAACATCCTAAGT
Source organism: Torreya grandis (assembly GCA_037957365.1). Taxonomy (NCBI): domain Eukaryota; kingdom Viridiplantae; phylum Streptophyta; class Pinopsida; order Cupressales; family Taxaceae; genus Torreya; species Torreya grandis. The sequence goes on along the minus strand of JARHVA010005566.1, from coordinate 605,570 downwards.
TGGAGTAAGATAGTGGAATCAAGGGGGAAGAAAGAGGATATAAGTTTGGTTGATAAGAAGTGTGAAGTTATGAACGAAGTTGATCTTTTAAAATTTCCTCCCACTCTTACTCAAGAAAATTCTTATGTTCCATGTTAGCCCTCATGCATTACTTGTCCTCATGAAGACTCCTATGAACTTCAAGAAAGAATTTTCCAAGAGAACCTAGCCAATCAAATTGAAGAGTTAGAGGCAAAGATGAGATTGTTGAGTCAAGATGTGATGGAAGGTTTAGACCAAAAAGAAGATCCTATGCCTAAACACACCCTACCTAACCCTCTTCAAGAGAGTCCTCAAGATAAATCAGATGTGAATGAAGTGGTTGTCAAATGGAAGGAATAAAATCAAGTTATTTTAGCCAAGGGTCTACCTCCCCTTCCTCAAGAGCTTCCAAAAGAATCCCCTACTTTCCATTCCCAATCTGATTTTGAGTTCTATATGCCACCTCCACCAACTAATTCATCTTGTCCCTACCCCATCACCTTTTGCCTTGATGGACCTATGGTATGGGGACCTAAAGAGGAGTAGTTAGTTGATGAAAAAGTAGAAATATTACTTGAAGAGAGCATAGTTCCTTAGCAGTCTCATTGGACTAAGTCACATGACTTCAAAATGCCATGTCTTGGAATCACAAAGAAGGAAATGGAAGATCTTGTAGCCCTTGAGAAAAAAGATCAGATTATGATAGTTGAGACACAATTTGAAGTCCCTCAAGAGATCCTGAGTTTTGAAGAAGAGGTGAGTGGTGTTGAGTCTTCTTATTTGGTTGATAGTGAATAATGATTTTCTTGTATTGAAGAGGAAATCTTGGATGAATTCATTTTAGATTATAAGGAAGAGGATGAGGGAGCTTATCTTGTTTTTACCCTTCATGATAATAATCAAGAGGAGGATGAGGATTTGTGGTAGAAGTTTGAAAATATTTTCAATGAGTTTGAGTCTCTCAAGAGGTATACTACTTTATTAGAGCTAACTACAAGTGATGGTAAGCAAGAACAAGTTTTTAAGTATCCTTTGGATGATTTGTTTGAAATCATTGAAGTAGGATATACTCCTCTTCAAGGAGGCTATGATCTAATCAAAAATGGAGAAGGCAACTTTGGCATTCAAGTATGCAAAGGAAAAAAAACCTTTCAAATATGTCCTTTCAAGAAGCATATACATTTCATGATGACATGTTTGAAGTCATCAAGATGGGCTATCATCCTCTCAACCAGTTGGAAGAAACACATCAGCTCTTGAAGGATGGAACAAGCTCCTATTGGCTTCGATCTTCTAAAGAACATGAAACTACTCTTTTGAAGCTATGTCTACTAAGGAGATACAAATTGACCATGAAATGAAGAATGGACAACAATATGAGGTATGTGAGTAATTTAAAGAGGAATATATCTACATTGGAGACCTATTTGAGGATGATCTACTTGAGATCAAATCAAGTGAAGTGCCAATTAATAGGTCTGATCCATAAAGCATTTAATTCAAGGAGAGAATGCTTGGCACTATGATTCATCTCACCATGAAAATGATTCAAGAAGTTTTCCTTTTGATCCTGGAAAGGAGGTATGATTAATCTCTAGTTGTGAATAGTAGTTTGTTTTTAGATTTTTCTTAAGTGCCTTGAGCATGTGTGTGTGTGTGTGTGTGTGTCTTGTTAGTTTGTTACCTTGTTTTGTGTGCGTCCTTTACTTTATATGGTTGAGGTAATTAGTAACATTGTCTTGGTGGTCAATATTCAAAAGTTTCCTTATTTTTCTTATAATTTAGATGATTTCTAAGCCCAATGGACTAATAAGGCTACTAGTTTAGTTAATATAGTAGACATACTACCCCTATGAGTCACCAATTTGTTGACCAAATTTGGCTTTTAGGTCCAATTGGGGCACCCCTAGATAAAAACTTAACTTTTAAGTGTTTTAAGGGGTTTAATATTTGGTCATAAGGTATATCATATGCCATTTAATAGTATTCAATGTTATATTAGCCTTTGCCACTTATTTTATTAGCCAACATGTCCTTTTGAGTCATTTTAAGGCTCAAATTTGAGCATTTAATGAGTTGTATAGGTTTATTGGGAAGTGAAAAGGTTTAAAAATATGATGTCACATCCCATGTGTCCTTATAGGTCTTAATCAATTGACATAACTAAAAAGTGGCAAGTTCATCAGAAAAAAATAGTTTTCTTAAGGAAAAAGGTGAGTTTGACACTTGTACAGCTCATGAGTGTTGACCAATTTTTTTCCAACAAGCAAAAAATTGGTCCCCTTCTATCCCTACTATTCTAGGCCATTTCATTTTTAGGTTACACAGGTTCATCGCCCAAGTTCATCGACCTTGGTTCATGAACTGATTCATTCACTGGTTCAATCGACACTTGGTTCAACGCTTGGACGGGTTCAACGTTTTAAGTTCAATGCTTTGGTTCAATTGGCAGGTTCAATCAGATGGTTTAATCATTTGATTCACTCAGTCAGTTCAGTGGCTTCTAGTTTAATTAGATGGTTAATCGGCAAAGTTCAATGGGCTTGGTGCGGAGCGTTGAACTGTTAAACCGGTTCAATCACTTGGTTCAACGCGTTGGTTCAATGTGTCGGTTTAATCGCTTGGTTCAACGTCATCAGATCATCTATTTGTTCAAGTGGCTCAGTGCACAGTCTTGAACCATTGAACCATTAAACCAATTTTTGGTTCAATGTTTTGGTTCAAAGGCTTCAGTTCAATGAGTGGTTCAAAGCAAATGGTTCAAAGTGAGTGGTTCAACTGCCTTTGGTTCAATCGGGTCGGTGCGCAATGTTAAACTGTTGAACCAATTTCAGTTCAATGGGTTGGTTCAATGAGGTGCCCCCAAAGCTGAAAGGCAGTCTAGGTTTAATAAGCCCTTGCAGAGGGCAAAGGCACTTCAAAGAGGCCACAAAGAAAGAAAGCCGCAAAAGGTAAGTTTTTGGAATTTTGCTTAAGGCAGTCGAAAGGTGTAATTTCTTCGGACTTTTTGTCTGAAGGAATTACTTCAGACAAAAGGCCCAAAGAAATTCAGAGGGGATGCCCAAAAGAATACTTCAAAGACTAAAGCAAAGAAATTCAGAGGTGGCTAATTCCCATGGACTTTTGTCCACAGGGAAAAATCCAGAAGCAAAAAGCCCGAGGAAGCCAAACAACCAATTCCTGTGGACTTTTTGTCCGCGGGAAAAGTCAGAAATAAAGAAGAGACTCACCAAAGAGCCGAAGGACCCCGAAGGGCAGGTGCCCTTGTGGGGGACTCTCAACCAAAATAAAGGGGAACTTTCCAAAGGCCGAAGGGTCACCTTCCCTTCGAGAAGGTGCTAAGAAGGGAGTCCACAGAAAAGGGCAAAGCAGACAAGCCTGAAGGAAATTGCCGAGGGTGACATCCCAGAAGCTATCAACTTTAAGAGGGTGAAATAGTCATTGGGTGATGGCCGCATGAACATCAAATTTAACACAGTGAAATAACCGTTTGCTTTTGAATTAAAAGAGTGCCAACCATGGAAGGAGCCTAAGGAATGTAGTGACCCACCAGAAGATCACCCCTAAGGGCTAAAAGAGCAGGAAGAAAACAAGGAGCAGAAAAGACAAAGCAATTTAAGTGGCGAAGGGAAGGTGAGTTATTTCCAGATGAGCGGCGTGGCTTATTTTTCTCTAAGTTGGCATTTAAGAGGGGACAAACTGCAATCTGTTTGCAGAAAAGAGGCGCAGCCATATTCTTACATTAATGTTTGATCACCAAAGTCAATTTTGGTGATTGTACAACATGGTTCCAGCAAGCCTTTTTTGAAGAATGACATCAGTAACAGTGGCTTCCTCTTCCCAAGGTTCAGAATGCACATGGGCCACTTGCAGAAAAGGGTGCCAAAATCTTTCCCAGGAAGCGCCAAGTTCTCTTCCTCCTTCTATATATTGTAAACTTCTCTTTTGAGAAGGGATCGACTCTCAGCGTTAAGGCAAAACTTTGCCCAAAAATCTCTCAGGATTATAAGGCAAAGCTGCCAAAATTTTACCTTGAATCAAAACATAGCATTGTTACCTCCATTCTGAGTTTTGCATCTTTAGTATGTGTCTATGCCTTGATTCTATGTTAAGTCATTTTCTTAATGCTTTTGCAGAATGATTTCAGCATGTCTGGTGCATTTTTGAGTTTCCTTTTATAGGTCTATCAAAGTGTCCCTAGAGGAGTATAGGTGAAGTGGATAGGCTGCTGCAGTGTGTCTCAGAGTGCCTCTAGTAGTTATTTCCTCCCTGTATCTCCACAGACCCCTGACCCACTAATGTAGAAGGTTTTCTCATGTCAGATGAAGTGTATGGGAGCTAGTTCTCGGTGGAAAGTGTATGTTTGGGCAGAGTAGATCACACTTTTCTGGTGTATCACCTTTTCATTTTTAGGCTTAGGTTCTATTTTCAGCATCTCTCTCTCCCTTTTCATCCCCCCTTTTTTTCCATTTTGTTTGTTAGCAGTAGGAGAAACCAGGGCCTAAAAGATACATTAGAGGGAGATATCCCTTATCTAGAGACTCTCCCCTCTAGCTTCGCTAGTCCCACAGGCGAGAGGGGAGTTTCCATTGTTCTGTGTGGAAAGGTAGGAGCTCGGCCTCCTGACCTAGGTGCAATCCATTGCATCAACAATTTTTGGCATGCCCGGTGGGACCAACTAGGACAAGTTGTGTCCAAAGAGTTGAAGAATTTTTGGTGTGTTCTTCAACCAACCAGCCTTTGGAGGCTTTTGCATCAACACCAATGGTGAATCTAAGTTGAATCAGGTGGTTAAGCAATGTGGTGCCATCAAAAATCACTTTTGTATGTATAATTCCTTTGCACAAGATCATGGACCTTGTATTCCTTCATATGACTATGATCAAGCTCCATATATTTATGCAATCCCCTCAAGCAGCTCTCCTAGTTGCCCTTCAATGATAAGGGAAGTAGCCCTGGAGTTTGAGAAGCAGACGATGGAGATTGACAAACTAGAGGAGCAGTACGGATATCAACAGGAGCTGATGTATAAAGAGGAGTGTTTGTTTAGGCAAGCACAAGCATTGCAATCCATGGAGGAGGAGGTAGCAAAATGGAGAAATCCATTTATTCAAAGTAGTCAGCCTTATGTGCCCCTTCCTATTCTAAAGAAAGCCCCCTTTTATGTACCAAATCTTTTCTATCAGATAGCACTTGCTCACTCTAGCTCATCTGATGCATCTACTCTCAATCTCGTGTGCTTGGCTTTCTAACATCAAAGGGCATCAGAGCAACCACCCATGGAGATCAATCTTCTCAATTCCTTATATTGTGAATCTTCCATTAGGGGGAATACCATGAGCCAGCACATCCATCTTCTAGAGACTCTTTCGGTGCATCAACAGTCTCTTCTTAGCATTCCTCAACCTCCCCAAGTTTTTCAACATGATGTGCAGATTCTGAGTTGGAGGAAGGAATGCCAGGAACCAACCCAGAGCCTTAAAGAGGATGATGCTAGTGACCTCCACGAAAGACTCTTTCAGGATAATCTAGCCAAACAAATTTAAGATTTAGAGGCTAGTATGAGACTGCTTCATGAAAGAGAGATAAAATGTCCAGACCTTGTGGAGGAGCCCCAGGACCTTGGAGAAAACACAGTTGCTGCCTATTCACAGGAGCAAAATTCCAATTCCAAGATCCTGAACTGGGAAAAAATAGTAGAATCATGAGGCAAGGAGGAGAAGCAAGGTTTTTCTCAAAACCTTGAAGAAGATGAGGCTACCCTTGCTCATGATGATGCTGGTGACTTCTAGGAAAGGCTCTTTCAAGAGGATCTGGCTAGGAGAATTGCAGAGTTGGAATCCAAAGAGAGTTTCCACAGCCAGTATGTGATGAACGGTTCAGACCCAATGGTAAATTCTATGTCTGAACACACCCCATCTACACATCCCCAAGAGAGCTATTAGGCCACACCTGATATTGATGAAGTGCTATCCAAGTGGAAGGAGGAGAATCATTCGATTCTAGCTCAAGGACTGCCTCCTCTTCCACATGGTTTTCCCACTTCATTCCTTCTTAAGGAGGAACTTGTTTAGCTGGAGGTGAGTGAGGAGTAGAAGATCTAATCTGCAATTCCCCAAGAGGCTATCATGAGTGATAATGAAGAAGGAATCATCATCAATGCTCTTTGTGAAGACCCCATTAGCAATGGAGAAGATGTAGGTCACGCGTACATGCAGATGTTCCAACAATACAAAAAGGAACTTAAGCATGGTGAGCTCTCTCCCCCTTTGTTTGATGAACTTCTTTGTTGCTTTGATGAGGAGGATGACTACATTGAGGAGCCTGAGTTGGAGAATGATCAGGAGGATATCTTTGAACATCTAGAGATCTTGATCTTTGAGGAGGAAAATGAGAGGTCTGTCTTCTTTGAGGAGGGCCTTGAAGAAGAAAGCTTTGAACAGAGAGGTGACATTCTGTGGGATGAACAATCAGTTTGTGATTCCATTTCAGACATCACCATATTCACCCTTCTTCAAGAAGGCCAAGAGGAAGCAGAGGATGAGTCTGACAGAGTCTTCAACGAGGCAGAAGGAAACAAGTCAGACCATGATGCATTGCAGAGGGACTGTACAGATCAAAGGGTTTATGGTGATGAGCCAACAACCATTGATTTCTTGGTGATATACACTAGCATGAAGGACCAGCATTCAAAAATCTTCTAGGAACAAACAAAGTAAACATATGTTGGAAGCATGTTTAAATCTGATCCACTTGGATGCAAGCCAACCCAGGTGACAGGCAAGAGGAGCAGGTCACCAAATCTCCTTTTCATTTAGCCACTTGTTTGGCACCATAAGTCTTCTTGCCAGGGAGGGGACTTAAGAAGTTTTCCCTTTGATCTAAGAGGGAGGGGAACATTCTTGGTTAGCTATATATAGTAGTTTGCTTTCAGTTTCTTTCCTGCTTTCCCTAAGTGTAGTTTGTACAGGTAGTGTTTTTTAGTCTTGTGTGTGCTTTCCCTTGTGTCTGGGGTAAAAGGCTTCATGTTTGATTCTTAGATCTTTGGGGCTATTGCTGATCTTTGTTCAAGCTACATCTAACTCCATGCCCAATGGACTACAAGGCAACTGGTCTCTAAGCATAGTAGGCATGCTTCCCCTTGGAGTCGCTAATTTGTTGACCATTTTTTGCCCAACAGGCCAAAAATTGGTCCCCTTCTGTCCCTGCTGTTCTAAGCCATTTATTTTTTGGGTTGCACAGGTTCATCACCCAAGTTCATCGACCTTGGTTCATGAACTAGTTCATTCGGTAGTTCAATCGGCACTTTGTTCAATGTTGGTTCAACGCTTCAGCAGGTTCAACATTTTAAGTTCAATGCTTTGGTTCAATCGGTAGGTTCAATCAGATGGTTCAATCATTCGGTTCACTCAGTCGATTCAGTGGCTTCTAGTTCAATCAGACAGTTAATCGGCAAAGTTCAATGGGCTCATCACGCAACATTGAACCATTGAACCAGTTCAATCACTTAGTTCAACACGTTGGTTCAATGCATCGAATCAATCGCTTGGTTCAACGTCATTGGATCATCGGTTTAGTTCAAGCAACTCGACGTGCAGTCTTGAACCATTGAACCATTGAACCAATTTTTCATTCAACGGGTTGGTTCAACGTTTTGGTTCAAAGGCTTCAGTTCAGCGAGTGGTTCAAAGCAAATGGTTTAAAGTGAGTGGTTCAATCGCCTTTGGTTCAATCGGCTTAGCGGGCAACATTGAACTGTTGAACCAATTTTGGTTCAATGGGTTGGTTCAACGAGGTGCCCCCAAAGCCGAAGGGCAGGTGCCCTTGTGGAGGGCAGTCCAGGTTCAATAAGCCCTTGCAGAGGGTAAAGACACTTCAAAGAGGCCACAAAGAAATAAAGCCACAAAAGTTAAGTTTTTGGAATTTTGCTTAAGGCAGTCGAAAGGTGCAATTTCTTTAGACTTTTTGTTCGAAGGAATTCCTTCGAACAAAAGGCTCGAATAAATTCGGAGGGGCTTCCTGAAAGAATACTTCAAAGACTAAAGCGAAGAAATTCAGAGGCGGCCAATTCTCGCGGACTTTTGTCTGCGGGGAAAAAGCCTGAAGCAAAAAGCTCGGGGAAGCCAAACGACCAATTCTTGTAGACTTTTTGTCTGCGAGAAAAGTTTGAAACAAAGAAGAAACTCGCCAAAGAGCCGAAGGACCCCGAAGGGCAGATGCCCTTGCAGGAAACTCTTGGCCAAAATAAAGGGGCACTTTCCAAAGGCTAAAGGGTCACCTTCCCTTCGGGAAGGTGCTAAGAAGGGAGTCCACAGAAAAGGGCAAAGCAAAAAAGCCCGAAGGAAATTACCGAGGACGGTGACGTCCCAGAAGCCGTCAGCTTTAAGAGGGTGAACTAGCCATTGGGTGATAGCCGCGTGAACGTCAAATTTAACATAGTGAAATAGCCATTTGCTTTTGAATTAAAAGAGCGCTAACCATGGAAGGAGCCCAAGGAATGCAGAGACCTGCCAGAAGATCGCCCCTGAGGGCTAAAATAGTAGGAAGATGACAAGGAGTAGAAAAGACAAAGCAATTCAAGTGGCGAAGGGAAGGTGAGTTATTGCTAGATGAGTGACTTGGCCTATTTTTCTCTAAGTTGGCATTTAAGAGGGGACAAACTGTAGTCTATTTGCAGAAAAGAGGCACGGCCATGTTCTTACATTAATGTTTGAACACCAAAGTCAATTTTGGCAATTGTACAACATGGTTCCAACAGGCCTTTTCTGAAGAGTGACATTAGCAACAGTGGCTTCCTCTTCCCAAGGTTCAGAATGCACATGGCCACTTGAAGAAAAGGGTGCCAAAACCTTTCCTAGGAAGCACCAAGTTCTCTTCCTCCTATATATTGTAAACTTCTCTTTTGAGAAGGGATCGACTCTCAACCTTAAGTTAAAACTCTACCCAAAAATATCTCGGGCTTGTAAGGTAGAGCTGCCAGAATTTTACCTTGAATCGAAACATAACATTGTTACCTCCATTCTAAGTTCTGCATCTTTAGTATGTGTCTATGCCTTGATTCTATGTTAAGTCATTTTATTAATGCTTTTGCAGAATGATTTCAGCATGTCTGGTGCATTTTTGAGTTCCTTTTACAGGTCTGTCAGAAGTGTCCCTAAAGGAGTATAGGTGAAGTGGATAGGCTACTGCAGTGTGTCTCAGAATGCCTCTAGTAGTTATTTCCTCCCTATAGCTCCATGGACCCCTAACCCACTGATGCAGAAGGTTTTCTCATGTCAGATGAAGTTTATTAGAGCTGATTCTCAATGGAAAGTGTATGTTTGGGTGGAGTAGATCACACTTTTTTGGTGTATCACCTTTTCATTTTTAGGCTTAGTTTCTATTTTCAGCATCTCTCTCTCCCTTTTCATCCCCCCCTTTTTTCCATTTTGTTTGTTAGTAGTAGGAGAAACCAGGGCCTAAAAGATACATCAAACGGAGCTATCCCTTATCTAGAGACTCTCTCCTCCAGCTTCGCTGGTCCCACAGGCAAAAGGGGAGTTTCCATTATTGCGTGTGGAAAGGCAGGAGCTTGGCCTCCTGCCCCGGGTGCAATCCACTACGTCAACAATGAGGAAGTGTGACACATTTGAGGGAATCATGGTATGTCTCTTTAGCTTTCCCAAACTTAGTTCCATGTTTGGTTTTCTTTGGAAGTGACATTTTTTTTCAAAACTATTCTGCTACTTTTTCACCCTTCTTAGCATGCAGAAGTGACCTTCAAGTTTTTGATCAGTATAGATATCTGAAGAGGTTTCAAGTTAGATGATTCTAAGAGGTTGTATTAAACTCAAATAAATTTCTTTAAATATAAGGATTTTTAATAATGGTGGCATGTGCTTCATGAACCATCCTCATGAAGTCGAATATATTTTTCTACCTACTTATTTATGCACCCTATAGGTTTTGCTTCAGTATAAGTAATTTTGTAAAAAATAATTACCGAGTTTGATTTTAGATGATGTTGAAATTATCTTAAAATGATTTTTATACTTAGTTTCAAGTTTAATGAGGTTTTGATGAGCAAAATAGATTAGGTTGCAAGAGGAATAAACCTTTTTGAGTTACAGGCACTTTTTATCATTTCTAGATATTCATGCTTTGCCAATGGATTCATAAGGTTGTGATATGTATTTCACCATGTTGTAAATGTCTTATTAGTCCCCTCCTCTTTAAATTTCATCCTCTAAGGCAAAATATCCATGATTTGTAGTCATATGCAACATTTAGGCACAATTTTGCCATTAAAGCACAACTTACAAGTATTTGAAAAGGAATCATGTTAGAGGAAATGTTTTATACTGAGATAGGTCCTTGATTATGTAAGGATTATGTTTTTTCATGCTTGAGAGTGGTCTAAAGCTTAGATTTAAGGATAATTCAATTCTTACTGCCCATATTCCTCTCCACTGTCTGTTTATGGGAAAATGGTCACCTATAAGTAGCCCATAGAGAGTTTAAAATCCATTATGAGGTGTTGAAACATGAGTTAGAGCTCTTTTTGGGACCCAAATATTTTGAATAGACCTTATCATGCATGTTTTAAATGCTAAGTAGATAGTCAAGAGGAGATTTTAGTTCCAAGGGAAGATGATTGAGTTTTGGTATTTAGTCCTTGAAAATGCAAAACAAAGGTCGATAGGCATTCTGTGAATAGCATATGACACAGTATCAAGAGCTTCTGATGCACCCTAATGTGCTCGTCTTGAATCATTTATCATGGAGAGGGAATTTGTAAAGTTTGAAGGGATAATGACTAGAGGAACACAATTTTTAGAGGCCTAAAGTTGCTTACCAAACCATTAAATTCAAGCAATGATATCTACAAGACTTTGATACAAAAGTGACCTTGTACTATAGGTTAACAATTATAAATCATGCCAACATTTTATAGTGTTTCCAAATGATTCAAATAAACATCCATGGCACCATTATCTTTGAATAAGAAAGATATGTTGCTTTTTTTCTTCTCATAAACATTTCTAGTCCATACACTATGGAAATGTTGACCTACAGTAGGACAGGTAGGGAGCAAGTAAATTGGATTTATTGGGAGGTATAAAGCATAAAGGTGAAGAAAGTGGTCTAAAATAGATATAATATGAATTCAAGGAAGGTTATAACACCTGATTCTAGGGTCTTAAGCACACAAACACCACTTATAGGTCTTGAAACTCACTTACAGTCAACTGTGTTGACTAAGACAAGTATCGGGCGTGAGGAGTGATGGTTCTTGTTTGTTGACATTGTCTAAATTTGATGCTCTAGTCTAAACCCATTGATTAATTAACTTATTAATTTAAAATAGGTATGTAAGAATTATGACCAAGTCCAAAAGAGCTAGATGCACCTACAATAGGGTCAAATTGTAAGGTGTCTCAATCAACAGGCAGTGAGTGGAAATGAGTGTGTCTAGGTGTTTTAAAGCATAAGGATGAAAAATATATGTGAAAAATAATTCAAAATGAATCTAGAGGAGTAGGGGAGGTCATATATACTATTTTGATGTCAAATCATGTGTTTTTTACCTATAGGTCGAGTCCCCAAAGCAAAAAAACATAGTAAAGTAGGGTAAATCAACTAGTCTTGATTAGTATTGAAGGTTTTCAAACCCCAAAATATGAAGTGAAGCAAGAAATTTGATGGAATTTGTATTGGTAAAACTTTAGTGAGCATTATACATTTGTCTTTAATGGCTAACTATCATGCAAAACACCTACAAGAGTTATTGTCATAACAGAACACAGTCAATAATAAGATACTCAACCTTGTGAGTTCAAGAGTATGGAGAATGCTTGAGGGGTCAGATTGTTATAATGAATATTGAAGCCACTCTAGCATGGAAATGATAATTTTCATGGGCCTTTTACAATGGATATGAAATAGAGGAGTGGCTCAGACAAGAAAAACATGGTCTATACTAAGAAACCCTACACACAATCCTTTTGTTAATAGTCTACCTCAGTTTTAAACACTTTCAGAGGGTATAAACATATTATAAAAGGATATATTTTTATGTGTGAGGAACTAAAAAATTGAAAAATACCATGTAATTATTTGTTTTGTTACACAAATAAGGGAAGTACCCCTTGTTTTGTCTCATATAGGGTGTACTTCCCCTTATACAAGACTGGAAGGTTTTGGTGAGTGAGGTATAAAATATGAAATAGGGGATAAGGAGACCTAGTTGGAAGGTGTGAAAGGTTGGAATACATCTAAAAAAACATGAGGAACACCTCACTAAAGGATGAAACCAAGCAAGAAGGTCTAAACACCAAAGTTATCAAGTAGGCCTGTTAAACACATTAAGGCCTAGAAGCCAAATAGAGAACCATCTTCATTTATAATGTGAAGTGATATTTATATCCCATAGAGGCATGTTTATGGGGCCAATATAGAGGTGTTTGAACTATTAGAATGCAAGGAAAACCATTAAGATCCATTTTGAGCTCTAGGGTGCAGTCATGCATGTTAGGCAAGGTTTAAGCCTAAGGCCAAATGGGAAGTCACTTGCATTAATAGGATAAGATAAACATCCCCATGGATTAAAACATGTTTTTTTGGTGTATGAAGAGGTGTCAAATATTTTAGAGGGCAAATAAAACCAAGGAAATCTATTTTTGGATCTTGAAACATCTAAGACCCATATAAATGGTGAAAACAAACTCGATGGGAGAAGTTCAAGTAATCATATCTTTCATGAGGAATTTCATGGAGGCCAAAGGATTTTTGGGAGGTTAATAAGGTCCTTGAATAATATATTTTAATAATTTTTTTGTAACTCCAATTTCAGGTTTTTATGAATGAAGCTTAAGAGGTCAAATAAGCCTAAAACCCTCCAAAACCCTTGTTAGAGACTTGATGGAGAAAATAGAGTTGGATAGCTGATTAAATTTGGTAGTTTTCTCATGAAACCTACTAGAATTTATATAGGACTCACTCAATCTCACTCTCATGATTTTTAGCTATACGAACTTGTACGGATGGGGTGAGAAACAAGCTATTTTGACTATTTTTTTTTTGCAGGTTCTATAAGGATTCTAAGGATGAAAAAAAATTTGGGAGGAATATATAGATATGGGATAACCCATAATGTAAATTTCACACTCCATATAAACTTATAAGGGTTTGAATTATAGCTCTCATTTTAACCAGTGAAAATTGGCATATTAGACAAGCTAGTGAGAAGGGTGGAAAACTTCAAGTGAACTCATTTTAATGTATTTCTGATGATTTTAAGTCCATTGAGGGTATTGAAAGTTTTCATACTCCCTCCCACAATTTTTGTGAGAAAATAATGCCTAATTTGAGGCCCAGTGTGTAGGGTGCATGAAAGAAGAGTTTTTTAGACTATAAATGATGATAGCTCATTTCCAGATGATTCACGAGGACCAAGCCTACAATAAATGCATGGAGAGGCATGTCTGATGTCCTTACCATTCAAAACAATCATAAATTTTTTTTCTAATGAGTTGTGAGGCATTCAAATAGGACCAATCATGAAGGAACTTTTTCTGAGCCAACATAAAGAGTTTTATGCAATTTTTCATGAAATTTATGACTTGTATGGACACTTGGGATTCTTGACCTTGCATGGTTCATCCCATATTATCTTCACATGCACAATTAATTTGTTCTCTCATCTTGACAAATGTCTTTATGACCCTTAACTTTTCTCTTCTCTTCTCTTTCTTAAGTTCTATAGGAACTAGCCATTTTGGCCATTGTAACAGATGCTCCACTTGAGTATGGTGAAGCCCTGATCAAATGCATACCATTTGATCAATAATACTACTAATTTTTACCTCTTCATGATTATTCTTATTATATTTTACTTGAATGTTGGATCTTGTTTAGTGAAGACTATGAATTTCTTAGCATGTTGTCTCATTCTTGCATCCTATTTGTAGTTGGAAAACTTATTCTTGCATTGCATGTGATGTGTTCTAAGAAATGTCAAAAATTGAGTGAGTTAGTCTTTTCATTAGTTCCCTCATAGGCCTCTTATCTAGTCCTCCTAGCTTTGCACATTCATCCATAACCTTACAATGTAACATTGATGTGAGAAGATGAAGACTGGAGAAGTGTATGTTTAGTTTGTCTCTTTATTTTATGTGTAACATGCTACTAGTTGGAAGTCATTATCTATTTTGGTGTATCACCTTCCTTAGGTTAGTTTTATTTCAGTTATCTCTCTCCCTTTTCACCCCCCCAAAGTTAAGTGTAGTTGTGATCCAAAGTGGTACATCAAGGGATCTAGCCCTATCTAAAGATTCACATCATCCTTAGGCTACCCACAAGCCTAGAGGTGTTTCCATTGTGCCACTTGGATGAGGAGAGCTTTGCCATACCCTCAAAAGGTGAAAATACAAGTGAAAATAATTATCATGATAGGGTTCTTAGTATTTATTATTGTACATTGGGTAGGTTCGTAAGTGATGATAACACAATTTTTTTTAATCTCTAATATCAATATGATGGAAATAGGGGTTTTCACAAGGTCTTCCTTCTTCAATAGCCTTGAAGCCTTATTTACTAGGTCTGTTACATTATTGAATGAAAATATGGTTCAAATTATACATTTATCAATTCAAAGAGATTATTATATCCTTTTTAGTGTAATCTAATATACAAGATAGTCTAAAACCTTTCTTTTTACTTGTTATTTCAAGAAAATTGAAAACATGGCTTTTCGAGGCATATTTTTAGGCTTGTTGATTGAGTTTATTTGATATAATTTTATATAGAAATTTTAAAACTCTAAAACCACTCTTAAATCCTCACATACATCCTAACACCCTTGCTTATCAAGGTTCATCAAATTTAGCTGAATAGTTTTTGAGATATGGAGGTTTTAGTGCTGCAAATAATTGTTTTAGGCCTTGTCTTTAGGTTTGAGTTTTGTAAACATATTGAGATAAAAGTGTCATAAAACCTTGAAAATAACTTCAAATGTTCAAAAATATAATATTCTACCTATCCACCTAGTTTTATCAAAATTTTAGGGTTCTTTTACAAGTTACGAGGTTTTTAGTAACTCCAAAACCCTAGTTTCCTATAGGTTGTTGAGAGCAAAGATTTGAGGAAAATTCAACTTTAAAGTTTGTTTTTTAGTTATTTTTGAATTTAATTTAACCTAAAAATGTACAAATTACTTTTACAATCAATTTTGGGGCTTGAACAAACTTAAAAAGATTAAAAATAGACCACGTTCCTTTATTTTCTTTAACTGTTAACACACAATATTAAATTTTCAACCTCGCAAGCCACTTGAACACCCAAACTAATGCATAATTGGATTAAAAAGAAACTAATAACATTAACTTACAAGTCAAACAAGATCTGTAATTTCTCAAAATATCACAAGAAGTTTCTTTCTATTCATTTAAAGCCAAACTGTTACAATAATTTACATAAAAATCTACAATTCTTTGCTTTCTTGGTCTTGTGTCTTAACCTTTCTTGACCTCTTGGAGTTTTCCTTATTTTTTTTCCTCCTTATTATCTCTTCATAACTCACCTCCTTGCATGTATATATGCATATTATCACCTTCTCTTTGAATAAAATCCACTTCTACTTCTTTCTCCAAAGTACAAACTCCTTCCAAACATAGGCAATTAACATGACACTTAAAATCCACTTCTACTTCTTAAGCTGTATAAGGGAGTACTTCATCCTTGACGGAAGAAGCAAATGAGTGCACAAGTTCCATTTTGTCTTCCTCAACCACTTCAGGCATAAGGTTAGCTTGTCTTTTCCCTTCTATCTTTGCTATTCCCTGATCCAAAGTTTATATGCTCATAGGAAAAAGGATATGCGCCCTATCCTCCACGAAGGCCTTATTCTACTTATTGAAGGCTACTGCAAGAATAGGGCACTGGTTAAGTAACCCAAACAGGGGAAAAATAAGTTTTCAGGAAATAAAAAGAATGAAAATGTAATCAGGAGAGGCAAAATTAAGTCCCCTAGTCCTAATAAGCAGATTGTAGAAGAAGAAAGGGGACGGGAGAGAATTGAAGAACCCGAGAAGGAAAAACCGGAGGAAGAAGAAGGAACTAAGAGTTGGGATACCAACTCTAGTAATGATGAAGAAGGTTCTGAGGAAATTGAAAATGATAACGTTAATACAGAGGAGGATTCTGCTATCAGAACTGTAGATACGGAGGAAAACCAAAAAGTGTCGGAGGAGGGATTTGTCCAGGAAGATCCTATTGAGGACCCAAATTCTAAGAATGAAAATGAAATTTCTGTTCAGGATGATATTCAAAATATGGATATGGAAATTCAAACTGGAAGCAAAGAGCGAGAACAAAAGATTCGAGAAGATATCTTTGAAGAAGCCAGGAATAGTCCCAATAAAAAGCTGAGGATTGGAGAGGGAAGAATCAGAATGATGAAACACACATACCTATGACCTGGGTTAATTGTAAAGCAGAGGCTTCTTCCCACTTTGATTCCTGGATGTGTAGGGAGATCATTGATCTCAAGAGAAAAGCGAAAACTTTGGAAGATTCTCTGAAAGCTGCTTGGAACAAAATAAACATGGAAAATCAGTTAAGCGAGATCCCTGTCAAGCTCAAAGCCTATGAAAACAACCTCCGAGAACTAATAAAGGACAACAGAATGAAAATGGAGGAAATAACGTCCAACATTTGTGCTGCTGCTATCAATATAGGTAAACGAGCCAATGAGGAGACCAAAGCACTAGAGGGTCCCAGCAAAAGGACGAGGCAAAGCTCTAGAAAGAAAGATACACAAAAAGGAGCTTTGCTGGAGGCTACCACCCAGGAAACTACTTTGAAAGGAAAAGAAGCCATGAACCTGATTCTGGGACTGGATGAATAATCTGGTCCTTCTTGTTGGTTTAGAAACTGGTACTGATCTTTGTTTTCTTTTTGTTATTTTTTGACTGATGTGCTACTAGATCTCTGTTTCTGGGTTTTGACCGGATGTTTCTCTGATGGTTTGAGGTCCATTTAAAACTTATTTTTGCTACTTCCTTGTAGTGTTTGTTAGGCTTTGCCTGTGGTCTTAGATGTTCTTTCTTTCGCTCTTTGTTACAGGGTTTCGGGGCCCCTTCAAAACCTGTTTTTACCTCAATCTAAAACATGACACTTATCATGGACAAATTTTAGGTAAGTTTGACATGTTTATTATTGGTTAAACCATAAGACACACTATAGAACATTCCATTAAACCAAATTTACCCCATAAAAATAATACCATACTTTTACATTTCTCCCAAAGATAAAAACACCCTCAAAGGGCTATTAAAAATTTAAATTTTCTAAATATGGATTTTGGTTGGTAAATGACTATGATGCTCTAAAGAGAAATATTTGGAAACCTTCTGATTTGGACACCTCCCTAATAACATAAATAGACATTAAACACTTAAATATGACCTATTAAAGACAAAAATGAATTATAGACAAGCTTCTTATGACCTTCCAAACCTACTTAGACCAATATTGACAAAATTTACAAAATGTAGTCTCCTAAGTTGATGTACCTACATCATTAGGTCATCAGGACAAGTAATAGGACAATGTGGTAAGATAAGAGTGTCCATTTATTTGTTTCACTTACTATATCTTGCATAGGGCTTAGTTAGGCTAGTTCAAGTAAAATCAAAACAATATTTTACAACACAAGTTTCACCACTTTAGTTTAAAGAAAAAACACCATCCTAAGGGAAATAATGTTTTTGATATATCATTAAAAAAATATTGGAACATCAATGCACATTATTCCCTCTCTATCTTTAAAATTACACCAAGATATATTTGACTCATCCCCATATTATTAAATATAAACTTTTATGGTGTAAGTTTAATCCCAAACTAATAGCACAAGAGTATTATTTCAAGATAATGAAGTCCAAGTAATTATATATCTTGGTTTTCATGTGGCTCATGCCACAAACAACTGAGATGAAAGTTGGACCCCTTACCAAGGCATAGTCATAGACATTTATATAGGAGTCACATATCTTGGTAGAAAGCAATACTCAAATTGTTATAAACCTTATACTTTAACATGCAGAACTATACAAAACCACATATTCCCTCCATGCCCCTTTTGCCAAATAGAGAAAATATAGAAGGAAATTTAGTTAATAATGTACAAGTTTAAATAAATACACCTCAAATATATCAAATGAACATTCAATCAAGTGGAAAAATTATTGACAACACAAGGAAGTATCAACCCTTAATGCCATTCAAGATGATAACTAGGACACAAAGGTTCAATTTTTTGCATATGGTGGCTTAAAAAGCTAGATAATTTTCAATCAAAGGATAAAATCAAATTCAAATGAGAAACAAATTGAGCATAGTAAAAAAATGTAGTGTTTGGATGATAAATCATTCACCAAACACTTGAGTCTTATTTATTTTCTCAACTCATGACTGGGCTAGTAAATGGTAGGTGGATCCCTATCAATGGGTTATTTTTTGCATTTCCTCCTTCATAGCTTAAATACATCTTGTCCAAAATTCATGGATATCATTGTTGAATCATCTCATCCTCGTAGGCACTTGATGATTATTAATGTTTTTTCTTGAATCAAGGTCATTCCTCCCTCATCATTTATATCAATGCTCTTTACACAAATGGAGGTTTTTTACCCAACTAGAATCAAGAGATCACATGCTCACATACATATTAGTTGAGAGAGGCATCGAGGAAATATCCAAGTGCAACAATGACATCAATCTACACCATACATTAAATTCCAAATTTTTATCTTGATTTCCTACATCACTTTTAATATGTTCACAATGGCTAGGTCAACATTCATTAATGTTGATCACAAAATCAAGTATAGAAGAGGAACCACTAATATGAAAAAAAGGTAGAATTAAAGTTGATTTTAATATATATGCATGATAAGATGATCAATATAACAAACCTCTTTCTATTTATAGACTAGGATATAAATAAGAGATCAAACTAGACCCTGCTTACACATAATGATAGTGACATAACTGGTAGTCATAGATCTAGTAGATAATAATCCATATTAAATATCAAAGATATAGGTCTATAAAGCCTATGCCTATGATATGGGATATGATATCTAACTAGTTCTCAAGATAAAATCAATGATGTAAAGAAATGGTTGTAAAAAATGGAGATATCAAGGATACAATAAGGAAACCACATGTAATAAACTAATGAAGAAGGGAATCCTAGATTTAAGATGGTAGATCAATGAAACTAAACAAGATATAAATTCCACAAGGGTTGATTGTAATCTAGTTTAAGATATTCTAGCCTAGACTTGGTCCTAAACTATGATTGTGATGGAAAGCTTAAGCATATTATAATACACCTATTTATTTGGCAAAACGATAACCTAGGCAAGGACAACAACATAGATGATACTCTAACAATATTAGAACATATTTATCTACTAAATAAATCAAATGAAAAAGAATGGGGATGTAGATGCTTACCTTGGATTGACTTTTTGATGCATCAATCTCCCATTTGGCTCTAGTGACACTTTGCAAGAGATTGACGAGGTTTAGAAATAACCCTCATCTTAATACTTAGGTTATTTCATAATGATGTTTTGTTCTAATATTTACATTTATTTGAACTCATATTTTGGTAATATGCACATATAATATGAAGAATATATATGTACAATATTGGTCTTGGTTTAATATACTATTCATATATTTGTTAATGTAATTTTAATGGTTTTTATGTTTTAAAGTTTTGATGACAAGGATTTTGGAAATAATATGTTGGTTATATATTAAAATACATGTAGTCATTATGGCTGAACCACATATAGCCATATCTTGACCAATGCTAACCACCCATAGCCATTAGTTGTGGCAGCTTGTAGCAATAACTATAGGTGACCATCTGCCTGGGCACAAAAAGTTAAGTGTGTTTCCAATTGTAACTACTCCAGACATCCCTCGTGATTAAAAATAACCACTTGATATGATGTACAATAGTGGGGAATCCACTAATTCTCTCATTGGGCCAACTGAATGATTGATTTTGAAACATAGTTGGTAGTTTGATCCTTAAAAAGTTTAAGTCAAATTTTATTTATGTTTATTAGTTTGTTAGGAATTTATGGTTAAAAATAATATGATTGGAATATATATAATAATACATCTCCCTCATTTTATAAGGAATAACTACAGATCATAAAATTAGCTAGAGAAGAAAATAGATTGTGAACAACAAAAATAATAAACATAGTATTGTGAACTAAATTGTAACTAACCTGTAACAATTCCATATTTTTATAGATATAAGATTTATGCATATCAATTTCTTTGAGATAAACTTGTCTTAGGGAGGAAGGGAATTCAAATCTAATTTGACTGAGACAAGGCCCACTCACGAGGATCTGGTGGTTTGATTTCCCATCCGTTAGCTAGGTTATTTTATGTTATATAAGTAGTTTCATTTCCATTTGATTTTGTGAATGTATGTATTTACAATTCATAATTAACTTAAATTCAAATTAATTCTCTTCAGTGTGTGTATGTGTGTTCTAATTTTGTTGTGTGAATCTTCAGAACCTAAAATAATATTTTGTTTCCTAAAATTTACTTTAAAACATTTAGTTACATGCAATTTACCTTCTTGTCATTTACTTCTTGCATGTTTTCTTACTTTCTAGTAAGTGTGTATTAGCCTCTTAGTATTCCACATAATTTAGTGCTGCATATATAGTGCAAACTCCTTATAAGGTTATATGTCTCTGAGTCAAAAATTAAGTGAAAGATCATAAGGTCTATGTGTTATGTGACTAGCTCTTGGGGTTTATCCTCTTTGGTTGAAGGAGATTTCCTTAAGTCAAGAGATAAAATTAGGTTATACATTCCTTACATTTTTAGTGTCATTGTAGGGAAGGTGTCAAGTCCTAAACTCTTGAAAAATTGGGAACATATTAATTGATTTATAAATTAATTTGATTTCAATACAAGTATAAGTTAACTTCATTTTGGTATAAGTAGGAACAAAAACATTTAAAAACACACTAACCATATGTAAGATAGGTAAAAAAAAAATGAAGATTGATTTAGTGCATGCAATGTGAGATAGATCACTTAGGTATAAACTTGCCTAAGAGATTGAGTTTTACAATAGAATCAGAAGTTGAGGTATCACCTACAACAACTACATGTAGCAAAAGCTTCCCTATATCCAATCCATGCTTGTCACTTAACATTGTATTATAAGAGATAATACCTGAGAAGCTATTAAATAAATTAGTAGAGAAATCTAAGGCTAGGAAATAAGAAGATCCTCATAATCTTTAGAAATATACCTTCATACCATTCTAAAGAGTTATAATTTAGCCACTCTATACTCATGAATCTAGTATTCAACTCCCTCCACCCTCACCTAAACTTCTCTCCAAAGTAGAATATCAAACCCTTCTAGCTTTAAAAAAAAATATTAAACCTGTAGTGCTAGCTAAACCAAATGAACAAGATGACAAATTTATCAAATTACCAAAATAATTTTGAGAAGACTCCAATCCATCACCCTTAGCTAGAAAAGTTTCTTTTCTCATACAAAAACCTAATAACATTATTCACTACTCACCTTGGGCCAAAAAGATTGAAAAATTAATTTAAATAGTGGGTTCAGAAAGTCAATGGGTAGTCTAATGAATCATGGGAGACATTGAAGAAGAAACTTATGTTAGCAAAACCATAATTTTTGAATTTCTTATTAACACCCCGACTAGTAATGCACCTATGAAGAACATTTCCCTCCCCACTTTTCCTAATTTTAAGGGATGGTAAAAGAGGATCCTACCACATTTATTTTTGAGCTTGATGTCCCATGTCATAGTTATGACTAAATTCAAGATGCCGAAAGGCTGATATTGTTTCAAACCACTTTTAAGGATGTATCCCTTTAATGGTTCATGGGATTGGAGAAAAATGTAGTCACTAATTGGAAGGAGATGAATGAGAAATTTATTTCTAAGTACTAGGATATTTTCATAGGAAAATATTCCAGAGGAGATGACGTCTTTCGATGTCATAAGAAGATGAGTCACTGGAAGACTACATGTAAAGTTCATTGTTTATCCTACAAAAGTATAAACAAAACAAGATGGAAGTAAAATCCATCAAGTTGATATTTTTTTAGGGAATTAATGAGGAATGTTTTGAAGTTATGGATCTCATGGGTAGTGGAGATATCACATAGATGTCATTTGAAGATATCACCTTTATATTTAAAAACTACTTAAGGTCTATGATGAAAAATATGCATAGAAACATGACACTACCACCATCATCCTCTAAATCTAGCAAGGAGGTTTCATAGATGGAAGTTACAAATTTTCTATAGGGTATGAAACAAGACATTATCAATCATATGGAAACACAATTAGACATATTGCATGCATGAAGGAAACAAGAAGCAAAGAAATCTCTAACACTCTATTGCCCTAATTGTCAAAGGAAGAAAGAGGCAAATTGCTTGGGTAAAAGTAGTAAGTATAACAAAAGAGAGTCCAAAAATAATTGAAATTCATGCAATTCGAGGAGAAAGAGATCAATTTTTGTACATGACACAATACAAACCATGGTCACATAGACTGAAAATTATAGGTATGCCACCAAAGTCTTCATTTTTTAATTATTAATTTACATATGCTCCTCTTAATAATTCATACAGACCAAAATTCTTGGAATCTGAAGCCACCCCAAAATCAAAATTGGTCATAACAAAATCCTCAATCTCAATCCAATTAGAAATAGTTTCAAAATAAAATTTGGTCACAACCAAACTTCCAATCTCATGTCAACTGAAAACAATTCCCACCAAATGTGACAACCATAACAACAAACATGTATTGCAATAATCCCCCAACTCATGGCAACAAGAATGGAGGGGAAATCCATCTTGGCATAATCAAAACACTGACCTCATGCAACAACCATAATAATCCACTTTAATTTTAAACACCTAACACCAATAATCTCCTCATGCACCACAACTACTTTCCCAATATACACTCAATCAAAATAATAAACCGGCTTAGCTAGTATGTAATAATTTCATGGTCACATATCCCACATATGTAATAGATATGAATGATGTTCAACTTCACTCATGGAATATTATCCATAATTTAACCACTCATATACTAATGAAACTTTATGAGGAGACTATAAAACACATAATTAACCCACCTCCATCATAAAATAATAAACATAACCCTGAGCCAAGCCCATTAAACAATCTAGTTATACCAACCAATCCTCCTTTTTTTGAATGCCTTACTTAATTAAGGAAGGAACTTAAACCAAAATTTGATTTTGTAAATGTTTATGTTCAAATATCATTGTTCCAATCCATTAAAGACATGCCTATCTATGCCAACGTTATCTGAGAGGTCTATTTATGAAACCACACCAAAAGAAGAAATATCCTCAAATTATCCATAATGTTGGGCAATTGACTGATATTATGTTGGGGAACACTGCTATTCGTAAATTATCTGACTAAGGAAGTTCAATAGTATATGTGCATATCTCGAGGATTCTCATACAAAATTATTTAATTGATCTAGGAGATGTTATTAATGTTATGACTAAGGAGACCAAGGAACAAGTTAAGCTAAAAGGTCTCTGTCAAACCCCAACTATCCTCCAAATTATTAGGACTTGTTTCAAAGTCTTAACTATAGTTTAGTTTTGTTAGGTAAATAAATAAATTGTAAAAGGGGAATGCATATTTATTATAAAGACACCCTATTAAATAAACTTAGTTATATCTACTTAGTTATATTTTATGTTTTGTGTTAAATAATAAACTACCTTATGGGTTGAATTCCCATAGATAGTTGGTTATATAGGTAGTTAGTTTTTACCAGTCAAAAGGTGAAAACCTATATATTAATATTTGGTGTTGTACAAGGGTTAAAAACATATTGGCACCATTTTTTATGTACTAATTTTGATTATTAATAAAATACTTGTGGTCTACCTACTATAGACACAAGATTTAACCTATGGTGAATTTTATTAGTTGATGTGATTCAAATGCTATCAGTGGTATCAGAGTATGGTAAAATAAAGTGTGGTGAACTTGGGTAAAATAAGAGGTGTGTTGTAGAAAAGGGGGAGGAGGTTAATTCATCTTAAAATAAATAAGGCATTTATCCGATTGTCCAAGTTAGTTCTAGACTCATTCTAACTAGGTGCAAACATGGTATATTCCCATAACATTCAACATTTATCACTTAACTACACTAACATCAATTCATATAAGGCACAGGTCTTATGTGCTCACCTCAAGCATAGCATAGAAAGAATCAGGGCCCACATTGGGCTAGTTATACCATGGCACAAGTTTTTAATTGTAGGACTTGGTCATTTGAGAGAAGGCTTTAGGTGGATTCATTGGCACAAGCCTTGCCTAGGCTAAGCCTAATGGTCCATAGGCACAAGCCCATTTGGGGAACTAGTTTTGGTCATAATATCACAAGCCTATACTGGGTTGGTTCTATAGTATTAAGGGCACAAGCCTTTGTTTCACTAAGTTTATCATCATTTAGGTGATTTGAGGAGTCAAGGAATTGGTTTAGATCAAGGGTTCATGCTTAGGCTAGGTGCTTCTTAGCAAGAGTACCAAAGCTTGGGTGCATGACTCTCTTTACACTTAGGCTATTTCAATAGAGTATGATGATGTCGTCGACTAACATAGGGATGCCATTAATATTGTAAACTAGAAGCTTGTAACCAACATCCTTAACATTACTATAATGAGATTACCACATTTAACTAGTATATTCATTATGAATTTTAATAGAGAAGTAAAAGATATTAAAACTATAAGTACCATGTTTTATAATTACCATTCTTCATTAATCAAGTTCAAATATAGAGCATAATCCATAATACATAAAAAAAAAGTATATGTTTAAAAAGTATTAATGACCCAACGAATCACAAGAGAGTTTGGGTGATAAAATTGGAGCTATAATGGCATCTTTCTCTATCTAATGATAATTTTAGTCATCATAAAGCAAAATGAATTCACTAGATCTTTATTGCATTAAATCACATCTATCTGCTCACTAGTTTGAGCTATCTTTTATAGGCTACAAGAGCACCTTCTACCAGGGTGGAGCTGTGCATGTCGGGTGCTGAGATGGAGCTTTATAAATAATTATGTCAAATCCATTACCTTGTACCCTTTTTGCTATGATCGCCATGTGTAGACACTCCTTGAAGGTACCCAAGTAATCATTGAATTAGTTACCCACCTGCCATCTGGTGCAAGGTGTGCATCAATTCCTCTAACTAACATAACAGATAACAAAATAGTAGTCATCACAAATGATTTCCTATCATCAAGATGTTTTTTGAGTTGGCACATAACCATACTTAAATGAAATAGGGACCCGACATTACCCCATACAAAATTACTAGTCTACCCTCAGGGTAGGCTACCAAAGCCTTCAACGCATAGAAATTGGGTGTACTCTCTTTAAGTTCGATGCTGAAGTCTTCAAAGACCTTGATAGTGAGCTTGAATTACTCAGTGGTGCTGTCTATCTCTATGGAGGTGATGCTAAGAATGAGTACATCTATTTTCTCTAGCTCTTTTATAAAGGATGCAAGATTTTCCTTAGCTTTTGTCACTCCTTCATCAAGGATTGTTCCTTATTCCTAAGCTTTTATTTTTAAGATGTGGAAGAGTGATTCTAAGTTTTGATCTTGGTCCTTTATTTGATTTCTCAATGCATTGACCCTTTCCATGATTTTTTCATGCTCCAACTTGCTTGTAGAGTATACTTTTGCCATCAACTCTTCTTTCTCCCCCTTTAACCGCTTGAGGCACACATTTATGACTGATGCTTGGTTGGAAAAGTTATTGAAGATGGCATCAGTTGCATCTAATCCTTCTTGTAGATTTGTAAAAAGGTCCTCTACTTATTCGATCTTGGAAGCTAGCTCTTTCTGTAGTATGGGGCATGGGTCTTCTTCTTCTTCTTCTTCCTGCACTGGCTCTGGTTTCATCCTCAAGAGCATCTGCTTCACTAGCACATATAATCTATCAACCTATGAGAGGTTTGATGTATCAACACCAACAAAAAGGGATGGTTTGGATATATCTATGCACTCACATAGTTGATATAGCTTGAAATTCATGGCCTATACTTCATCTTTGACATCCTTACAAAGTTTTTCCCATTTCTTTGCTCTGCCATCATTGATGATGTTCTTTCACATGACTTCAATGGCGATATGGATGAGTGCATTCATAAACCTGATTGGGTTCATAGAATGAGGATTTATGATAAGGGATTCAAGCCCTTATTTAGGTTTATTCATGCTCAATATGGCCCTTTGAGGCACCTCAAAGTGAGGCTCATCCATATAGCTATCAAATGTAAACACAAGCTATTTGTGCATCCTGTCTATGGTAGATTTGGGGGACATGTTTTCAAATATGTAAAAATAATTATTTGTCCACCCCTTATGTAATTTTCCCCTTATAATAAACTCTATGCCTTCTTCTTTAGTGACAACCAAATTCATTTTCTCTTCTTCCTCTTCATCGGTACTATCACTTTCTTTGACACTTTCCTTAGAGGTATCTTCTTCCTATTCCTAAAGGGGTTGTTATTTGGATGTGCCCCCTTTATCCACTTCTTCTTCCTAGTGTTTCTCAGTGATAAAATTTAGGTGTAATCCCTTTGCACCAAATTTACCATCCTTTGCTTTTGGTGCCCCTTCACTACTTGGGCGTGCTTGTTGTGCAACTTTATCTGCTTTACTGGTGGGCTTGCTAGGTGCCTTCTCTGCTACTTCTACAATTAGTTTTGTGCTTACTAGAACTCCTTTGTTTTCTTCTCTTTCTTGGCCTTTATTTATTTGTCTACCTTATTTTTATTGCACAACCTTCTCCTCTTCGACCTCAATTATCTCAATAAATGCCTGATTCATGTTGACATCCTTCATAGCCTTCCTCTTTTTCTCTAGCGCCAACACCATCTCAATTTCTTCCTTGTGATGGCCCATTTTATTCCACAAAATTTTCTTTTCCTCCTCAATTTGTGGAGGCTGTGTGGAGGGTTCTTAGATGAGTCAATACATGACTTCCTTATCTCTTTAAGCATGATGGTAGTGTCACCTTAGAGGGCCTTTTGAACTTCCTTGATGCTGGGCTCCTCTCCCACTTCTTAGACAATGTAAAATTTGGTTCCTTCTTCTTTTGCCTCTTCCTCCATCTCTTCTTCCCTTATTCATGTGTAGGCCTCTTATACCTCCATTTTTGCTAGGGTTATTATTGGAATCAAAATGGATCCCTTAAACTTAATCTTTTTTAGTTTCTTACTTGATGAAGCAATTTTTGGCATGAAAGTCACATGCTTCTTCTTTAAAGCTGAAGGGGTTACTTCTTCATCAGAGGTGACCCTTAACTTGATGCGCTCTTGAATTTATTCAAGTGTCTCTCCTTGATTTTTCTAGGGAGTCTTCTTCTGCATTGCTAGTGATAGCTTCTCATCATCATTGATCTGAAAGGGGAGGTCATCATCTTTCCTAGGGTCTGTGCCCTTCTTTCATGGCTTTATCTCATAATATAAATTTAAGATGTGCCTTATGATGATTTATCTTTGGAGGGGATGGAGATTTGTTAGATCAGAGTCATCCTCCTCATCCTTTATGGATTTCCTTCTTGGGTGTACATATTGGCACCTCAACCTACTCCTATTCATATCCATAAACTTCACTAAGATGTCTAGCTTTTACATATTGGGGACCCTCCTTAGCACCTCCCTAAAGTATTTTATGGAAAATGTGTAAGGGAGTCTAAGTCATCTAGATAGGTGCCCTGATGATTTATCTTTGGAGGGGATGGAGATTCGTTAGATGAGAGTCATCCTCCTCATCCTTTATGGATTTCCTTCATGGGTGCACATATTGGCACCTCAACCTACTCATTTTCATATCCATATAATTCACTGAGATGTCCAATTGTTACGTATTGGGGATCCTCCTTAGAAACTCTATGAGTTTCAGGCACACCACACATAAATGTTAAATGATAATGAAGGTATCCATTCCAAACATGTGTTGAGGGAGCTCCTATAGGGTGCCCCATTCTATTCCAAATGCCTCAATGTAATGAGCACACCACCTCATTACTCATGTCTTATATTTTTGGGAGAAGGAAGATGGGTAGGTAAAGTCTTGGTACTTCAATGTCAGGGAGTCTTTATGCATCGAGAAGATGCAAAGATTGTTTTCATCACCATCAGGCATACTGATCTCCTCCATGACTATTAATATCAATACCAACCCCATCTGAAGGTCTCTAAGACCTTATAACACTCAAACATGTTCTTCACCATCTCCTTTGTAATGAATTTTACAATGTTAAATTTAACCCCTTGCACTATGTGATAGGTGATGCACAAGTAGGTCTTGCTGATATCCATCCACTATTCACCAGGGCAAAGCTTGAAACTCATGAGGTACATCAAACCCTTGTACTATGGTCATTTATATCATTTATTGGGAATGCAAATCCTCTTTTGTAATAACTAAGGATTTTCAAAACCCTTTTGTACTTTTTCATCATCTACCATCACTAGGTAGATGCCTATGCCTAAGTCTGGGAGCTCGATGATTCTACTAATTAGGCACGCTAATATACACATACACCTCCTTTTGAAGTAGAAGTAGTCTCTATGGATGCACAAAAGGAGGAAATGCATGATTTCCTCTAATTTTTCAAAATATGGCAACTCATAGAGCTGGGTTACACTGGTGGTTGCAAGCCTATCTCAAATGGAGACATCGAACAAGGCCATACCTGCCTGTATCTTTTCTCCTATGTCAACCACCTAGTCTTGGTTAAGCTATTTTGCATTGATCGATATGCAATGATTGTATTTTTTCAACCTATATTTATACACAAAAGACACCCAAGTCTCCCTTACCAAGTCTTCTAGGGTAAACTGCATTTCCTTATATGACATTTTGGTGAGTGCCATAGGGTCAACCTCAACGACATTAAATCCCTCAGTTGACTATACCTTCTTCTTTGCAGTGGCTATTTATTCTATTATCTATACCTTATTAGCATCCTTCTGTGCCTATGATGGACTAGAACTTATTTATTTCTTCCCCATTTAGAACTAACTAGTATTGAAGCATGGTCTATTGATCTTACCAAAGCCTGTAATATTTCTTAGTTCTTTCTCATAGTTATGGGTTCTATGACTATGACTTTGGCTCTCAAGATTCATTTATCATTAATGGTGACCTTGATGTTACTCAAAATTTCTCTTACCTGGTTCTCTAGTAATTCCCTCTCTACATACCTCTATTTTAATCTCAAATGAAACACAATCTCATTTCCTATTCACTTGTTCTTATTTGGCAGTTGTGGGTGCTTAGGGTTTCATTTTGGTAGCATTTTCTCACTTCAGCTCTGGTTTGGTTTTGGTTCTACTTTTTTGTTTTTTACATCCTAATTCGTTGCTAGATGAACTTGTTAAATTATCTGTAGATATCTGCAACTAACAAATTTATATTTGGTTATGTTTCTGACTAAGCTTGAGATTTATGTTATTTCAAGATAATAGAATGTTTCTTATTTAGATGATAATACATGATTGCTTATTATGAATTGGTTTATGTATGCATTTACATTTTAAACATATTAATGTATTGATTTAGTTATTTATTACTGCTTATGATTATCATGTGATATGATCTAATTACTTATGTGTTGTGATGTTGATGTAGGAGAATTTTTATCTTGAGTTTACTAGAGGGAGAGCATCATCTAAGAGAATGATGTAGATGGAGGCATCGCTAGTCGATAGATAACTAGTGAAACCTTGCACACACCACGATAATTGATCATGGTAGAAAATGCATTTTAAAATGATTACATTAATATTTGTTTAAATTATTATTTTATGTGATTGCCTAAGTAGGTAGATTATAAAATGAATTCCCTTGTGTGTTTATCCTAATGTGTCATTAATACTCATAAAGGCAAAATTAATAAAAATAAAATTTAATAAAAGTTATTATTTGTGATTTTACTACTAAATTGCTAAAGCATAATTAAATGTTAAATTAAGTTTAATATAAAATTGGGTTGTCATATTAAAATATAAAAAAAGGGAATTGTTTAAAAAAAAAGAGAGAAAAAAAGAAAAAATAATTAAAATTAGAAAAAAGAGAAAAATAAATTAAAAATATAGAATAATTAAAAAAAACAAAAAAAAAAGAGAATTGAATGTCTTAAAATTAGCAAAAAACAAAAAGATAGAAACAAAAATGTTGTTTTAAAAAAAATGGCTTTAAAAAAAAAGGTGAAACATATTTTATAAGAGGGAGAAAGGGAGATAAGACGGTAGCATGGGAGATGAAGAAAAGAAGGACCGATGAGGAAAATAAGAAAAGAATTAAAAGAGTGGTTTATTAGGAAAAAGGAGGATGAAGAATGTTTGAAATTTTTTGTTATGGAGACCAAGTAGGTATTGCCTTATATTTTATTGAAATATCATGGAGTGCCTAAATTTGAGTATGGGATAATATGTAATGATTTACTTTGAGTATCAAAAATAAACTAAACCCCTACTAAACTCAGCCATACAGTGAAACTATTTGCATAAAACTGAACACACACACACACACACACACATATTATCAAATGCAGAAAGCAATTACGTGAACACATATGACTGTAAGGAAACTATATAATGTAAATGAAATCATTTTTAGAATATCATAAAAAAATATGTTATTTACATAAGCTAAATATGGTTATTTCTACATAACAATTTATCTAATTCTTTTATGGTAGGTTGATAATATCTGCATCTAAATTCCCCTTGTGGTGTCTAATGATTTGTGTGGCATCCAAATTTATTGTGTGGCATCTAATGTTTTAGGTGGCGTCTAGATATAAAGAATACCAACTTGTGATATTTATAAATAACTAAATATATAAACTGTCCATTTCCATGACAAATCTTTAAGGGTGTGTGCCTAAATAGATGGAAGAGGTTCTGCTAGGCATTGCAAGGCTACAGACAACATGCATGGATCGTGCATCTAACCCAAACCTAGGTTGAAATTTTGATAAAATCCTTGGCTGGGTAGGTCTTCCAAATAAAAAGATGCTCATTCAATTAATTTAACTCCACCAACATGTAGATGGAAAATTTTATGCCAACAAGCAAGAGTAATATGGAGTGTTTCTCTAATCATGGTAAGAAGATTATGGGCATTGTTAGAGTCAAAATCCAGAAAATCTAAGTCATGTTATATTAAACCTAGGCATATACCTTCTCATGCATATTCATCCATGTTTTAATGGAATCAAATGTCTTAGCAATAGTATGCTATACAAAAATAAAATATTTCAATTGAGTATGAGTCACCATATTTCTGTATTGGCGTCACTTTATTTATATATTAATTAGTTTGGCTTTGCCATTAAAAAATATATATGCCAAACCATATTATCATAAGTTTATTATAATTACCCTTTTTTCCATATGAATTGATGTTAGCATCATTGTTTGTGGTTGAATTCCTATATAACAACTAAGAATCGATATACATAGTTTAAATTTGGCCTTATAAAAAAATAAAAGGGTATGCTGCCTATTTTTATTGACATTGCTTATATAATTTTTTAGCATCATCGAATGAACACACCATATAGTATTAAGTTTGAGAATGCATTGCTAGCTTTCTTGGTAGGTCACTTAACTGAGTGTGAGTATGCAGTATTAGTTAACTTGGGTTATTTATAATTTGGACAATATTAAATTGATGAGATTGAAATAAGAACTCATGTACATTTTGGATGTAAATTAACTTGAAAATGACTACATAGGGATATATGAATGAAGTCATGGATAATGGTCATCAAATTTAAGGACCCTTTTATAAAATCATAAATTTGAAAATTTAATTTAAAAGGGACCGTAACTATAACTTGTTGGAAACCCAAAAATAGAGATCACTAAGGCATGGCAAGTATACTATATGGTCTTTCATTACACAATGATAGCTAGGGTATGCTTTGAGTTTGGGGTACAAAACCTATTGCACAAATGGAAATTATTAAAACTTTATATTGGTGTTTACACAAAAGAGCATAGGTATACTATTTCTTGTTGGTTATGCTTGAATAAAAAGGTGTGCGTCTCTAGCTATATTTACTTGGATGATTGTAAACTATAGAACTTGGTTAATAGAGATCATGCCTGCCAATATAATTTTAGAGGGTCTTGGTCATAGGATTCATATTCATTCAAATATAATGGAGATTAAGAGGTAATTGAAAATTTTAAACAAGAGTTATATATATTTTTATTCTTAGACAACATTGTCATTTGAAGAATTTATGAGTTTAGGGTGGATTCAACATGTAGGAATTGCTCATGGAATCTGTGAATTGTGTCAAAAATCCTAGTCGCTTAAATTTGCATTTAATTGATTGATGCATATTTACAATTTATCATGGATCTTTATTATCTTGGGATAATTGATGGGAGTTGAAATCCTTGGTTAGAATTAGGACTATAAAAAGCTCTTGACTAAATGTATAAATAAACAGTGGTTTAGTATTACATAACATTGGAATAACTACTTGGGGTGCATAATATATAAGTGCTCATACATAGGGGTTGTCTTGTAGTTTATTAGACTATTTGAGTAAGTCATTGAGTTCTCAAAAATAAGAAACTATAGCCCTTTGGAACTAACTTCTATAAAAATGGAATACAATGTTTAAATGAATGTTTAATGAGTTTATGAGTTTCTATTTTTTAGCAAATGAATGATTGACTATTAGTATTCAATGTTGGATAATTATGTGCAATACATATTATAGATGTTAATGTGTTCAATTATTTAGTCATATTCATTATGTAATGATGCATCGTGATGCATGATATAATAAATATTTATTTGTATACTATCATGCAAGATGAATTAGGATATATCGAGTGGTATAAACTCTATACTTGTTTGCTAGTTATTATCTACATGAATTAGTTGAGTCTTGAAAATCATAAGTTTAATTTATGTATTGTTATACAGTTGGGAACCTATGATAGTATGAGATATCATAGGGTATTACACTATAAATAATGTTGTACTCAAGTGGTACATACTATAATTATTATGCTTAAACTCATATCTACATCTGACTATTTTTACTATATACATGTTGGTTATTGTTGTGGATAGTGTGTGTTATCTAGTTGGTAATATTTGAGTGTATGTACATACAAACTTGAGAGGTTAACAAATGTTTTTTTGGTATGTTATTATGTTATGTGGGAATGATGAATTGATTTTTTTGGTTGTGAAAAATTGGTAGTTAAATCTTAGAACAATAGACTATGGTAATATGAGTTGCCATAGGGTGTATATAATTAGAAATCAGTTTATATTATTTGAATTGCACAACTAATTAGATGATTACTTGAGGAGTATAGTTATAATCATTATTTCTAATATGGGATAGAAGATAATGAAAGATTCATGCATAGGTTTGACGAAGTAAATGTATGTTGTTATTATTCCTTTATATAGTGTGTTGTATGATGCATTTTTAGTAGGATGTAAGTTGACAAATATTATGGTTGAATTTTATTTGACCAATCTACATTGCTAATGTAAAGTAAAGAGTGAGACAAATGTCATTGGCTTACTTGTATTAAAATGTTAAATGAATGCAGTTTGATCAAGTGGTGTGTATGAAATTGATGGATCTATAGGTCATTTTTATATTATTATTTATAAAACTTTGGGCAAAAATATGTTTAGTAAGACATTATCATTTTATGAGTATGATTTAAATGTATATGTGATATCTTACAATAGATCAATTGTTCTATGGTACAATGCATGTTTAGTTAGTTAGAAATCACATAACACATGAGTACTTGCTAGTCTCTTTGGATTTTTACACTGTCACTATCTACCCATCTATGAAGGGAGAGCCATTTCCTAATGGGATTAGTACGGAGGATCATTGGTCTGTGGTTGGTATGAAAAAGTGATTAGATGATGTTCTCCCTCCCTACAATAGTACTACTTATCGAGATGACACTTGAGATTACCACAAAGACTTAAATTTTAAGAACTATGTTTTGGAGTAGCCAAGTGTCTTATTTGTACATTGCATTATATTATACTTGCTATTTTAAAGTAATCATGAAGTGTTATAATTATACTTTGATGCACATTGATAGTGGTGATTGTGTAGTTACATAAGTTGAATTTAAAGTATTATAATTACTGAGTTATCATTTTCTCATGATGTTAGAGATCCACATTTTAGGTTATAATATGTATTATTTTCATGTTTGCACATGATTAATTTTATGATCTCTATTAGACTCTCAAGATGTAGTCTACTTTTGTATTTGTGTTTATTATTTTTTTTTTACGTATTTCTAGTTAGATCCCAATTGAGATGTTATAGTTTTGGTTTAAAATTAGCTTAAGGTTTGTAACCTAAATTAGTGCACCATCAATGTCTTTATACCTTAACTTCAGCTACCATCTTAATTGTAGGTGAGTAATGGCATGGCAACTAATAGATTTTTTGAAATTTTCTAAAACCTATGAAATTTGATAAAATCTATTGTCATATTCACATTTATTATATATATTTGTGCCTCCGTCGTCATTAAAATAAATTATCTTAATGATGTTTTTGATGAAGTGATAGGTATTTTCAAATAGTCACTTCTTGCTTACCATTGGGTGGGTTCCATCTTGTTTGGATGATCTTACTCCTACACTTTATTCACCTTGGTGCAACCTTCACCCTTCTTATGGCAACCTGGGGATAATACTTCACATACACTTGATTCAACCTCATTGGTTCCATCTTCTCTTCTTGCTATGCTTCTCTTCAAGCACACTTTTATTTCTTACACTTTTCATCTCTTACCTTGGCCTATCCTATCCCTTACAAATCCCTTGCACTGATCCTCCAAAATTTATTTTTCCTCTCATGATCTCTTGTACATGATCATCTTGTGCACATTTATTTTCTTTCTTATACATGAGAATTATGTGCACCTTCTTTTGTTTACTTGGTACTTATAATTTTCCAAGTCTGGAAAACTCACATACCCATAAACTTAGGTTTATGACCTTAGGTGATTAGAAAGCACCCATGATAGACTCACCCAACTAGATTTATGCATGAAAGTGCCAAAATAGATCTCCTATGGACTTGAAAGTTCCTCTTTTATTCACTCATCACCAACACAACTCAAAACAACACAAAACATAAGGAAATGTTTGTCTTACACCAAGATTTATTTTGGTCAGCATAACACAACTGACTTGTGACTAGAAAGTCAATGCCTGATGATGTAAGCACCATCCTATTACTTATATGGATTTAGTTGGTTACCATTGAAATACCCATGGAAAATTTCACCCAAAAACATGCACAACTTGCATGCACCTATCTCTAGCATGCTGTGGATAACATAAGAGTTGATCCACCTAATTTACAACTTGCCTGAGTGCTTGAGGTACTTAGAGTCATAGAGTAAGACCAATGCTCCTTTAATAAGCACCTTATGCTTTATATGCTTGTCATGCCATAGCTTCTAATATGCCTTCTCTATTTTTTGTCTCCATCTTACTTGGGTGTGCATCTCGTCCAAGTGCTCCAAGTTTTCCAACTGTGCACTCAATGATTTTTGGTCATCCAAATGACTAATACATGCAATGCAAAATGAGGGCACCATGAAATCCATTGGTAAAACTACCTCTATGCCAAGTATTAGTTGAAATGATGTTGCCTTATTTAGATGCTTCTATGTTATTTGGTAGGCCCATAATACTACTGACACTTGATCATCCCAATTTTTGTGACCAACATTGCATATTTTTTTGAGGCATGTCCCCAATATCTTATTGAATGCCTCAACTATTAGAGGTAAGATCACTCAGGGGGTGAATTAGTGATGCTAGATAAACCAAGTTTCAATTCCAATTCTTTCAAACCCTTAACCAAATAACATTATCATTCTTCAATCATACACATCATTTATAGTAACGAACAAGATAGATAATCAAGATCATACACATAACACAAGACTACATGGGAAACCCTATTAGGGAATAAAACCTACTAGAACCTAAAAAATAGACTATAGTCTTATAATTATAAGATCTAAATTTAGACCAACACTAGCTGATCAAGAAATGCCCATCCCTTAATTTAGTGAGACACCCATCCCACAAGGAGGAACCAACCCCTTAAGCAACTAAACACCCACTTAGCTATCTTGATATGATATCTACCTTTGATATGATGTCTTCTACACTTGATGATGAATTTTTTTTGCTTTTACTCTTCTTCACTCTTTTATCTCTCTCAAATACCCTTTAGGGCTTACTCTCTCAATTAGCCTCTTTTAGGCTTATTAGGTCTAATGACCTATGTGTTCATCTTTATCAACTTGATTAGATAAACATGTCTAATCTTTGTCACACTATGATGATCCTCAATAACACATATCTTCTCTTCCAAATGTACTATTTTTCACTTAATTCGACACTTGCTAACTCTACTCTCTCTTTCAACTCATCACACACCCACAAACTTGCTCATACAAGTAATGCATCCAAACACCACTTTTGGATCACTCTAAGCTTCTTCATTCATCCTTAATATTCTCTATACTTCAGTCTATCCACTGAGCACATTCCCTCTGATCTCTTTCCCTCATCTCTATATTCTATTCTCTCAACACATCCACATCCAAGTCTTGAAACCATTACCTTGGTCTTCACTCTTTATAGAGCCTTCATGAATATCAACTTCTAGGATGGCCATAATATTTGTCTTAACCCTTAAGACTTCTGTCATGCTAACACATAGCTCAATACCATTATTACAAGTTGTCCATAACATCCATGGGTCATACTTAAGTAGCTACATCTTTCAATTAGGCCTTATAAGCCCTTATAGGTCTCATGAAGACCGATTACCCCTTTAGCACTTCATTGATCAAAATAAGAACACAATATCACTTTCAAATACATAAAACCACTCCACTTAACTGTTATGACACATTTAAGTGATTAATTCCACCAAAACACTCTTCTACTAAAACACAAATTACTCAAACATTATTTTGTACATATAACCACCATGAATAAACATACATTCAAATTTGAATCTCAAAATATACAATTTGAAAAACATTAAAACCTTATAATAAACTTTATTGGATGCACCTTGAATTCTTATTCAACTTTGATTTTTACTCCATCAACAAATTTCTCTTAGATCAAAAGATATAAAAAAAATATTCAACACTAGTTATTCCTTTGTTAATTTCAAATACCAACAGTTACTGGTAAATGTAAATATTACAGGTACATGTCTTGATCTCATGCTCCTTGAAAGCTAAATCAAATGCACTCCATCGATCTCTTTGGGAGTATCATGGTATTTACATTGCATTACTCACCATTGATCATAGATCCTCCCTTCTAAGATCAAGCAACTTGGTAACTCCACATGCCCTCTGTATACCCTACAATTAGTCTCTAATGAACTTTCACCACTTGGTAGCCCTACATGCCTTTTGAGCATCCTTTGACATATTGACTTAATAAACACCATTAGATCACTATATGATAATATAAAACATTCCATTAAATCCTTATCTGGTTAGATTAATTACTCGTCATAGTCTTCATCACCTAATTAAATGCTCACCATAGATCTTTGATAATATAAATTTGGCTAAGTATGGGAACCACTGCAATTTACATGGAAGGCAAAATTTTTACCTTAATAAATTTTTCTATGCTCAACTTCATGACCTAAAATTTGAACCACATGATCACCTTTAATAGGGAAATCCATCCATGTATCAAACTAATCTTGAAACCTTCATACATATGAAATATGATGTCATCAAACTACTTACTTAGCCTTGTTTGCCAAGATGACTACTTGATCATAGGCACTGATATGACTACTATGATAAACTCTTTTTACTTATAGAATAACTCTAAGCACTCATAATGCCCCATAGGGTCTCTACAACATGTCTATACCATCAATAACATCCATCA
Organism: Torreya grandis; assembly: GCA_037957365.1. Lineage (NCBI taxonomy): Eukaryota > Viridiplantae > Streptophyta > Pinopsida > Cupressales > Taxaceae > Torreya > Torreya grandis. The sequence continues at coordinate 567,383 of JARHVA010005566.1, read as the reverse complement.
TCTACCTATATAATTCAAACAATGAAGAACTATGTAATAACATTGAATCATATTATGTCATTGTCATTTTAGCACACATGACACATCATCAACATCCTTGGTCACCTTGGAGATATAATTTACTAAGCTCCAACATTGGTTATGCCATTTTCTTGGAGATGATAGGGTGTTGTCTTGTGGTATGCCACCATGTATTCAATTAGTAAGATTTGCATAATTTCATTGGGTAAGTACAAGCCTCTATCACTAGTTAGACTAAGTAGGCACACATAGAAACTTATGATGATTTCCCAAATAAACCTTGTGGTGGTGGTGGTTGTGTAGTATTTGGTTGGTGCTACCTTGATCTACTTGGTGAAATAGTCTATGGTAGATAGAATATATCTTGTACTTGTACACCTTGTTGTGAGAGTGATCAACCCAAAAAAGTTAATGAACCATTTTTTGAATGGTGCCTAAGCAAGAATGGGAATGAGAGGCATATCATCTTGGTGGTTGGGATTTCCTATGCACTGATAGATGTTACATGCCTTGGCATAATATTTTTCATCATGGAGTAGACTTGGCCATCATAAGCCAAATTACAACACTTTATGCATAATTACGTCTCCAACATAATGGCCTCCTGCTATCCCCTCATGTGCTTCTTGTAAGATAAAGTAGCTTTTGTGTTTTAGGACAAATCAATGCATGACTTCATTTTTATTCAATTTTTATAGTTCACCACTAATCAATTGAAAAGGGGTAATATAAATTATGAGTTACTTCTTTTCTTTAATTGTTATAGTCTTGGGCACAGACCCAGATGTTATAAAATTGGTGATCTCTACCAAGTCCTCAAGGATGAATTATACTTTATAGAGTTTTTAATTTGGCATGTCATCCTAAATAGGTACTACCACATCACTAGAGTTGATGTGAGATAAATGGTTTGGGATCGAGTTTTATTTTCTAGGTTTTACAATAACCAAAAACTAAAATTCTTGGAACAAAACTATCTATATACAAATGTGCCTATGGAGAATGAGATTATTCATGAGGTACTTAAGTGCCTTACGATTAGCGAATAAGATGAATAGGGTTGCCAAAAAGTATTGCCTAAATTTTTTTAGGTCATAGACCATGGCAAGCACCTCACACTCAGTTGTTGTATAGTTTCACTATGTTTGGGTCAATTTCATACTTGCAAATGAGATGGGATGATCAATTTTGCCTTTACTAGGTTGTGTCAATATGGTGCCAATTATAGATCTAGATACATTGACATGGATGTGGAATGGATTCATCTAGTTAGAAAATTGTAAAATAGGTGCACTGTCCAACTTGAGCTTTAGAGTTTCAAAGGCATCCTCTTGCATTTCACCCTAATAGAATGGGTCATCCTTGTGTAAGATGTCATCTAGAAATGCCTAAATACTTGCATAGATCCTTATGAAATTTTTATAGTAGCCATAATGGCCAAGAAAGGTTTGAACATCTTTCTGCATGGAAGGGGTATGGAGCTATAGGATAATTATGATCTTCATGAGATCAACAAGCAGACCATCTTTGCAGATGATGTGCCTGAATAAGGTACCATAAGGTGTCATAAAGATGAATTTATTGAAGTTTAAGAATATTTACAACTACTTTCACCTTTAAAACATGAGGCAAAATTTGTCATGATGGTCTTTCACTATCCCATACACAATCCAATCATCAAGTACATTTGGAGGAACTTGTGAATGAAGTCCTTAAATGTAGTGATTACCACTTTGGAGAATATGATTGGTACATTTTTGAGTCTAAAAGGCATCACATTATATGAAAAATAACCCCATTCTATTGAAAATATCTTTTTAAGCTTGTCCTCCTCAATTTGGACTTAATGGTATCCTAAGAACCCATCAGTGAAGGTGTATATTTTGTAGTTTGTAATTCCATCCAAGACTTCATCAATAAATGAAGTTAGGAAGGGGTTAGTGATACATACAACATTCAATAGTCTAAATAAATACAAATATATATGTTTCCATACTTTTTTATTCTAATAACCTTAGGGCTCACCCATTCCAATTCTTTCACAGGGTAGATGACACTTATGACTAACATACCATCAATCTTCATTTTCACCTTGGCATGGAGATTGGGTTCATTTTATAAGGGTGATTCTTGATAGGTCTTACACCATCCACTAATTTTATGCTCATCTTATAGAGGGATGGGTGGGTGCCCTTCATATCTTGATAATTCTAAGGGAACAAGTCTTGGAATTCTTTCAAGATATCCACAATTCATGCCAGCTCTACATCAGACTAGTATGCACCCAAAGTAGCCATCTTTGGTTCCCCTTCTAAGCTAATGTCTACCTTGGTAGGTTTGAGAGATGCACGATAGGTCTCATTCCTATCTATATGTGAGTCTTCAACTTACCTACTACCCTCAGTTATTTTTATTCAAATATGAGTAGGGTCTTCTTCATTGAGGGTGGTATCCTCCAATTAGTTCATAAAATTCCTTTTACCTACCAGGTTTATCTAAATATGCACCTTCCAAGTCTCATCCTCTTCTTCACTCAAGTCACTATTGAGCACTTTCTCTTTAAATAAAGTTGTGAAAACCAACCCTTTCTCCCCAAACATATATTTTAGGCACTCCTCTAGGATTGTAGTGTCCTTAAACACTACCCTTTAAATTACTTATAGTGGCTCGATCAATTTTAGGTTATATGAAGAAAAAGAGAAGGTGTGTACAAACTGCTCCTTAAGTACATCCCAATTTGATGTCTCACAATGCATTTCATTTAATACATACCATGCTCACACCCATGCCTTCAAGGTTATGTAGAAGGAATGTACCCATAGGTTTCTTGGGGCATTCTCATTACAAATAGTCCACATTTATTTACATAAGCACACATGCACTACATGGTTAGAATCATTGGAGTGAGTAGATATGTCTAGGTCCTTATTGCTTTTCTTGATCTAGTGTATATGGCTACTTTTACATCTTGACAAATTGGTAAGTTAGGCCTTTACACTACCCACCAAAGAGTGGTAGTGCTCCTTAAAATATACACTAGTGCACCCATTCTATTTATAGTAGAATTTTAAGCACACTATGAATTAAATAAACTAATTCAAACTCAAAAAACAAACTAATTATTAGGAAAGATTCATGAAGCAAATCAGAATGATATAAACCTTACCAAATTCCTTATTTTATATCACCTCCTTTTAGGATGCTCTAATGGATTTGTGATTGCATATTAGACTCAAATTTTGGCATAGTGATGACATGATAAAAAGATTTTGATGATGGATGAATGATTGATTCAAGGACTAATTTGGCATGGATTCCCTAGAAGCTTTATAGTTTAATTTTTGGCATTAAGATGTTATGAGTTCCATAGATGGATCCAATGGAAGATGGAGGTTGGTTATATATATTGTGGAGGGAAGATCAAGGGTTGATATTTAAAATTGTATGAGGAGATCCAATGGCTATGGATTATTCAAGGACTATTAAATTCCTTAGAAGTCTCTAGTTTAGAGACTTCTAGAGACTTGGAGGAAATTCTCTAATTATAGAGACTTCTTGATTAGATTAGGGATAATGGAAGATTAGGTAGGGGTTGAATAGTGATTAGGTAGGTGATTAAGGACTAGGGATGTAGGAAAGGCTAGGGTGTAGGTTAGTAGGTGGGTAGGTGGGGTTATGTGAATTTAAAATTCCCATATAATGGATAGCTAGGATTAGATTAGGAAAATAGAGATTAGCATAGAATTAATGAAAGAGTGGGAAGAAATAAGGTTAGTGAATGTAAGATAATAGAAGGGGAAAATATTAGATAAATTAACTATGGATTAAGATAAATTAGTGGGATAAAATAGGTTAAACAAAATTAGTGTCAACTAATAGGAATATTAGTTGACAGTAATGAAGTGAAAATTTTTAGGTGCATACATTTTACCTCTCTTTGAAAGGACATTATGAGTGGATGAAGTGGAAGGAGTAGTGGTCTTTCAATGAAAAACTATGTCATAGATGAATGTTAGTAGATGATGATAGGGGATATGATTGATGCCCCCTCAAGGGGATATTCATGGAAGAATGAGGCAGATGGCCACTTGAAAGAAGAAGAAAGGGGTGTGATGAGATGGATAGATGAGGGTATGGGATGAAAAGTTGTGGGATAGATTATGAATAATATAAATTCAACTTGAGCAATGAGCTACAAATTGATGACATCCCTAGTAAGGACACATGCACAGAGAGGAATATGATGGGTTTCATAGTTGTAGACACATCACAAGGGGGAATTAACCGTAACAAAATGATGATATAATTAAAATGATACAATATTGAGATGTATCCAAAGCAAAGATACATATAAGGGAGAGTTGTGGGCCAAGATAAGATGATGATTTGATAAGATTAATGATAAGTGTAACTCGAAGCTAAAGTTGATCATTATGATGAAGTGGATAAGAGAGAATAAATGATGTGATCGAGTGACCAAAAGACCAGGGAATGATGATAGTTGAGAGAGATAGTGTTCAAGCTATCCTTGAGCATTGAAATATGGCCAAGTTCTACCTACATAGTCTAGAAAAACCTCAGGCTGATGTGGTTTTGCTTAGAGATGATGACAATGATGATGATTAGTGATTAGAAAGTGATGATGATAAGGATGATTTGGCTTATTAGTGATTAAAGGATATGATTCAGATGATGAGATGAGGATGAAAGATTGAATTTTAGTTATATGAGTTGAGATAATTAGATTAGTGATGGGAAGAGGGATGATTAGATGATTAGGTAAATGGTGAGGGTATGGGGGTGATCAAGTCATCACAATGTCATAAAGCTCATCATAGTCTAAAGAATCAATTAAATATGGCACTTGGAAGTATGCCCCATGATATAAGCATGACCTAGAGGATAGGATGCCAAAGTGCATGGGAAAATGGTGAACTTTTCATCCTCAAGGGAAATTTTGGTGTCCTCATATCATCCTCATTCATTGCCTAATAGATAAAAAAAGATGTGAAATACATAAGAAAAAAAAGATATATACATGATAAAATATAGGCAAACAAGTTAAATAATAGAAGAGAAACACACATGTATCTACATGTAGTTTTATAATGTCTTGTATAATGATAGAATGAGTGACTAGGTGATGGGCTAGACTAGGATGATAAAGATGTGATTGTGAACATAGGAAAAACTTAGATTTGGATAGGCTGATCGAGATTAGGATTAGGATGAGGACATTAACCCTAGTTTAGGATAGAAGGATGGATGATGTGATAAGATATTTGAATATCAACTTGGTCTTGAAATTGAATAAAAAATTGGTCAATGAAGGGGATTTAGAAAAGTGATGACCAAGGATTGTCAATAGATAAAGCCCTGGAAGGATCCAATTTAGCAAGGAGACTAGGAGATGATGGGATCAAAAACCTTTCACACTAGCAAGGATTAATTGGATGGGTGATAGGTATGAAAGGGAAATGATAGGATAGTGATGGGATCAAGTAGCTTCCATACTAGTAAATGGGTAATTGGATGGGTGTCAGGTATGAAAAGGCCTTGATAAGAAGTGATGGGTGCTAAATTGTAGTCTTTGACAAGGTGATGTACATTGATAAGACCTATAGGATGAGATGGAAGATATGAAGGGATGGGTGACCACTCCGATTTGGTATCAAGACAAAAGTGTGATATCTAAAAGATGGGACAATATGATATGGATGCATATGGATATGACTAGGGGAGTAGACATAAGACAAGATATGATGGACTATTTTAGCTTTTTTAAGTTTTATAATTTTTTAGGATTTTTGATATATTTCATTTTTTTGGGATTTTTGGGATATCTATATACATTGTACAAATGGGGTTACTAGCAAAGGTAATACAAAGCCTAGTAACTAGGAGAAGGATGGAGGGATGATGGATGGGATGAAAAAGGATGAAGATGATGGGGACCAAGGATAAATGGAATAGGGATAACTAATGACCACATCATGTAAGAATTAGATGGTTATGTTTCCCCAAGTGTTCATTAGAGGATATGCCAAAATGGTTGTGAGAACATGGCTCGAGACACATTCCACTTCCTTATGAAAGGTCAAGACTAGAAAGGGATGATTGACATATGAATATAGGGATACAATAGTCATGGATGGGTGATATAGATAAGGATGACGAGGGATGAGATAAGTTTTTGACAAAGGATATGGATGAATTTTCCCTCAGGTGTTGAAGAATAATGTAGGCAATAGATTATTTTACCATGATGCTAGAAATTGGTTTTCATCATGGTACTTTCCCAAGGAACCAGAAGACTAGTTTTCACCATTGAAAGAATGAGTTTTTTTTTTGAATTTTAACTTTTATGGGCATCTTAATTTATTGGATATGGGTATGAGATGAAGGAATGATAATATTGGATAGATCCTTAATTAACACTGATTATAGAGATATGTGATGTTAGGATCATGTCTTGGTGGCCTTTATTGATTCTTCATTTAGTTTCCTCCAGACGTTTTGACCAAGTGTCTTTGTAACCTTGTGGGGGAGAATGTTGCCCAGGGATTTGAGATATGGTATGGATGGGAGGATGTCATCATTGTGATGATGGGATATAGGATGGGAAGGAGGGGTGTGATCATGAATGATATGATGGGATGGGAAGTGGAAATGGTATTTGATAGTTACATATATCATTGGATATGGTGGAGGAGATTTTGTAGATTGGTGCCATGAGATTAAGGGATTCAAGACCTATTGATTTGATGATTATTTGATCCAAGCATTAAGAGGATGGTTGGCTATATGACTATTTGTTGATTGGATTTGATTTTAACTACCCCTTGGTGCCTAATTTTGGGCTTCATTAGAGGAGATTAATTTGTGTCTCGATATATAACTATTTTGACTTTGATATGCCCCTAGTGCCAGATTTTGAGCTTCACTAGGGGAAGACATTTTGTGATTAGGCTGATAATTTGAATTTGCTTGACTTTGGATTATGGGATCAAAGATAATTTGATGTTGATTTATGATTTTTGGAATATGGTCTTGAATCTTTATATTTTTAGCACATGATATTAAATGTAGAGGGGAATCTAATGATGCATGTTCCTATTTGTTCCCTTCATGGAGTGGGATATTGGAATTATGGAGGCAAGGTGGATGGTGAATTTTGGGTGATGGATTAAGGGTATAATGGGAAGCATAGTCCTTATAAAGGTCATTAGGAACCCTAGCCTCAATGTTAGATAAAGTGTCCTCAATAATTTCCAAAGGATCACCAATACATGCCTATGAGGTAGGATTATATCCACTCTAAAAATTAGATAAAGTATTCAATAACTTAGTTATGACATCATCATCATGAGTGGGATCATAAAAAGAGTAGGAATTATCACCATATACTATAATATTGATAAAGTATGATGATTTTTATGATGAATTTGATTCAAATGTTGGTGTGTAGCATGATCCAGATGTAAATAAAACTTGTTCTAACTCCCATGCTGACTTTGACATATATAATGCTATGTTGATAGTAAATGATGATTTTTCCATGATTGTCCTCTCAATGGGGGGTATTTAATGTGATGGGTGAGAAGGAGATGATGAAGGGATAATGGATTGAAAAAAGATAGGTCCATGAAAGGGATTATGGGATATAGAAGGACTAGGGGTTTATAGGGAGTAGATTTGTTTTGAATGGATGGGTGGTCAGAGATGGGGGGATCAGGAGGATGGATAAGATGTCTATACCTTGACTTGGAAGGGGAAGTGTTTGACCATGATATGGAATGGAATCTTGGCATTACTCTTCTTGTTCACCCAAGGATTTAAATTCATCTAATTCATCTTCAATTACTATGTCACCACTATTAATGAGTTCTTGGACATAGTCTTGGAATTTTTGACATCATTTAATGGAATGACCCCAAGTTTGATGATATAGACAATATCAATTTGATTTATACCCAGAGGGATTAGGCTTGGTGGGATCAAGATGTTGTATGGGTGGATAGACCATCATGTTAGTGATGACAAGTTTTTGGAAAAGGGCTTCCAAGGACATAGGAAGGGGAGTATAAGGAACCACTTTGATTTGTGACTTTGATGTGGAAGCATTGGAATTTATATCAGATGGTGTTTGATGTGGCTGGGTGGATGGATAGGTGGCCAAGATTGGATTCCCTTTGCTAGAAGGGGAAGGGGCAGATGATTGGCTATGACTAGTGGATGGGGGATTGGAAGGAGACTTACACAAAGGGGTTTATGTTGGAGGTGAAATAAGTTAAAGCTGATCAATACCTTTAGGAATTGGAATACCCATAGTAATGAATTTTAAGAGGATCTCATCATTGTTGGTAGCTATTATTAGTCTATGAGAGTGGGGTCTAATGGCATGGTGGTGGGTGATAAATGTGATGGATGATGATTAGTAGATGGAGGGTTTGACTGTAGAAGGGTATGAATTGGGGCCAAAGGGTTTTGAATAGGGCTAGTGGATTGTGGAGTTGGATGAGAGAAGGTTTTATGTTGGACTTGTTTAGGAGATAACTTTAGGCTTATGGGGTCAAAATAATTAGGAAAACAGGCACCCATATTCCATATCCATAAGAGGAATTCATTTTTATTTTCTATAATGTATTGATTGATGAGGGTAACCGCATTAAGGAATGTTGATATAGATTTTGATGAGCTATATAATGGTGATTTGGGGTGAATGGGATCAAGGTTTGAGGGTAGGTGAGCACCTAACTCTAGTTCCCACAAAAGGACTTCATCCTTGTTGGCTAGGATGTATTGATGTACAAGAATCAGGTCCAAATCTATGGGAAATATGGATGATGATGTGAAGGTAGACTAAGGTTTATTTGAACAAAGTAAGGCTCAAGGACCGAGCTAGTAGGATGGATAATGATGAGGATGGGATAGAATTGACTTATTAAAGACTATGACCAAATTTCAAACTAGTAGTATAATAGGTGTTAATGACCTATTAATGATGTCTAATTTTTAAGATAGAAAAAGGATTGGAGATTTTATGGGTGCCTCAATTCAAAATAGTAAGAGGATAATATGATGGGTTTCTAGTTGTGAATAATACAAGATGATTAGATATGATTAATGATTGATGTTGTTTGATGGGTTTGCTAGATTGATACTGACAAAGTGACAAGATTATAACAAGATATTAACTAGGTATAAGATCTGACCAAGTGATGAGTGATGGTGGATTACGATGATAGGATGATGTGGATAAAAATACTAGCTTAGAACTTAAACCAATTTTGCTCAAGATAGGATGGGATATGATTTATGTGATGAAAGTGAATAAGATAAAGGATAATAGGTATAATGATAGGTGATGATGAAGTGATGAAGGGTCAAATGATGGGATGGGGGTGAGGATGATAAAGAGAAATGATATGAGGATAGTTTAGACCCTAAAGAGCCAACTAGGATAAAATGAGGGTGAGATTAGGCTAGATGGGTGATGAAGACAAGGTTAAGATAAATGATTGATACTAGACTTAGGAAAAGATATAGATGATGAAATATAATATGATTATGATATGATGTGGATGATGTGTCAAGATGTGATTATGATATGGTAAGGATATGATGAATTATAAGTGGGACTAGAATATTATATGACTTTTAGGATGCATAAGAAAATAAAACTATACATAAGAAGGTATATAAGATGGTGATTGGGTTAGTGATGGGGTGATGACTAAATGATGGGAAGATATGACTAGATTAAGATGGGATGAAGGAAATATGGGGAATGGGAGATGCACAAGATAAAATTTTAGTGATGAGATATGACTAGGATAAGATGTGACTAGAGGATATACAAGAGAACAAATGATGTTTTAAGATAAGATATAGGTGATGGGGATGTGGCCAATGATGAGTAGATGGGATTAAGACAAGATGTGGGATGGGATGAAAAGGCTAAAAAATGATGATGATAAGGTTATATAAAATGAAGGAAAATTGAGATGAAATGATATGGGGATGATGGTGAAGAAAAGATGGATAAGGTCAAGTTTGGAAGATGTGGTGGATACAGTTTTACTAAGATAAGAATAAGGAAAAAATGATGTATAAGAGGAAAATATGTACAAGATAAGACATTGGTGATGAGGGATGTGGCTAATAATGAATTGGTATGGATAGGATTGGACAAAATCAAGGATGTTGGATGTGATAAGGATGTAAGAGAATGATATGTACAAAAGGTTGATAATAGGATAAAGATGTATAAGACAAGATATAGGTGATATGACTAATGATGAGTGGGTATGATGGGATGAGGACAAGATGGGGGATGGGATAAGGATAATAACAAGAATATAAGAGGATAATATGTACAAAATAAGGATGTACAAGATGAAAGGATATATGCAAGAGAATAACGAGATAATGATGCACAAGATGTTAGTGATAGGGGTATGACTAAGGATTGGTAAATATGTTTAAGATGAAATGTTAGATGGGATAAAATATGAAAAGATGATACATGTGAGGTGATAGTGAGATAGGGGTGGATAATATGATGAATAATATGGGCAAGTGATGGATGAATGATAGGTGAAACTAATATGGGATAAGACTAGTAGGATGTACAAGAGAATAAATTAGGTATAAGGAGATAGATTTAGGATATATAAGATGTGATTAGATGTAGGGTGATGATTAGGGATGGAATCAAGATTGTGATGATGATAAGATGGGGGGTGATAAGGGGTTTGATAAGTGATAAGTGTATATGGTTAGGTAAGATGAGAGATGGAATAAGACTAAGACAAAGATAACCAAAGATAATATGTTTGATGGGCTAATTACTAATTAAGATATATATAAAGGATGATGAGATAAAGATGTGGTAAGGATATACAAGATGATATGATGTAATAATATACAAGATGATAGGATGTACAAGATAAGCTGTGAAAAAGACCTAGATATCTTTGAAGGTATGGGGGAAGGCTGACTCAACTCAAAAATAACATGGGTCTAACACAATACTGACTCAAGAAAATAAAACACAATCTATGATTAGTAAACTCAAGGGTGTATAACCCCATGCCCACACCATCTAATGACTTCACAGATGAGTCTATAGGCCAATGACCCATTATGATATCAACAAAACCTACTCAACCTTGCTTGCACTTGATGGATACTTAACAGATGATAATGACTCCTATAATAGTACACCTATTATGGCCAAAGTCCCCTAGTCTAGGTATACACAAAAGGATATAGGTGTGTCTCTAATATACATGAAGGTACATTGGGGCCCAAGTCCATATAAGGTGTTATCTAATGCTTTATTTAGAGAGTTAACTCTTCTCCTTCACAGATGACCTGTATAGGGTCAATCACTTAGCCTAATGATAGCTATCCTTGATTATTATACTTTAGTAGAGCATGGAGTTTGGTTAGTGCATGGTGATGAAATCCATATCACTAACCCTTATAAATTAAGCCCATATATGGGGATCAATTCCACATCATGTGATATCTTAGAGGGGGGGAAAAATAAGCAAAACATATGATATGATTAATTAACTAATTTAATTACTATGTGTGAATAACATGATACAATAATTATACATAATAAATTATATACAAGGAATGATTTTTCACAAGAAAATGATATATACAAGATAAAATGGATAACCAAAATTGATTTTTAAAGTGCCCAACAAATTCTTTAATAAATGACCTACAAGTACACAGATTAATAGTTTGATTTAGCATGCAAGAGAGGGGTCCTACAAAAAAAAGATTAGTATTTTTAATAAATCACTCTTGAGGGGTGACCTACAAAACCAAATGTTAGAACAACAATATGATGTTAGTAAAATAACCCCTATAAGATATAAGATGTTAGCTAAATATGCCTTAATAAAACACCCTCACAAATTATAATCTGGATCTATAATTTCTTTGGGGTGAGCGAGACATGATGTAGGGGTTTGGGAGTAGCAACCCCTAATAGGGTCAAAGGGTAGCACCCCTCGTTGGATCAAGGGGCAATGCCCATTGCACAGTTTGAGGGAAACATCCCTAGCATGCTCCCTATCGTGGTATATGGTAGGGTTGAGGGATGGGGCCCCTCACTGCCAAAGGCAATTAAGATTTGTGGGAGACTTGGAATGACTCAAAATTCATAAAAATACACTTAAAAGGACAAAAAATCAACATAAAATCCTACTACACAATGCAAAATCACAATTGGGAGGTTAAAATCATTACTTATGAGTTATGATATTATCACAGTTAGTATAACTGTGATGGTTGACTACAAAAAAATGACTATTTAAACAATACTATGATTGAAACAGACAATATCACTATTCTCTATAAATCAATAGTGGTGGTTTTGTCATAAACACAAAACTACGACTAAAAGTGACAAAATTATGACTACCAGTAAATCAAGAGTTGCAATATTACAAGAAATGACAAAAATTTCATATTTATACTATGGATCAGAATAAAACATTTGTACAGGTGATAACAAGTTGTTTAAATGTCTAGAGATGTTTATTTACTAGTAATTATGACATTAAAATACTGATCATGATATATTTAAAATTTTTACCAACTAACACTTTGATTTTTATCAAGATAAATCTAATATTCTAATTAAATAGATGAATAGAAGATGATTTCAAGTAGTTTTATCCCTAAATCTAATCTATGAGATAAAAAATTGTAACTAGCAGAGAAAATGGCAAATATGAACAGATTATAAAATTGATACTCTAATAATACCATAATTCCTCATAGTAATATCATGATTATGAAAATTTTATGACTTTTAGTTTTATCAAAGATAGGGGAAAGGCAAAAGGTTGTGTTTGGTTATGTCTTGTGATGATCTCCTATCTTGCCTCTCCCTCTGCTGACCCTACAAAACACATAAATAAACTATATAGAGATAAGAATTTGCTATAACAATGTGGTTAGCTGAAAGAGAAATTATTTGGATGAAAATAAAATAATAGAAAGGGGTTATATATCCACCTATATGGTAATAAGCCTCCTACAGAAACATAGATTGTTAAGATAAACATGTAGATCAAAAGACAAGATAGGAATTTTATATTTTTATCAAAGACTGCAAAGTCACAACTTAAAGTCATAATATCATGACTCCCAGTGTAATGTTGCGACTTGAAAAGTCATGGTTTTACACAACCTACCAAGGAAACCATTAGAGACTTAAGCAAAATCATGACTGATCAGATAATATCACTACTATCAAGTCACAGTATTATCGAAGGACATAAAAACTTGTGTATTCAAGTAGACAGTTAGTAGTTAAGGCAATATCATGATTCATAAGGGCAATGTCACAACTGACCTAAACAATTTCATGACTACCAGTACAATACCATGACTACAACTTGTACATGTAAAATTTGAAAATTTTCAAAATTTTCTTGATCCAATTAGACCTAAAAGTTAGTCAAAATGATTCTAAAATACAAAATTGATTAATTGGGAGGGGAGATCCATCGTGGTTACTAGAATATAGTAGGATTTTTAACACACTATGAATTAAACAAACTAATTCAAACTCAAAAAACAAACTACTTATTAGGAAAGATTCATGAAAAAAATCAGAATAATATAGACCTTACCAAATTCCTTGCTTCATATCACCTCCTTCTAGGATGCTCTAATGTATTTATGATTGCATACTAGACTCAAATTTTGGCATAGTGATGACATGATAAAAAGTTTTGATGATGGATGAAGGATTTATTTAAGGACTAATTTGGCATGGATTCCCTATAGGTTTTCTAGTTTCATTTTGGCATGAAGATATTATGAGATCCTTAGATGGATCCAATGGAGGATGGAGGTTGGTTATTTATATTATGGAGGGAAGATCAAGGGTTGATATTCAAAGTTGGATGAGGAGATCTAATGGCTATGGATTATTCAAGGAATATTAAATTCCTTACAAGTCTCTAGTTTAGAGACTTATAGAGGCTTGGAGGAGCTTCTCCAATTCTAGAGACTTCTTTATTATCTTAGAGATAATTGAGGATTAGGTTGGGGTTAGATATGGATTAGGTAGGTGATTAGGGACTAGAGATGTAGAAAAGGCTAGGGTGTAGGTTAGTAGGTGGGTAGGTGGCGTTATGGGAATATAAAATTCCTATATAATAGATAACTAGGATTAAATTAGGATAACATGGATTAAGATAGAATTAATGAAAGAGTGTGATGAAATAAGGTTAGTGAATGTAAGATAATAAAATGGGAGAATATTAGATAAATTGACTATGGATTAGGATAAATTAGTAGGATAAAATAGGTTAAGTCGAACTAGTGTCGAGTAATAGGAATATTAGTTGACAATAGTGAGATAAGTGATTTTAGGTGCATACACTATCCACATCCTTTAGGAATAATGATTTGAGGTCGCAGACATACTCTTACACAAGATTTATTCCCTCATATCTTAGGAGCATTGCAAGTTTACTTTTACTTAGGTGAAATGCTCTCTTTCCCTCTTTCTTGGCGTAATGGACTCATATTATCCAAGTGTGATCAATCTAGACCTAGGCAGTCCTCATAGGTTTTTACACCTTCACATGTACTAAGTAGCACCTCTGACTAGTGGTTTCATAATATTCTTCAATCCATTGGTTGTAAATAATGTTAGTGGTGTCCAAGGTTGACTGTTCATCTTCCCAAGAAAGCACTCCTTGATCATTAAGGTTGAGAGACTCGATGCCTTACATTGTGATGTTATATATATGGTTGATCTCATCCTCAAGATCAACACTCTCTACATAGGGGGGTCTTTGGTCACTTTATAGAGGGATTAATACCCTCTCCTTTCCATTTTTAAAGGTCATATAACACCTTTTAAAGTGCATATCTACATTGTTTGCATATCACCATGGGTTTCCCAAAAACACTAGATAATTATCTTACTTTGCTAACTCAATTACTTTTAAGTCAGCATGGAACTCAGTGCCATGATATATACAATGACACTCTTTAAAATTCTAATTAGTTATGCTTGGGTCTTATTGGCCATAAAAAACACATGAGGGAAAGGCCTCAAGGCAAGCCCCTCCATCTTCTTCAATGAATGCTTGGTCGATATATTGACCTTGATGCCTGTGTCCATAAGGACCTCACATATAAACCATCAATCAATGGTGGAATTCACAAAGATTTCTTGATTATACTCCACATTTTATGTATGCCTCACTTCTCATGCCCTTTTCATGTGTGACACAATAACTTCAATCGGATTTTATCCTACATGTTCCAAAAGTAAATTCTTCAATAGGGGAAACATTCCTTCTTTCTATAGGTGGCATAAGATCTTTGTTAGTTCTTATATCTTAGCCTCATGGCTATCTTGTTTCTTATAGGAGGTGGTAGCCTATACCTCTAGGTCTCACACTAGTTGGAGCTCCTCTTACAAGTTTTGAGTGATACTCATGGCCTACTACAAAACATCTTTATAGAATGTAGGGTCTAGGTAAGGTGCAGCTTTGGGTTTAGGCCATATGATACACTCAGTGTGACTTTATTCCCTATATTATAGGTGAAACTTAGGTGTTAGCACAACTAGAAACTTGGTGGTGAATCCACTATGAGTAGTTGCCTGTACCTTGATTATTTATATGTTGGTTGGTTTTGACTTTGGAGTCCACTTATTCACTTTTAGCTCATGCTTGATCATTCCTTCACCCTTGTCTATGTTAGGCCTACCTTGGGTCAACTTCTTATACAAGTTGGGGCATTCCTCAACTTTATGGGTTCCTCAACAATACCCACATATTGGATGTGTAGGGAAATCATGCTGATAGTGCTCTATGGAACCACACTTATAACATAAATGGGATGGGAAATTTTCACCCCTACATCCTCCACCTTTCCCTCTAGTGCTTTATTGCATTATATAGCCCTAATTATATTGGGCATAACCCTCATTCCATTGATTATCTTGCCCTTTAATAGTTATAATTTCCTATCATGTGCCTCTTTCCATGTTCTCACACATCTCATTAATCACTTATTAGTTAGCTATGGTATGAGTGTAGGCATCACACAATTGATAATAGATGGTTGTGTTAACTTGACTGGTACATTGTAACAAAGGGTAGTTGTGAACATCATACACATTGTGACAGACCTCACAACTTGGAAACAATGTGTGCACATTCCTTTGAGGGTAATTATTCTTGTTATGGCTTTCTATTTCATAATTGATACACCATAACCCACTTTGAGCATCTTAAAACAAACTAGTGGTAAGATTTTGGCGTTGGCTAGCCATGGATGAAATCTATGCTTCTATGAATGGACTGATCCCAGTATCAATACTTTTGATTGCATTGGCTCTGAGCACAACTTCAAGTGCTTCATGAGGGTCCATGAATGTCTTTATGGACAACGCTCTTCTGAATGGTATTAACAATCTTCCAAAAAACTTTTGCACATGCTAGGAGGGGTGAATGTCATAAGGAAGATTGAAAAAGAGAGTCTTGAACCTTACATCATATAGGTGCACACTCTCTGAGAGTCTTTGGTTAATATCTTTGAGCATGGTGATGCTTTGCTATTCAATCTCTGGTATGTCTAATTCTGTTAGGAATACTTCCTTCAAGGTGTTGTAGAAAACCATAGCCTAGTTAGGGTCAAATTTACTATACTAGGTATGGGAATGATCAAATAGATTTGTTATGAACCCATGATATTTCTTCTCTTTACTTTGTTAGTTTAGTAGTTGCTATGGACACATGCTTTTTAAGTCATCTCGTGAGCATTTTTTTTATCCCACATTCATAAAAAGTAGTAGTTGCTTAGATTATAATTTGTATATAAGTGTTGAGGCCAATGAAAGCATCTATGAATTTATTGTATTGAGCTTTCTCAAAGGAGGTTGACCCTTCAAAGTGGTTTGAGATCAATATAATCATTTTAGTGCTTTAGCTAATTTCATAAATATATTATTTCATGTATTTTTATTAATTTATTATAGGAGGATCCTCTCATCTAGTATCATAGCACTTTCCAAGGCCAATTTTTTTAATTTCAAAAAGTCTTCACTCTATTCTTCTGCATAATTCTTTTAAATAATTTTTAAAAAATAACTCTATCCTGCTGCATAATTTATTTAAGTATTTTTTTGTAACACAATCATCTATTTTGGATCAGGGTAAAAACTTAATTGCATAACTATGGGAAGTGCTTAGGTCAAAACCCTAAAATGCATTATAAGGAGTACTATAGGAACCCTAAAGTAGTTGGCCCATTGAGAGGACTTACTAGTGAAATGAGCGACAACCCCTTCTTGATTGAGTAGTTCCCATTCGTGAGGAAAATCAAGAGCTATCACTGAGAGATAAATCTATGGATAGAAAATATATGGAGAGTGATAATTGGTTAGACAATATTGGTGGCTAGAGTAATATTTTTAAAAACCTTAGGTATCCATTGAAACTCAGAGCCCATTTCTATCAATTTTAGAATATTTTTAGCAGACTCAAAAATTCAATCAATAGAGTATCCACATACTATCAGAGAACTTACAAATAGATAATTGATAGAAACCAAAATTTGAAAACCATCTATAGAGCATAATTAGACTCTCATATGACTTACTACCAGCCATAAAACATAAGAGAAATCAAAAAGTATTTTTTTTTTTGCAATATCTCTCCATCTATAGCCCTGTTGATCATAAAACTTTACCTAAACATCTGAAATTTCATTCCCTATATTTTTTCCTTGAGGTCCCATATCCTAATTCCACCCATAATTCCTATAAATCTCAATTTTCTCTGATTTTGGGTTTTGCCATAACTTTTATTTTTGTATGTTTGCCTCAAATTTTTTTACTATATTCATTGTCTCATTCTACTTCTTTGTTCTTCTTTGACCAATTTTATAGTTTTTCTATTTGCACTCCTAACATTTTCCTCACCTTCATCAATCATACTCCCACCATGCAAAAAAATATTAATATCCCCTTTACCCCTTCTATTTTTGCCCAAATTCAAAACTTTTTTTACTAAACGTGTCTTAACTCTAGTTTTTTTATTAAAAAAATTGTTATTCAGGTCATGGTAGTAACCCAAATAGGAGTAAAAAATATGGAGGATGAAATTGACACTCTAAAGACCCACATCAAAGATCTTGATAAAAAATTCTCTTCCTTAGTCTTCAACATACCACCATGAACAATAGATGACATCTAGAGTATTCTTTAGACACTACATTTTTTTCTTCCAATAATTATCGTGCATTGAAGCTTAATTTTCCTTGATTTAATTATGTAGTTATAAATATATGGATCTATCAAGCACAATAATATTTTATTTTGTATAATAATTTTGATGCCAACAAGGTCCCGCTTGCATCCTTTCACTTGGAACTGGAAGCCCTTCAATGGTATCATTTGTATACCAAGGCTCATGATGAACCCATATGGATTGATTTTTGCACCCTCATTTTGCAATGATTTGGCCCTACTAATTTTGATGACTTCACTAGAGCACTCACTAAACTTCACCAAATAGGAACTATGAGAGAATATCAAATAAAATTTGAAAAATTGATCAATCACATAGAGGGATTGTCTGATGAATTCTTCACGAGTTACTTTATCAGTGGACTAAAAGATGTAATTTAATTTGAAGTCAAAATGTTCTAGCCCAACATAATGATAGAAGCCTTAGTGTTGGATAAGTTATCATAGGACAAGATTGCAACTCAATAGTGATTCAAATGTAATTTTGATCCCTTCAAAAATATAGCTCTGCAATGATCTCAAACAATGTTAGCCCTTAGACCCACTTCTATCAAGCATTTAACTGAAGCAGAGATGTAAACCCATAGAAAAAAGGACTATGTTATAACTATAATGATAAATTAACTTAGGGACATCAACGTGTCAATAAAAATACCTACCTATTGGATGTGGACCCTTCACCTACAACTAAAGATTGAGAAGATGTTAAGGATATAATAGATGATCTAAAAGAATCTCAATTGATTTGGGAACCTACTTATCAAGAAGACCACCTAGAGATCTCTCTCCATACCTTAGTAGGAGTCACTACCCCAAAAACCATGTGGGTTAGGGTTACTTCAAGAATATCCCTCTCATAATACTTATTGATTTGGGTAGAACTCATAACTTCATTGACCCTCAGATTTCTAAACAAGATGGTTGTTTTATCCATCCTTGCTCCAAATTTGAAGTTATGATTGTCAATGGGGGCACATTACCTTGTAAAGAGAAGTATCATAATGTGTATATCTCTATTTGAGATTATAACTTGTGCTCCACCATGTTTACCTTGCCCTTAGGTAGATGTGATGTTATTTTGAGAACCCAGTGGTTATGCACACTTGGACCCCTTTTATGGGAGTTTGCTAAACTTTAGATGCAATTTTTAGACAATGGGAAAAAACACACATTATCTCTCAACATCATAAGTTCACATTGCATAGAAAAGCTTCTTAAGAATAATTCACATGGCATCATTGTCCAACTCTATTCTATTCAAATGCAACCATCAACATTTTCCACTACTCCTTTTAATCTACAAACCATTCTATAGAGGTATGCACATGTCTTTTCCAAACTAGTGATATTGCCACCTTCATGACCAAAGGAACATTGTATTCAGCTCTTGCTTGGAAGGGTTCCTCCTAACATTAGGCATTATCGCTACCCATTTTAGTAAAAGACTGAGATCGAGATGCCCATTCAAGACTTACTAAAGCAAGGCATTATTCACCCCAACACCAGCCCATATTCTTCCCCAATTCTCCTTGTTTGGAAAAAAGATGGGTTATGGTGCCTTTGCATTGATTTCCATGCACTTAATCACCTCACAATCAAGGATATGTTCATGATCCCTATTATTTATGAGCTTCATGGTGCTCATTTTTTCTCCAAGTTGGATCCCCATTCTGGATATCACTAGATTCAGCTTCATGAGGATGATATCCTTAAAACAAATTTTTGCATGCATGATGGCCATTATGAGTTTTTGGTCATGCCCTTTAGCCTCCCTAATACTCCTTCAATGTTTAAGGCATTGATGAATAAAATATTTTGGATCTATCTACATAAGTTCATTCTAGTCTTCTTTAATAATATCCTCATCTATAGTAAAACATGGTTTGAACACCTTCAACATATGGAGCTCATATTGCAACCTCTCTTTGACCATCATCTTTGTGAAAAATAGTCCAAATTTAATTTGTACCAGGATGAAGTGGAGTATCTTCAGTATATTGTGTTAGCCCAAGGGGTTGGTGTGGATCCTAAAAAAATAGCTACCATGACAAATTCGATGTATCCTTAGACACTCAAGAGCCTCCATAGTTTTTTGGGACTGAATAAATACTATCACAAGTTTGTCAAGGATTATAGAAAGATTTTAGCTCCACTAATAGCTATGTTGAAAAAGGATGATTTTACTTAGACACAAGTTGTTGAGTGTTCATTTGAAAAATTTAAACAAGTTATGTGTACTACACCTATTCTAAGTATGCTAGATTTTGCCAAGACCTTCACTATCGAGAGTGATGCTTGTGATAATAGACTTGGTGTTGTTCTCCTCTAAGAAGGATGCCCGATTTCATTCACCAGCAAAGCCCTTTCTAGTAAGAATTTAGTACTCTCTACTTATGAGAAGAAAATGATGGCCAATTTGCATGTAGTATAAAAGTGGCAGCCATACCTACTGGGAAATAATTTTTTCATAAAAAATGATCACTAAAGTTTGAAATATTTCTTGAAACAATGGGTATTTAACCTATCAAAACATAAATGGGTTAGCAAACTTATGGGTTATAACTATGAGATAAATTACAAGAAGGGTAAGGACAATACTATGGTTGATGCTCTATCTCACACATTTGTAGACCAAGCTTCCCTTTCAACTATTTTCATGCCTATTCCAAATTGGTTAGACATTGTACAACATGGATATGTCAAGGACTTCTCATTATATATAATCATTCAATAATTGGTCACTAACCCCTTGGATGTACCAAATTCTTCATGAGTTAGTGATTCTCTACAATACAAGGGTTATCTGGTGCTTCCCCAAAGCATGGATCTTTAGCAGGCTATATTCTATGAACTCCATGCTTCTCCATCTACAGGGCACTCAGGATTTCTCAAAACATATGAGCGGGCACAATGCAACTTATTTTAGAAGGGAATGAAAAAGACAATTCAATAAATGGTGGCTGAATATGATACCTGCCAATATAACAAGGGTGAAACAACACTCATCCCTGCGTTGCTAAAACCCTTACCCATCCCTACCAAGATTTGGGCTGATATTTATATGAATTTCATTAAGGGGCTCCCTAAATCTAGAAGGAAAATGGTGATCTTGGTTGTGGTTGATTTCATCTCTAAATATAGTCATTTTTATGCCCTCAACCATCCCTATATGACCTGCACAGTTGCATAAATTTTCTTGGACTAGATTTTTCATCTTCATGGCATTCCTTCATCCATTATCTCAAATCATGATGTAACCTTCACTAACCATTTTTGGACATAGCTATTTCGATGCATTGACACCTAACTAAAGATGAGTTTTGGGTATCATCCATAAATAGATGGCCAAACTAAAATTATCAACAAATGATTGGAAACTTTTCTTCATTACTTCACCTCAAAACAACAACATCAGTGGGCAAAGTGGCTTCCTCTCACCGAATGGTGGTACAATACCTCCTACCACACTTTAACAAAAATGAATCCATATGAAGCAGTCTATGGTTAAACACCACCAGTGCTCCTTTCATACACCCCCATTAGTTCATCAATTCAAGTAATCGACATGATTCTCTGAACCTAGAATCAGATCCTCAATACCCTATGAGATAATCTTCATATGACACAAAATTGAATGAAACAATAGGCAGATCATCACCATTCTAAGCATATTTTTTAAGTAGGTGATATGGTTTTTATTTAATTGTAGACATACAAGAAATACTCCTTAAAAATCAAATGGCATCATAGGATAGCTCCCATATTCTATGGGCCCTATAAGGTTTTTCAAAAGATTAGTTTGGTTGCTTATAAGTTGGAGCTCCCACCTTCTTCCCAAGTTCACCTAGTATTTCATCTCTCTTGTTTGAAGAAAGTTCTTGGCATAAATATTAGAATGTAGACTATTTTAATAGAACTTGATAATGAAGGATCCATTTTTCTTGAGCTAGAGGCAATCTTGGATAGGTGCACATGCCAACTTTGCTCTTGATCCATCACCAAAGTTTTAATTTAGTGGCACATAATGCAACTAGAGGATGTAATATGAAAACCACTATTTCCAATTCAACACCAATTCCCACACTTGAAGCTTTGAGGACAAAGATTTTTTCTAAGAGGGAGGGGATGTTATGAACCCATGATATCTCTTCTCTTTACTTTGTTAGTAGTTTCTATGGATGCATATGCTTGTAAGTCATCTAGTGAGCATTTTGTTTTATCCCACATTCATGAGAAGTAGTAGTTGCTTAGATTTAAATTCATATATAAATAAGTGATGAGGCCAATGAAGGCATCCATAAATTTATTATATTAAGCTTTCTCAAAGGAGGTTTCCCCCTCGAAGTAGTCTGTGATCAATATAATCATTTTTGTGCTTCAACTAATTTCATAAATTTGTTATTTCATGCATTTTTATCAATTTGTTATAGGAGGATCCTCTCAGTGTCATAGTCAACCATAGCTTGGTTAGGGTCAAATTTCCTATAATAGGTATGGAGTGATCAAATATATTTGTTTCACACTATGTTGACTTACACTTTGATTGAGTGATACTCTGAACATGCCATTATAGTTCACACTTTAACACATGTTTTGAAACATTCTCTATACCACAATATTCTGGAAAGTGCATGGCCATCTCATAGTATATTTGTTGTGAGGGTGTAACTAGCATCTAAGGCTTTTCACCCCCTAGCATTTGTGTGGGTATTAGCCCTCCAATGCCTCCAACCACTAGGTTAGGCATTGGCCCCATTGTTACTACTGGCACAAAAGATGATGATAGCACTGCACTACTAACTTGAGGCACTAGGCCACTTCCTACAGGCTATTGCTCAATTTGCATAGCTAACATTGGCTAAGATGGTATGCTTGCACTCATGTTCTATTTGGGAAAACTAACACTTAATGGTCTACAGGTATTCTCATTCAACTCGTTGTGAGAAATAAATTGTTCAATCATAAAATTATACTCCAAATTTGCAAAATGTCCAAAGTTTACATTGATAACAGGTTCAATTATCACTCTTCTTTTTTCATGTGGGGGATCTAATGCATGAGTTTTCATTGTAAGTTCAAAGGGGGTAGGAACATCTGGTGTATCATTAGTTATCAATTTCTATAAGAACCTAGTGCATTCCACATTTGTTAACTATTAATTTCAATCTATGGCTTCATTGTTTTTCTCCTCTTCGTGCTATTGCAATTTAAGAGATCCTTTCCCATGCCCTTCTCACTCATTAAAAGTTCTCTCAACACTTATAGGTTCCATATATTCCATTAACCTATGCCTTCTCTTGTTATAAGTCTATCTCTTGAGCTCTCAAGTGTCCATATGCTCATCCCCTTCCATTGCACTTCACCTACACATTCCCTTCTACCTCTCTATGCTTCTCATACATGAAAGGACTTTAGTCTTCCATTATCAAAGTTTAAAAACCATAATCCATGATTAATTTCTTGAGTTTTGCACTAAAATATTTCATAAACGTGCCTCTAGGTTCATGTAAAAACTTATAGTCTACTTTCTTAGGGCAAGAGTATGTTGAAACAATAAACATAAACATGTAACTGTTCAACAATCCTTGCCACCATTTATCTACTGCTCTAGTCCAAGTGGTGTCTAGAGTCTCAAGTCTCTCTTAGCACTCTTTTTTATACTCAAGGCATTGTCCATAGATTTATATTTTATGGGTTGCATATGAAACTAACCATTAATACACATGCTCAAGTAGTTCACAAAAGAAGAGCTTGTACATAACATCATATAGGTTGTTCTAAACCCACTTTTGTGGATTTTATCCCTTATAGATTATATGCTTTAGCATAAAACTATCTTCCACCTATTATAGTTAGTGCTTGATGTTCTCAAGGAAGAGTCAGAGCATTATTCTATTGTACCATTATAGTAACAAAATTCAAAATAGGTCCCAACAACAGAACCAAAATGTTGTAGAAAGGGGGAGGGTCAATTCATCTTCTAATAAATTAGGAACTTATCTAGTTATCCAAGTCAGTTCTAGACTAATTCCAACTAGGTATAAACATGATATATTCCTATAGTGCTCAACATTTATCACTCGATTATGCTGGCAACAATTCACATAAGGCACATGGCTTATGCACTCACCCAAAGTGTAATAGAGAAAGAATAGGGGCTTGGATTGGGCTAGATTTGGCATGGTGCAGTTTTCAATTATAGGACTTGGTCATTTGAGAGAAGGCTTTAGGTAGATTTATTGGCACAAGCCTTACCTTGGCTAAGCCTGGTGGTTTATAAGCACAAGCCCATTTGAGGAACTAGTTCTGGTCACAAGGGTTTAAACCTATAATGGGTTAGTTCTATAGTCTCAAGGGTGCAAGCCTTTTTTTCACTAAGTTTAGCATCATTCAGGCACTTTGAGGAGTAAAGGAATTTCTTTAGATAAAGGTTCATGCTTAGGCTAGACACTTCTTAGCAAGGATACCAAAACTTGGGTGCATGACTCTCTTTACACTTAGGTTATTTCAATAGAGTATGATGATGTCATAAACTAACATATGGATACCATTAATTCTATAAACTAAAAACTTACAACTAATATCCTTAACATTATTATAATGAGATTACCACATTTAACCAGTATATTCATTGTGCATTTTAATGGTTAAGTAAAAGATATTCAAATGATAAGTACCATGTTTTTTAATAACAATTCTTCATTAATCAAGTTCAAATACAAAGCATATTTCATAACATGTAAAAATAGAGTATATGCTTAAAAAGTCTCAATGGCCCAATGGCTTACAAATAAGCTTGGGTGATTTAATTGGAGCCTTAATGGTATGCATGCTATATCTAATGTTAATTGTAGTCATCATAAGTAGAAGCAATTCATTAGAGCTTCACTACATCAAATTAAGTCTCTCTATTCACTAGTTTGAGCTATCTTTTATAGGATATAGGAGTACCTTCTACCAGGGTGGAGCTATGCATGATGGGTGCTGAGATGGAGCATTGATAATAATTTCATTGGATCCATTACCTTGCACCCTTCATACTATGATTACCATGTGTATCCACTACTTGAAGATGCCCAAGTAATCATTAAATTAGTTATCTACCTTCTAGTTAGCACAAGGGGTACATTAATTCCTCTAGTTGGTACAAAAGATACCAAAATAGTAGTCATCCCAAATGATTTCCTCATACTGATATGTTTGTTGAGTTGGCATGGAACCATATTTAAATAAAATAAGGGCCCAATATTACCCCATATAAAATTACTAGTTTATCCTTAGACTAGGCTACCAAAGCCTTCTACACATAAAACTCAGGCATGCTCTCTTTAATTTCAATGTTGAAGTCATCAAAGCCCTTGATAGCGAGCTTGATTTCCTCAGTGACAGTATGTATCTTTGTAGAGGTGGAACTAAGTGTGAACACATCTATTTTCTCTATCTCTTTTCTAAAGGTTGAAATATTTTCCTTAGCTTTTATCACTCTTTTATCAAAGATTGATCCTTATTCATAGGCCTTTGTTTACAAGGCATGAAAGAGTGATTCCAATTTCTAATACTGGTCCTTTATTTGAGTACTCAATCTGTTGACCTTTCTCATGATCTGTGTGTACTCCAACCTTCTTGTAGAGTACACCTACACCATCAACTCTTCATTCTCCCCCTTTTCTTGATTGAGGCATGCATTTATGACTAATGCTTAGTTGGAAAATTTATTAAATATGGTGTTGGTTGCATCTACACCTTCTTATAGCTTTATAAAGAGGTCCTCTACCTATTTGAGCCTAGTAGTTAACTCTTTATATAATATAGTGCATGGGTCTTCTTCTTCTTCTTCTTCTTCTTCTTCCTATATTGGCTCTAGTTTTATCCTCAAGAGCATCTACTCCACTAGCATGCATACTTTTTCAACCTCTAATAGGTTTGATGTATCAACACTGAATAAAAAGGATGGTTTGGATATCTCTATGCACTCACATAGTTTTTGTATCTTGAACTTCATGTCTTGCACTTCATCTTCAACATCCTTACAAAGTTTTTGCCATTTATTTTCTCTACCATCATTGATAATGTTATTTCACATGAATTCAATGGCCATCTAGATGAGTGCATTCATAGACCTAAGTAGGTTCATGGTGTGAGGATTTATGATAAGGGAGTCATGCCTTTCTTTAGGTTTATCTGTGCCCAATATGGCCCTTTGAGGTGCCTCAAAGTGATTATTATCTATATATCTATTTGCATGTCCTATCTATGGTAGATTTGGGCAACATGTATTCAAAAATTTAAAAATCATCCTTTGTCCACCCTTTAAGCACTTTTTCCCTTATACTCAAATCCATGACTTCTTCCTCGGTAATGGCCAACATTGGTTTCTCTTTTTCCTCTTCATTATTGCTACCACTTTCTTTAGTGCTTTCTTTATAGGTGTCTTCCTATTCCTAAAGGGTTTATTCTTTGAACTTATCCCCTTTGTCTACTTCTTATTCCTAGGGTTTCTTAGTGCTAACCTCTAGGTGTACTCCCTTGGAACCATTTTCACACTCCTTTGTTTCATGTGTCCCTTCACTACTTGG
This sequence comes from Torreya grandis, assembly GCA_037957365.1. Taxonomy (NCBI): domain Eukaryota; kingdom Viridiplantae; phylum Streptophyta; class Pinopsida; order Cupressales; family Taxaceae; genus Torreya; species Torreya grandis. Next base: position 540,473 of record JARHVA010005566.1, on the reverse strand, counting down.
GCACATCTATTATGTATATTTATCTACTTTGGAAGTGGGGGTGCTAGGAACCTTCTCTACTACTTCCATATTTCCATGCTTACTGGAACCTCCTTTATTTTCTTCTCTTTCTTGGCCTTTAATTCTTTGGCCACCTTCATTTTCTTTGCCTTCTCTTCCATATCCTTCTCCTCTTTGGCCTCAATTCTTTCAATGTCTACCTGAGTCATGCCAACATCCTTCATAGCCTTACTCTTTTTCTCTAGTTTCAGTGCCATCTAAATCTCTTCCTCTCTATGGCCCATTTTTTTCCACAACCTTCTCTTTTCCTCCTCAATTTATAGAGGCTGTGTGGAGGGTTATTTAGATGAGGCACTACATGACTTCCTTATCTTTTCAAGTGCAATAGTAGTGCCAACTTGGAGGGCCTTCTAAAATTACTCGACACTAGGATCTTCTCCCACTTCTTCTTATACAATGCAAAGTTTGGTTCCTTCTTATTCTACTTCTTCCTCCATGTCTTCCTCCCTTCCTTACATGTGGGCTTATTTTGTCTCCATTTTTGCTAGGGTTATTATCAACATTGAAATGGGTCCCTTGGACTTCCTTTTTATATTCTTACTAGATGAATCAATTTTTGACACAAAGGTCACATGCTTCTTATTTGGAGTTGAAGGGGCTGCTTCTTCACTAGAGGTGACCCTTAACTTGATGTAATCTTGAATTTATTCAAGTGTCTCTCCCTACTTTTTCCAGGGAGAATTCTTCTATATTGCTAGTGTTGGCTTCCCATCATAATCAATCTAGAGGGGGAGGTCATTGTATTTCCTATGGTCTATACCCTTCTTTTATGGCTTCATCTCATAACATAAATTGAATATTCACCTTGTGTTGATTTATCTTTTGAGGGGATGGAGACCCATTTGATCAGAGTCATCCTCCTTATCTTTTGTGGCTTTCCATCCTAGGCACACATATTAGTGCCTCAACCTACTCCTTTCCATATCCATAGCCTTTATGGGGATGTATAGATGCTATGCATTAGGGATCCTCAGCACCTCCCTAAAGTATTTTATGGAAAATGTGTAAGGGAGTTTAAGTCAGTTGGATAGGATGCTTTCTATAAGTGCTAGGCATACTACATAAAAATGTTGCATGATGTTGAAGGTCACCATTCCAAACATGTGTTGAGGGAGCTCATATAAGATGCACCATTCTATTCCAAACACATCAATGTACTAAGCACATCACCCTATTACTCATGTTTTATATTTTTGGGAGAAGGAAGGTGGGTAGGTGAAGTCTTGGTAGTTCAATGATGGGGAGTCTTTGTGTACTAGGAAGACCCAAAGATTATGTTCATCACCATCAATCATGTCAATCTCCTCCATGACTATTAATATCAACATCAAACCCCATTTTAAGGTCTCTCACACCTTATGATACTCAAACACATTCTTCACCATATCCTCTACAATGAATTTTGTAATGTTAAATTTGACCCCTTATGCCATGTGATAGGTGATGCACAAGTAGGCCTTGCTAATATCTATCCACCATCCATCAAGACAAAGCTTGGAATTCATGAGGCACATCATAACCCTTATGATATGGTCCTTTATATATTTTATTAGGAATGCAAATCCTCCCTTATAATAACTAAGAAGTTTCAAAACCCTTTCTACTTCTACATCAGCTACCATCATTAGGTGGATGTCTATGCTTGAGTCTGGGAGCCTAATGGTTCTACCAATTAGGCATGCTGATATCCACATGCACCTCTTTACAAAGTAGAAGTAGTCTATATCAATGCATGAGAGGAGGAACTACATGAGTTCCTCTAGTTTACCAAAACATGGTACTCATAGAGCTAGGTTATGCTGGTAGTCACAAGTCTATCTTGAATGGAGACATAAAATAATAGCACACTCACCTCCATATTTGCTCTCATATCAACCAAAAAATATTGGTTGAGATATTGTGCATTTCTCAACATGTCATGGTTGTATTATTTTAACTTGAAAGTGTGCACAAAAGACACCCAAGTATCCCCTACCAAGACCTCTAAGGGATACTGCATTTCTTTGTATGACATTTTGGTGAGCACCTCAGGGTCAATCTCAATGATGCTAAATATCTCAACCAATTTTGTATTATTATTTACAATAGTTATTTATTTTATCAACCTCACCCTATTGGCATCCTTCTATGCCTGTGGTGGACTAGAACTCAATCTTTTATTTTCCATTCAGAATTGGCTAGTGTTTAAGTGTGATATGTTGATCTTGCCAAAGCCTATAATGTTTCTTGGTGCTTCCTCATAGTCATGGGGTCCAAAAATAGGACTTCATATCTTGAGCTTCATTCATCATTAATGGCAGCCTCAAAATTACTCATAATTTATTTTTATTGGTTCTCTGATAATTCCCCCTATACATGCCTCTATTTCAATCTCAAATAAAATACAATCTCATTCCCTATTCATTCATTCTCATTTGGCAACTGTGGGTGCTTAAGGTTTCACTTAGGTAGCATTTTCTCACTTTGGCTCTAGTTTTGATTTGTGTTTTGGGTTCAAATTATTTTAAGGTTTGTAACCTAAACCAATACACCATCATCCTCTTTGTACCTTAAATTTAGCTACCATCTTAATTGTAGGTGGTAATGGCATGATAACGCATAGATTTCTTGAAATTTTCTAAAACCCATGAAATACATAAAAATAAACCACCACATTCACATATGTTATAGATATTTGTGCCTTCACCATCACTAAAATACATTTTCTTAATGGTGTTTTCTATGAAGTGACATGTGTTTTCAAATAGTCACTTCCTATCTACCATTGGGTGGATGCCAACTTATTTGGATGATCTTTCTCTTACAATTTATTTACCTTGGCATGACCTTCACCCTTATTATGGTAACTTGAGATTAGTGATTCACATGCATATGATTCATCCTCCTCAGTTCTAGCTTCTCTTCTTTCTATGATTTCCTTCAAATGTGCTTTCATTTTTTGGTTGATTTCTTACACTTTTCATCTCTTGCCTTGGCCTGTCCTATCCCATATAAATCCCTTACACTAGTCCTCCAATGATTATTATTCCTTTCTTAATCTCTTGCACATGAGAATCTTGTACACCTCCATTTTATTTCTTGCACACAAGCATTCTATGCACCTCCCTTTGTTTACTTAGTACGTATAATTTTTCAAGTCTGGCAAAATCCATGTGTCTAACCTTAGGCACTTAGAAAACACTTGTGCTTGACTCGCCCAACTGGAGTTATGTATGGAAGTACCATAATATTTCTCTTGTGGGATTGAAATCACCTTACTTATTCACTCATCACCAACATAAATCAAAACAACAAAAAACATAAGGAAATGTTGGGCTCATGCCAAAATTTATTTTGGTCAGCACAACATAACTAATTTGTGACCAGCAAGTCAATGTTTTATGGTGTAAGTGCCATCCTATTACCTATAGGGATTTAATCAATTGCTATTAAAATACACAAGGAATATTTCACCTGACAACATGCATAACTTTCATACACCTATCTCTAATATGCTATGGATGACATAAGGGACCATATACTTAATTTTTAGCTTGTTTGGGTGCTTGAGGTGCTTGGAGTCATGGAGTAAGACCAATGCTCCTTCAATAAGCACATAAAATCTATATGCTTGTCATGCCACAACTTTTTGCATGCATTCTCTATTTAATGACTCCATATTACTTGGGTGTGTATCTCATCCAAGCACTCCAAGTCTTCCAACCGTATACTCAATGATTATTGGTCATCTAAATAACCAATATGCACAATCCACAATGAGGGAACCATGAAATCCATTGTTAAAATTACCTCTATATCAAACACAAGTCAAAATGGTGTAGCCTTTTTTATCCATTTATATGTTGTTCAGTAGGCCCATAGTACTACTGACACTTGATCATCCCAATATTTGTGACCAACTCACACATCTTTGTGAAGCATGTCCCCAATATATTATTAAATTAATTAGCTATGCCATTTATTTGGGGATGATAGGGTGTTGTCTTTTGGTGCATCACCATGTATTCAATCAAAAAAATTTGCATATTTTCATTGAGAAAGTGCATACCTTTATTACTAGTCAACCTAAGTGGGCACCCATAATAACTTATGATGTTTTCCTAGATAAACCTTATAGTGGTTACAACTATGTATTATTTTGTTGGCACTACCTCAACCCACTTGGTGAAATAGTATATGACCATTAGAATGTATCTTGCACTTGTGCACCTTGATGCAAGAGTGATTGGCCCAACAAATTCATTGGCATATTTTTTGAATAGTGCCTAGGAAAGAATGGGAATGAGAGGCATCTCATCCTAGTGGTTGGGATTTTCTATGCTCTGGTAGATGTCACATGCCTTTTCATGATATTTTTCATTATGGAATAGACTTGGCCACCATAATCTTGATTACAACACTTTGCACACTATTGTGTCTCTAGTGTAATGGCATCTGACTATCCCCTCATGCGCTTCTTATAAGATGGAGTATCTTTCATGTTATAAGACACATTGGTGTAGGAATTCATCTTAGTTCAATTTGTATAGTTTAGTACTAATGAGTTGAAATGGGGTGATGTGAAATATGAGCTACTTCTTTTCTCTGGTTGTCATAATTAGGGGCACAGACCCAAATGTTAGAAAAACAATGATCTCTACCAAGTCCTTAAGGATGCACTAGACTTTGTAGAGTTGCACATCTAGCATGTCATCCTCAATATGTGCTATTGCATCACCATCATTGATGTGGGATAAATGGTCTGGCCTTGAGTTCTATTTTCTAGGCTTTATGATAATTGAGAACTAAAATTCTTGGAAAAAAACTATCCATCTATAAATGAACCCATGGAGAATGGGATTATTCATGAGGCACTTAAATACTTTGTGATTAGTGAAGATGATGAATGGGGTTTCCAACAAGTATTGCCTAAAATTTTGTAGGGCATAAACCATGGAAAACACCTTGCACTCAGTTTTTGTATAGTTCTATTCTACTTGGGTCAGTTTCCTACTTTTGAAGGAGATGGGATGAACCATTTTGCCTTTACCAAGTTATACCAATATAGTACCAATTGTAGATATATATGCATTGACATGGATGTGGAATGGATTTATCTAGTCGATAAATTATAAAGTAAGTGTGATAATGAACTTGAGCTTTAGAGTTTTAAAAGCATCCTCTTGCATTGTACCCCAATAAAATGGGCCATCCTTATGAAATAGATCCTCTAGTGGTGCCACAATCCTTTTATATATCCTTATGAACTTTCTATAGTAACCACAATGAAAAAGAAAGGCATGAACATATTTTTGCATGGAAGGGGTTTGGAATTTTAGGATAATTATGATCTTCATAGGATTGATGAGTAGACCATCTTTACAGATGATGTGTTTGAGTAAGGTGTCAAAAGGTGTCACAAAAGTGAATTTCTTGAGGTTCAAGGACATCTATAACTACCTACACCTCTTGAACATGAGGCTCAAGTTGTCATAATGGTCTGTCACTAGCCCATGCATAGTCCAATCATCTAGGTACACTTGAAGGAATTTGTGAATGAATTCCTTAAATGCGGTGATTACCACTCTAGAGAATATGGTTGACATATTATTAAGTCCAAAGGGCATCATTTTATATGAAAAATAACCCCATTCTATTGTAAAGGTTATTTTAGGCTTGTCCTCCTCTTTAATCTGGACTTGATGGTATCCTAAGAACCCATCAATGAAGGTGTATATTTTGTAGTTTGAAATACCATCGAAGACTTCATCAATGAATGAATTCAGGAAGGAGTCAGTGATGTAAGACACATTCAATAGTCTATAATCAATGAAAATACAAATGTACCCATACTTTTTGATGCTAATAACCATGGGGCTCACCCATTCTAATTATTACATAGGGTAGATGATACTTGTGGCTAACATACCATCAATCTCTATTTTTACCTTGGCACAGGGATTGGGGTTCATTTTATAAGGGTGATTATTGATAGGTCTTGCACCATACACTAGATTTATTCTCATATTCTGAAAGGATGGGTGTGTGCCCTTCATATCTCAATAAATTTGAGGGAACAAGTCTTGGAATACTTTTAGGAGATCCATAATTCATGCCAACTTTGTATTAGATCAGTATGCACCCATAGTAGCCATATTTGGTTCCCCTTTTGAGCTAATTTCTACCTTGGTAGTTTTGAGTGGAACATGATACATTTTATTCCTCTCCTACTTTAAGTCCTTGACTTACCTACTACCCTCAATTGTTTTTATGCAAAGATGAGTAGGGTCTTCTTCATTAGGGGTGGTATCCTCCACTTGGAACACAAGCTTCCTTTTGCCTACTGAGTTTGTCTAGTTATGAACCTCTAGGTCTCATCCTCTTCTTTACTCAAGTTGCTATTGAGTATTTTCTCTTCGAAGAAAGTCAGGAGTGATAACCCTTTCTCCTTGAACATATCTTTTAGGCACTCCTCTAGGATTGTAGTGTACTCAAACACTACCCTTTGAATTAATTATAGTGGCTCAATAAATTATAGGTTATGTAAAGAAAAGGAGGTGTGCATGAACCATTCCTTCAGTACATCCCAATTTGTTATCTCATGGTGCATCTCATTGATAACATACCATGCTTGTACCCATGATTTTAAGGTTCTATAGAAGGTGTACACCCATAGGTGTCTTGGGGTGTTCTCATCATAGATACTCCACATTTATTTGCATAAGCACACATGCATTATAGGGTCAGAATCATTAGAGTAAGCAGAGATGTCTAGGTCCTCATTGCTTTTCTCAAATCTAGTTTAGATGGTTGATTTTACATCTTGCTAAGTTGGTAAGCTAGGACTTTGTGCTACCCACCAAAGAGTGATAGTGATCCTCAAAGTATACACTAATGCAACCACTCTATCTACCTCCTTTGAGATGAATGATTTGAGGTTGTGGACATACTCTTCCAAAAAATTGCTTCCTTCATATCTTGGGAGCACCCCAAGTTTACCTTTGCTTAGGTGAAACACTCTCTTTCCCTTTTTCTTAGTATAATGGACCCATATTTTTGAAGTGTGATCAATCTAGACCCATCTAATCCTAATAGGTTTTGGCATATTCATATGCACTAAGCAACACCTCTAACTAGTAGTTTCATAACCTTCTTCAACCCATCAGTTATAAGCAACATCAATGGTATCTGAGGCTGATTGTCCATCTTCCCAAGAATGAACTCCTTGATTATTGAGGTTGAGAGTCTTCGCACCTTGCATTATGATGTTATATATATGGTTTATCTCATCCTCAAGATCAACACTCTCTACATAGGGGGGTCCTTGGTCACTTGAGAGGGGGATTACTACCCTTTCCTTTCCATTTTCAAAGGTCATATAACACCTTTTAAAGTGTATATTTGTGTTATTTGCATAATACTATGGCCTTCCCAAAATAAGTAGATAATTGTCTTATTTTGCTAACTCAATCACTTCAAATTCAGCATATAAATTGACATCTATGATATCTATAATGATGCTTTTAAGAATTTTGATTGGTTTTGCTCGAGTTTTTTTGGCCATAAAAAGCACATGAGGAGAATGCCTCAAGGTTGGCTTCTCCATCTTATCCCATGCATTCTTGGTAAATATATTAACATAGATGTTTGTGTCCATAAGGACCTCATATACAAACCATATATTAATGGTGGAATTCACAAGGAGTTCTTGATCATACTCTGTATTCTATGTATGCCTCACTTCTTGCACCCTTTCCATGTGTGGCATGGTAACTTCAACTAGATTTTTCCCTACATGTTCCAAAAGCAAATTATTCAATAGGGAAACATTCCTTATATCATTAGGAGGGGTAGGATCTCTATTAGTTCTTGTATCTTAGCCTCCTGGATATCTTATTTCTTTTAGGAGGTAACATCCTACACCTCTAGGTCTCACACCAATTGGATCTCCCCTTATAGGTTTTGAATGATGATCATGGACTATTGTAAAAATATTTTTGGCATGAAAGGTATGGGTAAGGTGAAAATTTTAATTCAAGATGGTGATGTACTCAATGTGAATTTGTTCCCCATATTCTAGGTGTAACTTTGGTGTTGGTGCAACTGGTATCTTGGTGGTGAATCCACCATGAGTAGTTGCCTGTACCTTGACTATTTCCACACTAGTTAGTTTTGCCTTTGGAGTCCACTTATCCACTTTTGAATCATGCCTAATCATTATTGTACCCTTTTCTATGTTAGGATTACCTTATGTCAACTTATTATACAAGTCATGGCATTCCTTAATTTTATGGGTTCCTCAACAATACCCATATGTTGGATGTGTAGGGAAGTCATGATGATAGTGCTATATAAAACCACTCTTATAACATGAATGGGGTGGGAAGCTTCCACCCCATGTTCTCCACCTCACCCTTTGGCACATCATTTAATTTCATAGCTCACATTCTATTAGCCATAACTCTCATTCCCTTAATTATCTTGCCCTCCAACAGCTGTAGTTTCCTATCATACACCTCTTTCCATGTTCTCATGCATCTCATCAATCACTCAGCATTTAGCTATGGTATGAGAATAGGCATCACATAACTGATAATAGATGGTTGTATTAACCTAAATAACAAATTATAATAAAGGGAAATTATGAACATAATGCACCTCATGATAGACCTCATAGCTTAGAAGCAATGTGTGCACATTCCTTTGAGGGTAGTTATTCCTATTATTGCCTTCTATTTCATAATTAGTTCACCATAACCCCCTTTAAGCATCTTATAATGAACTAGCAATAAGATTTTGGAGTTGGATGTTCATGGATGCAATCTATGCCTTAATGAATGGGTTGATCCTAGTATCAATGCTTATGACTACCTCAGCTCTAAGAGTGACTTTAAGTACTTCATGAGGATCTATGAATGTCTTCATGGACAACACTCTTCTAAATGGTACTAGCAATCCTCCAATGAACCATTACGCATGTTGGGAGGGGTTAATGTCATAAATAAGCTTATAAAGGAGAGTTTTAAACCTTGCATCATACATGTACATGCTCTCTAAGAATCCTTAGTTAATCTCCTTGAGTGCAGTGATGCTTTATTATTTAAACTCTAGTATGTCTAATTCCTTCAAAAATATTTCCTTCAAGGTGTTGTTGTCAACCATAGTCTGGTTAGGGTCAAATTTCTTATCCCAAGTATGGGTGTAATTAAGTAAAGTTGTTGGGAACTAGATTTACTTACACTCTAATTAGGTGATACCCCATGCATGGCATTGTCGTTTACACTTTAACACATATTCTATGACATTCTACATACCACAATATTATGGGAAGTGCATGGCTATCTCATAGTATATTTGTTGTAGGGGCACGATTGACATATGAGGCTTTTGTCCCCTTTACATTTGTGTGGGTGGTGGCCCTCCAATGCCTCTAGCCATTGGGTTAAGCATTGGCCCTATTATTACTAATGACACCAAAGATGATGATGGTATTATACTACTAACTTACGACATCAAACCACTTCCTATAGGCTATTTCCCAATCTACATAGCTGACATTGGTTGAGCTAGTATGCTTACACTCACATTATATTTTGGTGAACTAGCTCCCAATGGTCTAGATGTATTCTCACTCAACTCCTCATAATGAATAACTTTTTCAATCACAAAATTATACTCCAAATCTGAAAAATGTCTAAAGTCTATGTTGACAATAGGATTAGTTATCACTCTTCTTTCTTCACATGGGGGATCTAGTGCATAATCTTACATCATAGGTTTAAATGGGGTAAGAGCATATGGTGTATATTCAATTATCAAATTCTATAGGAACCTAGTATATTCCACACCCATTAAATATTGAGCTTGATCTACGGCTTCATTATTTTTCTCCTCCTTGCACTACTACAATTTAAGAGATCCTTCCTCATGCCCTTCTTATTTGCTATGGGTTCTTTTAGCACTTCTAGGTTTTAGATCTTTCATCAACCTATGCCTTTTCTTGTTATAAATCTATCTCCTAAGCTCTCGGGTGTCAATATACTTATCTCTTTTCATTGTGCTTCACCTATACATCCCCTTCTCCCCCTTTATGTTGCTCATGCATGAAAGGAATGTAGCCTTACATTCTCAAGGTTTCAAAACCATAATCTACCATTAATTTTTTAAGTTTTTCATTGAACGCTTTCATAAATATGTCTCTAGGTTCATGCAAAAATTTATACTCTACTTATTCAAGGTAGGCGTATGTCAAAACAACAAACTCAAGCATATAATTATTTAGCACTCCTTTCCACCATTTATATACTAATTTAGTCTGAATGGCTTATAGAGTCTAAAATCTCTCTAAACACTCTTTTGTCCACTCAAGGTGTTGTCCATAACTTAATCTTCTATGGGTTTCATATGAAACCAACCAATGGTCCACATGTTCAAGTAGTTTTTAGAAGAAGACCTCATACATAACATCATACAAGTTGTTCTAGACCCACTTTCATGGATTTTATCCCTTATAGGTTATATGTTTTAGTGCAAATCTATCTTTCACCTATTGCAACCAGTGCTCAATGTTCTTGAGGGAGAGTCAACATTGTTTTTTTGCAACATTAAAATAACAAAATTCAACACAGGTCTTGGAAACAAAACCAAAATGTTGTAAAAAATGGGGGTCAATTCATCTTATAATAAATCATCACTTATCTAGTTGTCCAAGTTAGTTCTAAACTCATTATAACTAGGTATAAACATGGTATATTATCTTATGTTTTGTATGGTGTAAATTTTGTTGAGAATGCCGCTCCCAACGCGCGCGCATATTCAGAATTTGAAAGTGGGAAATGACTGCCGAGCGGCTGAAGCAGCTACGGCCCCCAAATTTGTAACGGGTCCTGAAACAATATGCAAAGAGAAGGTTTCGTACTCTAAAGAGATTATTCCTGTGGGTGAAGGAAGGCATTCGGCTAGATGCTCTGCCAACGCACCTGAACTAGGGTATGAAGAAGGGGGAAGATCTTTTGCGGACGTGGCTGCATTCGAAGTGAACCTCCATGATGCTGTACCTCGTGCATTATCTAGGCCATCCTCTGCATTACCAGTAAGTGCTCTAAAACCCATTAAGGTAAATCTCGACCTAGAAATATTTGAAGGAATCCTTGAAAGGATAGAAGTCTTTTCATCTCAAGCTGCAATTTTTTGTTTTTGAGGTTTTTGGCCCTCGCTGGTTGATCTACATGGATGGATATCCAAAAACTGGGTGCCACTTATTGATGACAGTGTTGAAATCTTTCCTTGCACAAAAGGATTCTTTATTGCTGTATTCCAAAGCTCTGAGGACAGGAGAATAATATTGAGTAACAGTGATTTTCTTTGGCAAGGCAAATATCCTCTCATGGCCAAGCGGTGGCATAAGGATTTTAATCCGCTAACAGAATCCTTTAATAAGATTCTGATATGGGTTTGGTTACCAAATTTACCTATACATCTTTGGCATGAACCGGTCTTTGAAACTATTGGGAATGCATTAGGAGATTACTTGTTTGTGGATAAAAATACTCTGCTAGGGTACCATTCGACCTGTGCTCGATTTATGGTTGAAATGGATGTTTCAAAAGGTCTACCAGAGGTGATTAGCCTAGATTCCCCAATGGGAACTTGGTCCCAAGTGTTGGATTTTGAGGGTGTTCCTTTTTGGTGCAGAAAATGTCACCAGATGGGTCATTTGGCCGCTCATTGTTTGACAAGGACTACAAAGTCCAGAAGACCACATTCTTGGTGGGCCAACGCTTCCTCAGAACACTATATAGCTAACCAACCTATGGAAGACCCGGCTGTCACTGAAAATGAAGAAAACATTCACTCTGAGCCGATGATTGAGGAGGAGCCGCAGGTAAAAGACTCCTTAGATGGTCCTGTGGTGACTATGATTAATGATCTTTCAAAGCCAGTGGTCGTGCAGGCTTTGGCTTCTCCCCCTATATTGGAGGATCAACCTAAGTGCCAGACTTTGGTTGGTGTTCATAAGGATTTTGATGTGTCTTCTATATCCATTGGGCTTAATGAACCACCGTTTCCTGAGGTATGGATGACAGAGGCAGCTAAGGTAGAGGATGGATGGACCACTGTGAAGAGGAAGAAGTCTAAGCCTGTGGTCCCCCCTCTAGATATGAACCTTCGTTCGTGTAAAAGGTAATTTTTTTATTTTTTGATGGTTGAAGGATGTTGTTCCTGGTTTTTTACGGTGTGATCCATGTTGTGTCAGCGGATTCTTCTGGTCTTTTCTGCTGTTGTCAGGTTTCTGCTTTTCCTGGTTTGGTTTGTACCTATTTTGGTGTTTTGAACTTCAATGGGCTTTAAGGTTATCTTTTTGATGGTTGTAAAGGGTTTCGGGGCCCCTTCAAAACCTGCTTTAACCTCTAATCTAAGACATGGTATATTATCATATCACTCAACATTTATCACTTGACTATGTTGGCATCAATTCACATAAGGTACATGCCTTATGCGCTCACCCAAAGCAAAATAAATAAATAACTGGGGATCGCATTGGGCTAGTTGTGCCATGGTACAAGTTTTTAATTATAGGACTTGGTCATTTAAGAGAAGGCTTTAGGTAGATTCATTGGAATAAGCCTTTTTTAGGTTAAGCCTGATGGTCTAATGGTTACAAGCCCATTTGGGGAAATAATTATAATCATAAAGGCATACTACTATATTGGGTTGGTTCTATAGTCTCAAGGGCACAAACCTCTATTTCACTGAGTTTAACATCATTCAGTCGCATTGAAGAGTCAATGAATTGCTTTAGATCAAGGGTTCATGCTTAGGCTAGGAGTTTATTAGAAAGGATACCAAAACTTGGGCACATGAATCTCTTTAAACTTAGGCTATTTCAATAGAGTATGATGATGTCATTGACTAACATAGGGATGCCACTAACATTGTAAATGAGAATCTTACAACAAACATCCGGAACATTATTATAATGAGATTACCACATTTAACTAGTATATTCATTGTGTATTTCAATGGTGAATAAAAATATATTCAAACTATAAGTACCATGTTTTACAATAACCATTCTTCATTAATCAAGTTTAAATATAGAGCATATTCCATAATACATAAAAACAAAGTATATGCTTAAAAAGTCTTAATGGTCTAATGACTCAAAGGTGAGCTTGGGCGATATAATTAGAGACTTAATGGAAGCCATGCTCTATCTAATTCTAATTTTAGTCATCATAAAGTAGAACCAATTTTCTAGAGCTTTTATACATTAAATCATGTCTCTCTACTCATTAGTTCAATCTATCTTTTATAGGCTACAGGAGTAGCTTCTGCTAGGGTGGAGCTATGGACACCGGGTATCGAGATAGAGCTTTAGCAATCATTTTACCAGCTCCATTACCTTGTACCCTTTGTGATAATATCTCCACATATATCCACTCCTTGAAAATTCCCAAGTAATCATTGAATTAGTTAGCCACCTATCAGTTAGCACAAGGTGTGTGTCAATTCCTCCAGCTGGCATAAAAGATACCAAAATAGTAGTCATCCCAAATGATTTACTCACACTAAGATGTTTGTCAAGTTGGCATGAAACCATATTTAAATGAGATAGGGGCCCAACAAGGTGAAAGACAAATTATTGTGATTGGATAAAGAAGACTCATGTGAAATTAAGTTTATAGTGAACAAGTTTATTCAACATAAGGTATGCTCTTTATTAAATATTGGTGTCAAAATTGGAAAATTATTCCAATAGTTAATTTTTCAAATACATTTTATTCATATAACATATCTTGTGATTGGATATATGAATTAAATACATTGAGACTTTACTTTGTTTGGATATATGCTTGGAGAAGAACAAAAATAATTGTCCTGCTACATTTAGAAGTATGATCCTCTATTTTGAAGCTTCTTGATTCATGTAGAAGTATTTTGTTCAAAAAAAATTCTTAAAATTATTCCCAATCAACCATTTTTATGGTTATTTCAAGCTTGAAAACCCCTATATCAATGTGGTATGGCTTTTATAACTTTTTGGAATAAATCTAACATGAATCTATTTAATATTGTTATCAATTTGAGTTTCTATCTACCAAAAGTTTAATCTCAAACAACCTTGGAAGATTTTAAATTCATTTTTTTGAGTTGCCTAGCCTAGTTTTTCACTTATACGACTCCCATGGCAACCAAACACTCCATCCATCATCCTTTTGTATAAAATATATCTTCTATAAACCTCAAAACATTTAATTATAGGCCCTCTATAAATGTGTATGACCTTATACGAAAGAGGAAGATCACATAAATTTTTTCTAGGTAGCCATGGCATCCAGGTTGAATCTTGGCACTGGAATGAAATAGGCATAATAAAATTTCATTTACTAAAGATTTTTTGATATATTTTGATAAAATATTAGGGTTTGGGGGGTCCACCAAAAATCAAAGTAGATTTACCTTTTTTCAAGATTTTCATGGATGAATTAATTTTTTTACTTGGAAATGTATTTTTTTAAACTTCCATAGAAACTAAAATTAAGGTTAAATATAAATTTCTTTCTATATGTCTTGTAAAGGCTCATAGAGCAATTGAAAAGGTTTATTTCCCTTATAAGTTGGAGGTTCAGGGTTTAAATCTCCCTTTTGGTCAACTTTTCTATTTGGTCAATTTGTTTTTTGTAGGAATATTCCATTTTTGAAATCTTTTTGATAATTATATGCATGTTTTGCATATTGTAAAAGACCTAAATAATATAAAAGAGTAATAAATAGTGGGTGTAGATGGAATAATTATATATTTTTTGGTGTAATAATGGTGTAATTGGTGAAATGAGAGTGTAATTGGTGAAATAAGGGTGTAAATATTTTATTTTTGGTGAGCTTAAGTGCAAAACCCATTAAATATCTTTCATTTATTCCATGTGAAGGTTAAGTGAAAAACTTCATAGAAGTATTGTTTTATGCCAAGTGTTATTATAAATATGTTGCTTTTTCATTTTTTGCATTTACTTTCATTTTAAAATGTCTAAAATTCAAAATTTATTTTTAGATAGTGATCATTTAGTGATTTTTAATTACACTGATTGAAAACATTTAATGGAAGCTTCATTGATTTTCAATGAATTATGGGGTGTTATGAAGAATAAAAATCTTATGTTACCTTCAGAACATGCTAAACTTTATATTTTTAATATGTTTGATTCTAAATCCTTAATTTTAATCAAGTGTTATTACACTAAAATACTTATATCCATATTGAAAACTCTCCCCATAGTTACACTACATGGAAGACTTTATTTGATTTGTATGATAAAAAACTCAAACATAAGAAGATAGATATACATATGCAATTTTTTACTTTGTCATTAGAGGAAGATGGGGATATATGAGAGTACATGTCTAAGTTGAAGAACATTGCTACTAAGTATACTAAATCTAGGTTTGGTAAACATGAGGATGATCTCATTATAACTACTACATTGAAAGGACTACTTGTGTCCTATAGAAACTTTATAAAAATGCTTCATGTCTCTAACAAGATCACATGCACAACTTTTGATAAATTTTTTGAATTTATTATTTAACATGAACTTTATTTATCCAATAAATTCAAGAAAATCGAGGAAGCCCATGTTACAAAGTCCAAGCCTAGTTCTTATTCTTCTGGTCAACACAACTACATAGGGCAAAGTTATAGAGGGGGTAGAGGTTATAGAGGAGATTTTTTTTAAAACAAAGGTAGAGGATATAATTAGAGCAACTATTCTAATCAACAATATAGCTATTCTCATTCAAATGAGATGAGTGATAGAGGACATGGTCATAACTCATATAGAGGTAGACATCAAGGTATATCAAACATTTAATGTCATATATGTGAAAAATTTGGTCACATTGCTTCTCAGTGTAGGATTCCTTTTGACAAAATTTAGAGGCCAAAAAAAGTGACTACATATAACTTTGATCAATATGCTACTCATGAATATGATGAATTAGGCAATGTTGCTCATGAATCCACATTAACTACTTTAAAAAATATTTTTTATATAGAATATGAGGCTAGAGATGAGTTCATAGATCTTTGGGTTTTAGATATAGGTGCAACCAAACACATGACATTCAAGTGAGACTTCTTTTGGACTTTCAAAAAATCATCTATCATTCTAGTATCTTTGGCACATAAGTCTATGCATACTCCATAGGGACTTGGGTTTATTTAGTTTTTTCTTCCTAATGGTTCTATCAAATACTTGGAGAATGTTTGGTATGTTCTCACATTTCAAAACATATTCTTTCCTTGGTAACTATTCATAATAAGGGTTATCAAATTGTGCTTGAAAATAGGCTCATTTATATTAACTCAGTCAAAGATGGATATAAAACAATGTATACAAGTTATGAGGATGGAAATTTGGTTCATTTACATTGAAAAGTGTTTCCTCCCATAGTGTAACTTGTAGTAGTTGTTGATATAGGTACATGTACAATGTATACACAATCTTATGACATATTTGCTATGGACATTTAAATGTTCCCTCTTTAGTAGACTTACAATGATATGGAATGGTGAATGGTTTGCCCACTTTTCACAAAGATAGTATTCTTTATGAATCATGTGTTTTAGGAAAATAGAACAGGGAAACATTTCTTAAGAGTTTTTCATGGTAAGCTAATAGATATTTGTAGTTAGTTCATAGTGATGTTTGTGATATGAAAAAATCATCCATTGGAGGGTGATGATATTTTGTGTTGTTTATCGATGATTTTTATAGGATGACTTGAGTGTTTTTAATGAAAAAAATCATAGGTTTTCATTAATTTTGTTGAATGGTTACACTTAGTTGAAAAAGAAACATGTTCGTAGTTAGCTATTCTTAATTCAGATAGTAGTGGTGAGTATACTTTAAATGATTTTTTTGGTTATTATCAAAAACATAAAATCCAATGCCAATACAATAATGCTTATACTCCATAATAGAATGAAGTTTTTGAATGAATGAACATAACTTTAGAGGGCATAACTCGATCTATGTTGCACTATAAACAACTCAATGATAAATTTTGGATAGAAACCATTTGTATTGCAGTGTATTTGAAAAACATGTCTCCTACAACTGCACTTTTGGGTAAACCTCCATATGAGGCTTAGCATGGGTTTAAAATAGAATTTAAACACTTAAATTTTTTTAGTTGTCTTTGCTTTCTTTAGTTCTTGTTGAACACCAAACTAATTTGGAACCTTAAAGTAGAAAATGCATCTTTCTTGGGTATTAAAAAAAGGGGTATCACTTGTTTGCATAGGATACATGTAAATTAATAGTGAGTAGGGATGTGATATTTGATGAATTTGGTAATATGAACATTGTAGATATTCACTCACAATTTTATAGGTTAGAGAGGAAGATTAAAAAATGTGTTAAGGGATTGAATAATGAAGCTAACTCTCATATATTATGGTATGAGATGAGTATCCCTTACGTTTCTTCTACTTGAGTATTTCATAGAATAATGACTTAGATAATGTTGAAAATTCTCTAAGTATTCCTTTAAATGGTGTACATGAAGAGAATTCTGGTATTCCTAATCTTAACAATTTATACAAGTATCCAAAATGGATTCAAAGTAACTTTTATGACTTAGAAGTAGATGAAGTTAGTATAATAGGTCCCAAGAGTTCTTGTAAATAGGTAAATTATGCAATGGTTGTTATTACTTCTTCCACTAAGCTAACCACTTTTGAGGAAGCTTCTACTAAACATATTTGGCAAAATGCAATGCAAAATGAGTATGAGGCCATTTTTAATAATAATACTTGGGTTTTGGTTGATCTTCCTCCACATGTTCAACCCATCCAATGCAAATAGGTTTATAGGGTAAAGTATAAATTAGATGGATCCATTGATAAACATAAAGCAAGGCTTGTTGCAAAAGGTTATGTGAAATAAGAAGGTATTGATTATGAAGAAACATGTACACTGACTACCAAATGGCACACTATTAGTATAGTTCTTACCTTAGAAGCACAAAACAGTTGTAAAGTACATCAAATGGATGTCAAAAATGCTTTTTTGAATGGTGATTTATAGGAAGAAGTTTATATGACACAACTCCAAGGGTTTGAGAAAGTGGGTGTAAAACACAAAGTGTGTCAATTAATCAAATCTCTCTATGGACTCAAACAGGCAGCCAAGGCTTGGTATGAAAAAATAGATTCTTACTTGTAGAAAATTGGCTTTGCTCAATGAATCTAATGATACTCTCTATAATTTAGTGCATGGAAAGAAATCGGTAATCCTTGTTCTTTATGTCGATGACTTATTTATCATAGTAAATGATGAAAACCACAACAAGTCTGTGAAGAAGGAACTAAAAGATGGGTTTGAGATGATTAATCTTAGACTTCTTCACTATTACCATGGCATTAAAGCTACTAAAAAATATCAAAGTATTTTGATTTCAAAATATAAGTATATTTCTAAGTTATTAAACATGTTCAGCATGAATTATTGAAAACCTAACCTCAATCTAATGGAAAGTAACTTGAAATTATCTAAGGATGATGGTAGTGCATTTTTTGATGGCACCAAATATTAACAATTAGTAGGAGGTTTGATATACTTGATGAATACTAGGCCTGATATATCATTTATAGTTGGAATTTTGTCTAGGTTTATACATGTGCCTAGATAGATTCATTGGAATACAATAAAAAGAGTACTTCATTACCTCAAGTAACAAAAACATATGGCCTTGAGTACCATCACAATAAAAACTTCAAATTTGTTGGGTATTGTGATACAAATTTTGGTCAATGTGTGGATGATAGAGTTTCTACAATAGGGTACACTATGTATATGGGTTCAACTACCATTGTGTGGTGTTTTAATAAGTAGGATACAATAACAAATTCATCAAAAAAATTAGAATACATGGCAACATGGTGGCATGTGTCTAAAGAACTAACTTTGGATCATAGGGGGTTTATTAAGACTTGTTCCAAAGTCTTAACTATAGTTTAGGTTTATTAGGTAAATAAATAAATTATGAAAGGGGCATGCATATTTATTATAAAGTCACCCCCTTAAATAAACTTAGTTATATTTCATGTTTTATGTTAAATAATAAACTACCTTATGGGTTGAATTCCTATAGATAGTTAGTTATATAGGTAGTTGGTTTGTACCAGTCATAAGGTGAAAACCTATATGTTAATGTTTAGTTTTTTAAAAAGGTTAAACATATATTGACACCCTTTTCTATATACTAATTTTTATTATTCATAAAATTCTTGTGGTCTACCTATTATAGACACAAGATTTACCCTATGGTGAATTTTATTAGTTGATGTGATTCAAATGATATCACAAATGGCATAAAAATATACTATTTGGATTGAAGGGGTGATTTAAGACCTTGTTATATCTATTTATTCTTAGAAATACCTAGCTAATTTTATGGTCTTATATCTAAAGGTCATCTTAGAATAATATCCCCTAATCATAGGAAGGCCTTGGCTAGAAATAATAGACACTTATATCAACTACAAGTTTGGGAAAGTGGTCATCCCCAATGGGAATAATATCAATAAATTGGTACTATACCCTCCTGATCAACCATTGCTTGAAATGAAACAACCACTTTGGTTATAAAAAAAATAAATTGACCACATACCTATCCAACATATCCTTACCATTGACCAAATATTGTCATTAAAGGAACCAAAGAGGACAAAATAATTCCAAAATTTGTACAAAATGTGTATGACGAAGACCAAATTATAGATAATGTTGTTCCATATATATTTTTTTTTGATAAGGTTAAAGTGAGGGCTTTGAAAACCCCCAAAGACTTGAACAAAGGAGAAAATATAATGACTATATCTCATAAGAGACATCTCTATCATCAACATGCAAACTAAGACATAAATATTAATAAGACATTATAGCCTTGATAAACAACCAATAATAGATAACAACTAGTCAACGACTAGTTAAGATGGTCTACAAACCTATCTTTCCATATATTGACTACCTTATAAAACATATCTTTCCATATGAGTCATAAAATCTCATTAGTGACATTTTTATGTTTCACCAACTCTTACTACACAAGTGTAGTGTACCTAATTCTCTAGATGTTATTGAGTCAATGGCCTCACTTTCTAAGGTAATTAAGATCTCACTAGGCTAATCACTCAATATAAGTAATCAAATAACACCTCAATAAAATAATGAACTAATTTTCATGTTCTAAAGGCACAAAAATTCCTTTTCATGGGACTATTATGATATGAAAAACATACACCCAAATATATGCAACCACTTATCTATTTTAAAGAAGACTACAAACCCATTTGTCAATCTCAAAGGTGAAAGAATCATGCTATACAATAAATTTTCAAAATAGAGCTATAAATCCCATTAATGAAAGATTAATATATCCATATTTGATAATCAATGGTTTTTTCCACTTGTCATTGTACTTAGGAAAGGTGAAAAGTGGTGTATATTATGGATTTTAAATAAATTAACACCACCACTAGGAGCGATCACTTTCCTTTACCCTTAATTGACCAAGTCTTGTATACCCTCTTTGGAAGGAAGTAATTTTACTTATTTAATGGTTTTAGTGGATATAATAAAATTAAAATTGCACAAAAAAAGAAAAACAAAACTACATTCACATGTATTTAGGGAACACATGCATATTGTGTTAGAATGCGTAATGGTTAAGTGGTGCCCTATGTACCCTTAACACATTATTTATATACCAGGTAAATAAATAAATAATATATTTTATCTATTTACACAAGATTAAATAATGTTAATACATTAAATATATTGCCATTATATTAAAGGTTCTTTGGGGAGAGGGACCCATTGGTTAAAATGGTCCACCTCCACACCGCATTATAAAATAGGTTTTTACCCCTTTGGTAAATTACTCACAATTTACAAATTATTGTGACATTGAATATTTGTGTGTGGTAATTATTATTGAAGATTCTTATGAAGAATTGACATACAATAAGTGAAAAGAGAAAGATTTATGTATTGAGGTGTGGTTTCTCAAATAAATGAATATAAACCATGGTGTTTTACCTCTCTAAATTTTTTCATGTTAAATCTTGTGTCGACCATTTACCTATGTTATTTTTCTTATTCAGTTCAAATCTAGATCTCATATGTGCATGTGTTCATACACACACATAGACACACACACACACACACACACACACACACACACACACACACACACACACACACACACACACACACACACACACACACACACACACAGTATTGTATCCAAAATGCCCCCCTTTCTTTGAAATGTGGGACCCTTCTAAAAAATTTGTAGGAACCAGAGCTCCATGGTTATTTCTTTTGTTCTTATTAGATTCGCATGAGCTACACTCTTTGGAATATTATGTCATCTCAATTTCCCTGAGTAACAACAAGCCTTAATAATTTTTATGACTAAGGTAGACTTGTCATTTTATAGATTAAGGTGATAACATTATAGGTCTGCTTTCAAATGAGGTTCCCAGAGTCTCATTCCATTCTTGGAGTTGTAGACCCATCACCCTTCATGTAAAATCCAAGTCTTAATGATAGATGAGTAAGTATTAAATGTATTATGTGTCCTTTCACTTATTACTTAATATTTTTATGGATTTCATAGAGAGCTTGAGAGAGCCCAACCTATTCATAAGGCACCACATCATCTAGTTGTCAGAGCAGTTAGTCCTCAGACCTATTAGAAATGTAAGAGCCCAAAAGATCCCAACCCACTTATAAAGTGCCACATAACCTAGTTTTTAGAGTGATTAGTACCTAGACATATTAGATATGTTATATCTTGGGAGAACCCAACCTAATCAGAAGACACCATGTCACCTAATTTTTAGAGTGGCCAATCCTCATACCTATCAGAGATGTTAGAGACTGGGAGAGCTTGACCCAATCAAAAGGTGCCATATCCCATAGTTGTCAGAGTGGCCAATCACTAGACATGTTAGAGATTTTAGATATTGAGAGAGCCCAAACTAATCAAAATGGGCCATATCACCTAGTTGTTAGAGTGGCTAGTCCCTAGACCTATCAAATATGTTAGACCATGAGAGATCTTAACCTAATTAGAAGATGCCAAGTTGTTTAATTATTAGAGTGGATAGTCCTTGGACCTATTAGAGATATTAATTCTTAAGAGATCCTTTCCTAACCAAAAGGCATCACATAATTGAGTTATCAGAGTGGTCAATCCCCAAACCTGTTAGAGATGTTAGAACCCAAGAGAGCCCAACCTAATCAAAATACACCATGTCACCTAGTTGTTAGAGTGGTCAATCCTCAAACCTATCTGAGATGTTAGATCCTAGGAGATATTGACCTAATTAGAAGGCAACACATTTCCTCATTATCAAAGTGGCTAGTTCTAAACCTAACAGAGATGTCAGAGCCCAAGAAAGCCTAACCTAATTAGAAGGTGCCATTTTGCCCAATAAGGTAGATGAACTGAAAACCACCTAAGGACTCAAAAGGGTTAAAATGGGGTATTAATGAGACTAGATAACCAATTATAAGGTGACATGTGTCATTAAGTGAGACCTCACCCTTCCTAAAGATATTTCATAAAGTAAAAAGCTATGCCTAAGTGCTAACCATTAGTAGGAGGATCAATGAGCAGATGACACATGACATAAAATGAGAGTTAACTAGGAAGCCTTTAAGGGACGTGATCACATTTATACCACACACTAGGCATTAATGAAGTAGAAATCTAGGCCCAATTAGACAACTTTAAAATATCCCATTTTCATTGCTAAATCTAGGTGGTGATGGAGGATTATGGGCTTTGAATTTAAATCTATATTTATAATTAAAGAGAGGAAATCCATCCACCAAATCAAATTTGAATTCACAAGTGATGCTCTAAATGCCACTATTACAGGGGGCTATGTGCATGTGTTTATAAAAGCATAAGGAAATCCCACTAATGATTACCATTTCATACATTCAAGAGCACTCTATCTCTTAGCCTTTTAATTATTATAGAGTACACCCTATGTGTCATGCCTCATATTCTCAGATCCTTCTTATTGCCCCTCCATCCTACTATAGTGGATACATACTCTTTAAACCCAAAGACTGATTTTGAATACTGGGATACCATATTCCTAGTTGGCTCGACCAAGTTCAAACACTATAACAACATGTTCAAAGTAGTCAAACAAGTGCATAGAGACTTAGGCTATGAAGATGACCAAAAAGTAGAGTTTGATGATGCCCTTCATTCTTATAATAAATGTGGAATTCATAGAGTTACATTTAAAATAGAGGCATTTCCTTATGCCAACTTGTTTTATAACCTCTTCATTACCATCTGAGTGCAGGATGGGGTTTATGATTGGGTGTGCTCACCCAACTCAAAAGGCATAAAATCATCGACATCTCTAGGAATTCCTATAAGGTGTATTACTTCTTCCTATATTACACCTTCTCTTATGATGTAATAATGGTGAAGGTCTGGATGGAGACATACTAAATATATTATGTGCTATAAGACTGGGTTGAGAAATCAAATGTTAAATGGGTTAGTAAGGAAGACATAAATGAATACATAATCTATGCCTAAGAAGAAGTTTGGGTAGGCATGATTTTACTAAACTAATTATTTAGGGTCTAGGACTTCTTGCACATTAATGAACTATGGGTGCCCCTCCTCCATATGATCCTCACACACTCAAAAGTTATGGACATGGGAGGACTGATCAACTTCAAGTTGGTCAATGCCATTGTGAATGTCTGAGCTGAGGGCAATTTATATATGATGAGATACTTTATGGACATGGTTTATAACACGCTAACATTTAATCCTTTAGCATTTCTTGCAAGAGTTCTTGTGGGATTAGTGGTCCATGTGGTCTTCTAAAAACTATATGGCCACTAGTTATAAAATCACATCTAAGACATCTATTAGTATTTCTATCCAATGGTATACAATGTGATCAATGAGGCCCTGATGCCTTGGTTATCCAAATTAATTTGAGACACCATCATCGCCATCAAGGACTACTTACTCTATAGAGAGGATATCATGATCCAAATTATAGGCTTCCTCAAGTAGCCCCTCCTCTTACTATATTTTATCTTGGATCATCTAGCAAAGTAAGAGATCACTTACCAAATGGTGGAGGGTATCTTTGGATTTTATATAGGCTATTAACAGAAGGCATGCCTACCATTCTTGATCACTTTCACGAACCATGTCTACAAGGCCTTTCCTTTCATCCAAAAGATGGTGGCTGGGGGGGACTCTTTTGCCTTAGCGAGATTCAAACTCTAAAATTAGGACCCCAAGGGGATGACCAAAGATCATTTAGTGTGGTATTCGACTCACCTTAATATTAACTATGAGCATCAAATAAAAGATGATGATGAGCTATACTTAGATGCCACCAATGACTAGGAGGTATTGTCTCAAATCAAAACAAAAAAGAAGAAAAAATGAAATAAGGTGGTATACCCATCTACTCTCCCTCTAGATCCTACTCAATTTACATAGGATCTAATACTAACTTCCCTACTATCTCCAATAAGATTTTATAGGGTATATTACTACCTTTTCCTCCTCATACTCTAGTTTTAGCTCCACCTCCTAAAGTGACTCCTACTCCTCATGCCCTAACTTCACCTCTGCCTCTATAAAATCTAATAGTCTAGCTATGATAGAGCTAGACCTACATTAATCAATGATAGGAAACCCATATACATCCAAGTTAACCATCAACACCTCAACCCTAGGTTACATAGACCCTAAGGTTTGATGTGACTGATAGTGTTTGGGTGAGCCAAAAATGAGGCTCCCAATAGGCATCAACATAATTTACACCCATTATGTCTCTTTTTTCCTCCATCTCCTTTCTACCCCTCACTCTTATCACTTTTAAACTCTTAGTCTCAACATCCACTAGTTCTGATCCACTCCCACTGGTTCCCAAAGTGGTGCCTCCTCTTTTCCCCATTGCACCCCTTCCATCATTTTCCCAAGTAAATTTGGACTTGGTCCTCCTAATCATCCTTACCTCTTCATTCCCCTCTACCCCATCCATTTCACAATTCAAAACCCTCTCGATGCCTTCTTTGGGTTTACCTTTAGTCCAAGTACCTTCAGGCACATATTTATTAGTGAGCATGATAAGAACCATCTTGGTACCCCCTCCATTCATCTGAATACCTCCATTATTATTTCAAAGTCTTCCATCATCGACCCTCATTGTCCATGCTATTCCATCTAGTCCTTCCATTGCAAAATTCAGAGCTGACCTAGGTAAGAGGCCCAAGAAGAAGAAAAAGGTAACTCACACTTTGACTCTAAGTTAAAGGCCTTTTTATCTAATCTAACCTCCTATATTGGCCTTAATAGTTCCTTCATCCCTAATCACAACACACCAATATATTTCTCCCCAACCCCCTCTTTCTATTACTAAGGGCACTATGGGATTTGTCTTCGACTAACCCATCTCTTCCCTTATGTTCAATGAACCTTTTTGGGGGGTAATTCCCCCTCAAGTGAACATGACATAGGAGTAGTAGTGGGAACAAATGTTCCCATGGACCTCCCCTTTTATTTTTCCTCCTTTTGATTTCATGCCCCCTCTATCAACACTACGTTCCTTATTCACCCACTCCACTTCCTCCATTTCCCCTCCACCTTTTCCTCTACCCTTCACCACCATCTCATCCACCCCTCTTACACCTATTGAAATTTGGGGAATGGTCCCAAGGTTGAAGTCACTAGAGATGACTGCCCAGGGTGACCCAGACATAAAATAGAGCTTCGACCAAACTTTAGGGAGCATGAAGAGGACATTAATGTAAGGGTTCATCTAGGAGGGGAACTTGATGGTTTGAAAAACCCATCATGATCTATTCTCCCTCACTAAGGTGAGTACTTACACTAGGGAAGAAAGGATGGATAAAGACCCACTCTTTTTTCTCTATGTAACTATTGTAGATTGGAATTGCATTCTTGTGGGATATTTTTTAGGCTCTCCCACTTCTAGCGACAAGCATGGGAATAACCTTAGGATGTGGGTATCATATGGTGAGGTCGAGCCTATAGGATTTTTAAAGAGGCTAGTTTCTCTTGGTGGATCACCTAAAAATACTACTAAACTAATACTTCATGGGAAAAGGGTTTGAAGGAAGAAAATGGCTCCTAAGAAGGCTAACTAGGTGATGTACCAAATTTAAATGACCAATCATCTATGCTTAAACCCACACTAGATCAATCATGAGACAATTTGGGCTTGCACTATCTCAAGGTCAAGTAAACACATGATGGAAGAAGTTTAGGTAGAACACTAATCCAAACCTAAAAAATCTTTAAAATACTTCAAATAGACAAGTAGAAGGCTAATGGACTAGGAATACACTAATTCATGTATCCACCAAGCACAAGCATAATAAAACACTAATCAAAGAAAATAAATAGGCAAATAAATCATCTTATTAAATTTAAGAGGTAGTTATTACAATATCTCGATAGGGTTTAGCCTAGTTGAAGGAGAACATTTTTTGCAAATGTCTCAATGAGCATCTATCTCCCAGTAAGATGATAAAATTCTAAAAACTAGGGGCCTTTACAAAATTGAAGATGTGAGATATATATAGAGAAAGGGAAGAAGAAGAGCTTGTAGCCAATTGGGAACTTAATATAGGAATAATTTGATGACCAAAATTACTATTGTTTGTTGTACTTGAGCTCTTTTCATTCAAAGCATGTAACTTATTTTGACCATCAAATAAACCATCCAAGATCACTGTAAATCATCTCAATCCCCTCATGCATTCAATTTTTCCTCTTCAAAATTGGTAGAGCCATATCAAAGGTAGTTTCATATTCTTACCTACCATGAATGAGTATATCCCTCCATTAAGACTTTATGTTATCCTTTTAATTTCACATGCCCTATCTAAAAGAGGATGAAGTCTCCATATCTTTGAAACTAGATCAAACTATGCTGCCTCTGATCATGCAACCATTTGTCAAGGGTGAGAGCCATATCAAAGGATAAGATTCTCCATTAATTTTCACCTACGCACTCCCACTAGTTTCTTAGGATTTATTTTTCCTTGGTTGGTAATTGGAGGCTAACTCAAATCCTTGATTCATGCCATTTTCCTAACATGGATGCCTACAAGTTGTCGATCTCCCCACTAGTTGGATTCACTCATGCCACTTGTCACTGACTGATTATCCCTCTAGATTCTTGACTATTTAATTTAATCTCATACCCCCAAAAACATGAGTTACTCTTCATAGTGAAAATCATGCTTTTCTTGACTACTTAACTTATAAGGTTTATAAGTTCTTTTTAATCAGTTTTGACCTTAGAGAATCTCTAAAACACTATTCAAGACTTATTCAAGTTTTCCAAGCTCTTCGACTTTGGGTTTTTGAAGTTATTCAACTTTGGAGTTAGCATTGCTTGAAAATTATAAAACATTTTGAGTAATGTGGCTTGGAAAACCCAAAATCTTCTACCTTGGGAAACTTGATTTACACTAGCCATGAGTAATTCGGGTTCATAAACCCATATTACTTTTGTTTGTAAAAACTTTATAAGTTGAGATATTTAGAGAACCCAATTTGCACTAGAAGGATTAAAAACACTTATTTTATTTGACTTAAATTTTTTTTAGCCTCTTCTAGATCTATTCCTACAATTGTTGCACATGCAAGGTGTGGCACTTGGAAATATATTTTAAACTCTACTCACACAATCCTTATTCAAAATTGATAAACCTTTTCCAAGGCTGGTATGTTATTCTAAACTCATGTTTAAAATGCTTGAATTGCCTGGTTTCATCATGAAAACTACTCAATAACCTTTTTCTTTGGTCTACAGGTCTATCCCTTAGAATTTGACAAAATAAACTTTAAGAAATCTTAAAGTATTTCAAAAGCTTTATGAGAACTTTAAGATCTCTCTGGTCCACTCATTTCATCTAAAACATTATTAATTTGCTCATCCATTAGTAACTTGATCCATTCAAGCACAACTTGGTATGTGGGCCAAATTTGGCCAACATTTTTGGTGACTCATAGGGAAGCATGCTTGCTATGTTTGAGAACCCAGACCACTTGCCTTGCCTAGTCTATTAGGCATGGATTCATTAGCCTCTACAACCAGGCTAGTCTAAAACTAGATAAAAGGCTGACCCTTTCTATAAATTCCTCTAGAAGTAATAAGGACAACACAAAACAAAGTGCCCAAGGCACTTGGGAAAGCAAAAATAGAACATAAAGGAAATGTGAATAAGGCACTTGGAGGAAAGCATAAAATCTATCCTAATATATATAAGGTTATAATTTACAAGTTTCTCCCTCTTGGATCAAATGGGAAACTATGAGTATTATTCACTCGTATCAATCCAAGATGAAAAATACCTTGTTTTGGAGGTACAAGAATTAGTGAACTAGGAAATTTTATGGTCAATCCTTTTGGTGTGCCCTCTAATGGTGGAATGGAATAAACATGTCTCCAATGTAGACATACTAGTTCATGTCCTCCACTTGGTTGATGTTAGACTGTAGGGGATTTTTAAGTCTCCTCATTTGATGGCTCAAATTTGTGCTCTAAATCAATCAAAACATGTGATGGATCCTTTGAGATGGTGTTTAGTTTGCTATCTAGACCTAAGCAGAAAAGCTCCAAGTTATCCCAAGAGGTAGCTTCCTCTTGGTCATCTAAGACAATGCCAAATTTAACTCCATATTTGATCAAATTGATTTGAAGGGAGACATATGGTAGTTTGTCAATCCATCTAATACATGACATGTCATATTTTTGTGGCTCTAGATCTAACCATTCTCCTTCATTCTTGAAGACATTAGTACTGCCTTCAATGGACAATTCATCTTAAGATTGGTCAACTTCTTCAACCTGATTGGCAAGTTTATCCTAAAACTATGGAAGAGGCATAACCTAGTTTAAAACATCTACTTGATCCATGAAGCCATGGTATAGCTGTTACCATACTTCATCTTTATCCTCTTGCTCATTTGTGACCTTTTCAACATGGTTAGCAAACTGAATGACTACACTAATCTATGCACCTTGGTCATCTTCATTTGTAGCCACACCAAATGGAAACTCTTGAGACCAAACAAAACCATATTTTCTCTTAGTTACATCTTGAATACACACCTCTTTAAGTATGAAGGCATCAATACTGCCTTCAGGTTCTAATTCATCAATGTCAAAGCCATGCCACAAAAATTGGTCCAAACTTGATTTCTCCTCCCTTTTCTAAAGTGGAATACCTATCATGATATCCTCATCATAGACGCTTATGTTGTCTTCTTTAGGATCAAACTTGACTATAAACTCCTCCTCTATTCCTTGCAAAATAGGCTCCTCTTCCAAGAGGGATATGGTGGGAGGGTGAAAAAGTTTAGCTTGCTTGCAGCTTGAGAGAGTGTCTTTCTGGATAGGTATCTTGGGTGGACTTTTTGGTGGCTCTTGAGGGAGGGAGAAAGAGTCTCAGAACTCTTATAGGGAAAGCTCATTGAGCTGAGTTAACACCTCTTTTTTATATTCTTCACCCACTAAATCCTCCTTCTCTTGAACTAGCTAAACTAATTTATAGGATGGAAATGTGCAAGGAACAACCACCTTTTCTTCCTTTTTAATGAGTATAGGAGAGGGTGTTTTCACAAGAGAGGGCATGAAATATCTAGGGTCAAAATTACTAGAGAAGATCCATGATGGAAGGGATTCAAACTATTGAGTGGGAATGGGCATAGGGGGTTAATTTGAAACATATGACTGATTGCACTGAGTTTACTGATATTCATAAGACATCAACACACTTTCCAAATTTTGGATAATGCTTCTCAACCACACCTTATTTCCCCCCTCACAAACTTCCCCTTGTTCATCCTCACAAATTGACCACCTGTTCTTGACCAACTGAAGAGAATTCCTTACCTCCTGTAGGACATGAATAGGTATGACTGAAGAAAGTTCTAAACCCCTTCCAATCTCCCTTATCAACTTAGTATAATTTGATAATGCTTGTTTGAATCTTGACAAGGATGTAATGAGATAAACATAGTCTTAACAAGGGTAATTAGAGGACTGATTTGAATGCTTAGGAGGATGATCTTGGTCATACATAGGTGGAAGGGAGGCAAAGGCTATGATAGGGCTGATAAGTTATTTGAGGGCCACTTGTGGGGAACACATAAACATTATTAGCCTGATAAGTGTGATGCTGAGGTAGAGAATAAACATACTAATCAAAAGATGGTTGATTATACATACCAAATATGTTGATTAGGCACTTGGATTACTTAAACCAACTAATAGGTGCTCAGAATCACCATTTATGCTTAAAAAATGCTTTAAAGGTTGATATGTATAAAGACAACACCAAAAATCCTTCCACTACTTTGGACCTTAGTCCCACTAGGCATGCTAGAACTGTTGTAGCTTGGAATTTCACCCTTATGGAAGAGTTTTTTAGGCTCTCCCACTTACAACCATAAGTATGGGAACAACCTTAGGATGTGGGTATCCTATAGTGAGGTTGAGCTTCTAGGATTTTTAAATAGGCTAGTTCCTCTTGGTGGATCACCTAAAACTAATGCTTCAAGGGGAAAAGGATTAGAAGGGAGAAAAGGACTCCTAAAAAGGCTAATTAGGGGATGCACCAAATTTAAATGACCACTCATCTATGTTTGAACTCACACTAGATCAGTCATGAGATAATTTGGGCTTGCACTATCTCAAGATCAAGTAAACACATGCTAGAAGAGGTTTAGGCAGAACACTAATCCAGACCTACAAAAGCTTGCAAATAATTCAAAGAGGTAAGTAGAAGGCTAATAGACTAAGAATACACTCATTCATGAATCCATGAAGCAAAAACATACTAAATCACTAATTAAAGACAATAAATAGGCAAAGAAATCATCTCATTACATTCAAGAGGTAGTTTTTATAATATCTTGATAGGATTTAGCCTGGTCAAAGGAGCACATTTTTTGTAAATATCTCAATGAGCATCCATGTCCCAGTAAGATGAAAAAATTATAAAAAACTAGGGGCCTTTACAAAATGGAAGACATGACATATATATAGAGAAAGGGAAGAAGAAAAGCTTGCAGCTAATGGGGAAATTGAGAGAGGAAGTCATTAATGACCAAAACTGCTACCATTTATTATACTTGAGCTCTTTGCATTCAAAGCATGAAAATTATTTTGACCACTAGATGAACCATCCAAGATCACCACAAATCTCATTGATCCCCTCATGCATTCAATTCTTCCTATTCAAAATTGACAGAGCCATATTAAAGGTAGCTACATGTTCCTACCTAATGTGAATGTGACAATCCCTACATTAAGACTCAACGTGCTCTTTTTAATTTTGCATGCCCTACCTAAAAGAGGATGAAGTATCCATATCTTTAAAACTAGACTGAGCCATGTTTCCTTTGATCATGTGGCCATTTTTCAAGGGTGAGATCCATATCGAAAGATAAAAGCCTCCATTAATTTGCACCTACCAGTTCTTACTAGTTGTTTGGGATTTCTTTTGCCTTGGTTAATTGTCAGAGGCTGACTCAGATCCTTGAATCACACCATTGATCTGCTTGACATAGATGCTTACAATCTATTGATCTCCTTGATAGTTAGATTTTCTCATGCCACTTATCATTGATTGATTAGCTCTCTAGATTGTTGACTATTTGATTTAAACTCATAGCCTTGAAAACTCAAGTTACTCTCTGTAGTTTAAATCAAGCTTTCCCGACTACTTAACTTATAAGGTTTATAAGTTATTTTTATTATTTTTGACCTTGGAAAATCCCAAAAACACTATTCAATATTTATTTAGGTTTTCCAAGCTCTTCAATTGCAAGTTTTCAAAGTTCTTCTAATTCAAATTTACCATTGCTTGCAACATATAAAACATTTTGAGTAATGCAGCTTGGAAAACCTAAAGTCTTCTACCTTGGGAAACTTGATTTGTACTAGCCATGAGTAATTTAGGTTTATAAAATTTTATTACTTTTTTTGTAAAAACTTTATAAGTTCAACTGTTAAGATAATTTGATTTGCACTAGAAGGAGTAAAAACACTCATCTCTAACTTGCAAAAATTTCACCTCTTCTAGATCTATTATTACAACTATTACACGTGCAAGGTGTGGCACTTGGAAATATATTTTAAACTCTACTCACATAGTCCTTAAAAATGGATAAAACTTTTCCAAGGCCCATATGTTCTTATGAACTCATGTTTGAAATGGTTAAACTGCCTGGTTTCATCATGAAAACTACTTAAGAAACTTTTTATTTGGTCTACAGGTCTATCCCTTAGAATTTGACAAAATATGCTTTAGGAAATCTTAAAGTGTTTCAAAATCTTATTGTAAGATCTCTATGGTCTACTCATTTCATTTGAAACATTGTTCATCCACTCATCCATTAGCAAATTGATCCATTCAGGCACAACTTGGTATGTTGGCCAAATTTGGCCAACAATAACTTGTGAATGTCCAAAAAGCTCCTTGAGGACATTCAAATCCAAGCTTAGACCATGAAAGCCTAAGTGAAGAGATATTTTCCTATTGCATTGATTAGGTAGGTCAATGATGCCCTCCTACTACTCTTTTTAGTTTTTAGGAAGGTAATGGAGACTCTAGCTGAGACCAATGTGCTTATTTAGAGGAATTAGGCTTACTTGGAGAGGATTGTAGAGATAGATGTAAGGTGTTTGAAGATATAGGTTATGATTAATAAATGCATGTTATCAAAGTTGAAACTAATTCCAACCTCAGACTTGGGGTTGTATCAAACCTACATTGGGAACATGAAGGCTACTAAGGAGTAATGGTTGGACATGGCTTGTATTATAACTAGACCCTTGGAAGAGGGTAGGAAGAAGATATTGACTTATTTAAAAGAGGTCACTATCTATGTGTTAATCCACTTAGATGGCACCCTACTAGACCAAGGAAAATTTGGAGTCTACCGAGTAAATTTGACCAAGTCATGAGGGCGAAGGTCACTGAAACAAACTAGAAAGGCATTTGGGTAGTGCTATCAATATAATCCACAACAAACATGAACCAAGTATTCAGGGTCTAGGTGTCAATAAAAACACTTTTCCAAGTCTACTAGAGGTTGAAAACTCAAGTTGAGGTGATATTCAAAGAACCCTCAATGAACCTTGCCAAGTTAGATAAGGAATTCAACCTCATGGCTTCTATGTTAGAGTCTAGTGATGCTAGATCAAATCCATTGGGAACCAGACTTTCATAACTAGCTCCACATATCAGCTAAGTGGTCCTCTATAGATATTTTATGGATAAGGGGATTCATTTATTTTAAATTTAAAATTATGATTGTAACTAACATGAGTGGCCATCATGGCTCAGGATGGGATCCTCATGCTATTTGGAGGTGAGACCTATCATCATGTATATAAGGTAAATCCATGTTGTAATATAAGAGTTTATAAAAACTTGTTTGAAAGTGATGTTAGATTATAGCCAAAATTTCACCTGCTTCTTCCTTCATCTCTTTATTGTAAAATTGGCCAATATTGATTGTTTTATCAATACTTGCTTTTAATGAATAAAATTCCTATTTTTTACAAAGGGTTTTTTCTATGTCTAAATTATCTTTCATCTCCATTTTGAATGTTTTTCAATGCTAAATTAATTGTATTAATACTCTTCTACTATTTATGTGATATCATTACGATGTGCTTAGCTATTATAACCACTACGTGAGTTCTTTCATTTCATTTTTTTAATACTTTTAATTTGTGTGTTGATCTATAAATCACCATATGGTGTTGATGTGTAATTTACTATAAACTCCTAGTACTCATATTTAGTGAGGTCTCATATTTGAGGCATGCTCCCTATTTACTCATACTCATCCCATTGTGTGTTCTTGGAGGTATAACTTTAGTGAAACTCAGTCTATAGTGGTAAAAATATGGTAAGGTCACTTGGTTTGCTGATCAATGCACTAAGTTCATTCTAGACTTGGCGGCTCCCTTTTCTTCTTTACTCTCCCTCTTTTTTTGTGTTTGTTTTTTAAGATTGAACTACCCTTCCCCCTTATGTTTAGAAATAAAGAAGCATAATACTTGAACTCCCATAATAATCTTTGATAATTAGACCTATATACATGAAATTCATATTGAAATTTTGATGGTAATAGTACATCTCTTAGAGACTATTCACATAGACTCCATTTGTGAAGTCAAATACCTAAAATCATGCCTTTGGATGATCTCAGATCAATCCTAAAATGAAGGATGAAAGTTATTAGTTGTCCCATCTTCCCTTTTAGGGAATGCCCAATCTCATGAGAATTTCATGAATAGAGGAGTTTGGAGTGAATAACAACTAACACTAGAAGGAGGGCCATCAAAATGATTCACATTTGTCATTGATTTCATTTTATGAGTTTGTTGAGAATATTTTTATTGATAATAATGTATTAACCCCTATTTTATTATGAAGCATCTTGGAGATGAGTTTGCCTATTACTAGGGCTAGGTCCTATCGAAATTGATTAATAATTTTCCATTTACTTTTCCATAGAAAACCTAAGTTTAATCAACCTAGACCTACCATGATTCCAACTAGTTTGTCCTCGTAACCTCTCCAAAATTTGTAGCCTAAGATGACATGGTTATCTAGCTTTTCCATTAACATCTTGGGAGTCATTTATGATTTACCTAGGAACCCTAAGAGGTATCTTCCTATTTCACCCTAGGCATAGGATAAACTGTGAAAGAACACACAACATCTTAAAAAACTACCCTAAGACTTCTAAATGTAGAACATGAGGATTTGGTGTGAAATCCTTTTCCCTTTAAATTAATGGATGTAGAATACAATTGGTTCCTCAACCTTCCTAAAGACCTATCCTAAGTTAGGACCATTTCAATATTATTTTTCTCACCTAATTTGGGAGAGTGATAGACCTCAGTGTCATATACCATTAGTTTGCTTGTATCAAAAGGGAGCCCAATGAACCCATTAAGAACTTTAACTCTAGGTTTTAGAAGATGTATAACTGGGTCACTGTGCTTTATCAACCTAACCCTTAGTTAGCACTTGAAATGTAGAAGAATGTGCTAGAACTTTAGATAGTCATGTTCCTAAGGAGGGATGTAACCATAATAGACATATCCTTGGCTTATGTAGGTGGAATCAAAGTAGATAGGAAACTAGACCCTTAATTCCACATGATGACCCCCACTCCTAGTGTGCTACCATAAATGCCTACATTGAACTTCTTTCCCAATGTTAATATAAATGCCCCAATGTTTTAACGGCTACATGTAATGCATCAACTCTCACTGGGTCATCCCACTTTAAACTAATAACTGGGTTTAATTAACCCAAGTGGCCATGAAATGACCCCTTAAACTCAACATCAATTAATTTTGGCCATGGATAATAATAACCAAACCACACCTCAGGAGTCCACCAAGAATGAGCTAGATGACATTCAACGGATAGTACAAAAACTCAACAATAACTTGGGCTATAGAGGCAATTTAGTAACTCTAATACAAAAGGTTCCAATAAAAAATTTACATATCAAAGACCAAATAATAACTATAACCATCCTCACAACCCCCAAAACCTTGATCTAATAGGTTGCTTGAAATTAATATCTTCAAGATAGCCTTACCTAACTAGTTTTGAGTGCAAACATGAAAACATATGGGTAACAAGACTACACTAAGTTTGGTTCCAATTTTGAGATCTTATAGAAGGAAATGGAATAATATGATGTGGTTCCCAATCATCTTGAATCTTCCAACTCGAGTAAAATCCCTATTATTTCCATGGTGTTAGAGACCATGGATTTCCCTAGCTAAGAAGAAAAGAAGGTAAAGGAGGGGATTAGTGAGGTGCAAGCATTTCAATAATTCTAAAGGAGTAACTATGACCTTAGGAATAGGCAACAAAAATAGCCCCTTCTTACCTCAACTCCCCCTAATAATGGTACAACCCCACTAGACCAAAGGCTAGGAATGATCCCCGACCTCCAAGACCTTAAGAACCTAAGGCTACTATGAAAACCCCGTGGGTCTAAAGTAAAGGAGTTTATAACATAGTGGAAGATATGAAAAAAGTCAAGGACAATATTACCCTTCATAATCTCACTCAAATCATAGAGTAATGAGATTTCCTACTGAATTCCTAGACTCAAAAGATGACCAGCAACACACACCAATGTGCTATTAAAAAATAATAATATGAAGGTGCCCCTTTTCCTCTTAACCATCTAGTTGTTTGTAAAAAATATACACAACTACTTAGTAGATTTAGGAGATTCAACCAAAGTAATTCCAGTAGGCATATGTGAAAAGATCAGGTTGGTCCTCATAAAGTCAAACAAGGTAGTGGTCCAGTTAGATAAGTCAAAAGTAAAAGTGATAGGTGAATTGTTTAATGCAAATATATAGTTAGAGTCTAATCCTAGGATTCAACACTTCATATACATTAAATTAGTGAGATATCCCAAAATCTTATGACATCCTCCTCAATAGGGATTGGTCCAAAGCCTTGAATAGGTATATGGCCATAGAATTCTCTCATATGTAGTTGCCATGAAGAGGAGTAGATAACCAAATATGGGTAGCTATAAAACCCCACATAAAACACATGATAACAAAGTACAATGCCATTAATGAGAAGGTGAACCTAGTTTCCTCAAACTTAGGCATCTACATATTGAGCATAAAGCTACCCAAAGATTAGACTAGTCACAACTTAGGTCTACTTAGCCTAGACAAAGCCCATTCCAAACATGATAATGGGGCCAATGTTTTGCTTATAGATCCCATAGAAATAAATCATATAGAATTATATAGGTTTTAGTTTTAATTAATGAATAACTTGGTAGAGTATGAAGCTCTAATCCTCAAATTACAATTTGTGTTAAAATACAAGGTAAATAATCTAAGTATTTAACAACTTTGAGTTGGTGGTAAACTAGATTAAGACTAAATTTTAATGATACCTCAGGAGGTATAAGCATAGGTCTTGGGACCTAATCGATATGTTTGACACATTTAATATCATCCCTATTACACAGGAGGAAAACCAAGTAGCCAACTCACTAAAATCTAGGGAAACAAACCTAATTCACTTGGATGACATTGCATTATAAGAGTTATATGTGTAACTCATTCCATGTCCCTCTATCCTGAAAAATGTGATAAAATTTAAAATATTTAAGGATGACCCATATATCATCTAATTTCTCAACAATAAGAGAATATTTGAGGCCTAAGTTATAGATGAGAAAGATAAAAAATACCTTAGAAATGAGCTAGATAAAGATAGAATCCTGAATATTCATGATAACAAAATCTTGAAGGGGATTATATCTTTAGAAATAAGATTTGATGCTTTAGACCCCACCTTCCAAAAAAAGGACCTAAGTTCAAGGATAACTCATCAACCTTAGTCTGATAGAAAATACTAGACTATTAATGTGGGTCCTGATTAGATAAACCACAAATTAAAGAAGTTTTGAAGGTTACTACTAAGATATAAGGATGTGATTACTTAGGCCTATAGAGAGCTTAAGGTCTTCAACCTGAGAGTAATCACTCACACTATCCCCTTGAAAACCCAACCAACAACCCTTTAAGTAAAGATAAATGCTAGTAAACCTGATCCTAGAGCCCTTGATACACAAAGAAGTCCATAAGATACTTTTTGTAGGGATAAAATTCTCAATCTACCACTCTACTTAGGTGTCCAACTTGGTCCCTATGTGAAAGAATAATGGATAAATTTTCTTATGTGTGTAATTTCATAACTTGAACTGGGACTTAGATAAAAACAATTACCCATTGTCCTCCCTTGATGAGGTGGTCCAAATGGTGAGTGGGTCTCAAATGATGTCCTTTTTAGATGGCTTATCTAGATATAACTAGGTCTTGTTTAACCTTGAAGAAATAACTAAGACTGCTTTCACCACTAAGTGGGGCACATTTTCTTATAAATGAATGTACTTCAGATTGATCAATGCTGGTGCCACTTTATAAAGGGTAATGGACTTCAATTTTGAAGGAATAATAGGTAAATGCATAATAATCTATATGGATTAATTAACTATGTTTTTTAAAATAAAGGTCAAATCATGTGTACCACTTGGAAAGGGTATTTGAAATATGCAAAAGGTATGGTATTTACCTAAACCCAAATAAGAGCATGTTTAGTGGTACCAAAGGTAAGTTTATCGATCACATTATCACAAAATAATGTATTTATATTGACCCCAAAAATGTGGATGTAATTTCTAAACTACCTTTACCTAACAGTAAGAAGGAATTGAAGTCCTTTGAGAAAATCAACTTTGGGCATAAATTTATTTTTGGATTTGCTGAGATAGTAAAACCCTTGAATGCATTGTTGAAATAGGATGCAAAAGTGGAATGACATATAGAATCAAAGAAGACTTTTTAGGATATTAAATATGTTATTATGTAAGCCTTGGTCTTCATCATCTTGGACTTATGCAAGATTTATATATTTATCTATTTTCTTCGGAGCACATGATTGCCACTTACCTCACCCAAAGATTAAAGGGAGAAGAGTAACCCATTGATTTTATGATAACTAACCTTAAACATGCCAAGATCATATATTATACCCTAGATAAGCATGCCTATGCCTTGGTCAAATCAGTAAAGAAATTTAGATATTACATCTTTTGGAATAAAGTACATGCTATTGTCCCAAACCTGGATATAAAATAGATGTTGGGACAAAATGAGTTGGGTAAGAGAAGAGGCTAATGGATGACAAAGTTACAAGAGTATGACATGTAAATGAAGCTAACAAAACTAGTTAGAGGACAAGTGTTAGAGGTAAAATCACTAATATGGGGGGTTGAATTAGTGATGCAAGATAATCCAAACTTTAATTCCAATCCTTTCAAACCCTTAATTAATCATCACAAGCATTTATAAAGGATATAAGTCATTTATAATGATGGATAAGAAAGATGATGCAAGATCAGGCACACAATACTTAAATTATGTGAGAAAACTTCATGGGAAATAAAACCTACTATCAAGCCTAAAAACACATGTACTACTTGTCCTATAAAATTATCACAAACATGAGGCCTTTTAGCGAAGCCCCCACCCCTAAGAATGAAGAAGCACCAACTTATTCTAGATGTTGAACACCCACACAACATTTATGAAATCAATAGCTCCAAAACTTTGATTTCCTTTTAATTTGATGGAGAATAATCTATAACATCTCTCTTTCAACCCTTCACACTCTCAATCTTTCACACACAAGTAATACATCCAAAACACCCTTTTGGATCACTCTATACCTCTTAGCTCATATTTAATATTTAATCCTATAAGTACACTATTTTGACATAAAAATTATGACCTACATGTTATACACATAATCTCAACCTAATATTCTCTTCAATCCATCCACTCTGCACCCTTACTCTCCTCTTTATTCACTACAAAATATAAAAACCATCACCTTTGATTTCACTCTTTATAGAGCTTTCATGAATATCATCATCTTGATCACCTATAATACTTGACTTAACCCTTAAGGCTTATATCACATTAAGACATAGATCAATATCACCCTTATAGATTGGCCATAGTATCCATGGGTCTCCCTTAAGCAATTATGTTAGGTATGTGGAGCTAAAAGCTTCACCATGGAGCATAGACAAACAGGTTCGGGTCTACACAGACGCCGGCGTCGGTCAGGAGCGACCGACGTCGGTCAGTTGCAGTTCAGAGGCGCCGACGTCGGCAGTATGGTCGGCCGGCGACGGTCACAGGCGAACAGACAGGAACCGACGTCGGTTACCTGCGTGTCCAGAGAGCTATTTCCGAGGACAGAAGCGAGTGTTTGCATGATGAGTTTGAGTTGTAGACTCATGCTCGCGTCTCTATTGTTAGCAATGTTATTTTTAGAGCCCTTGTTGAAGAGGCTTAACTGTTTGTTGTAAGAGCATGCTTAAGCTTCCTATTTTCTATATGTAGGAGAGATCTTCTAAGCTATTGTATGATGATGAAGTGTATGAGAGTGTAATTGAGTACGAAGTAGAACATTGTGAATGTTTGAAGGACTGTACTTTAGAGAAAGCTCTTGAGGAATAGAGATCTAGTGAGAGATCTTGTGTGCATCTGAGAGAGGTGTGGAAGAACAAAGTTCTTCATTTGTATTCCTATTGTAAAGAGTTTTTAATACAAGTTTTCAGGGTGTTTTCTTGTATATCTTGTTCTGTGCTATTTATTATTTCAGTTACTTATCTATCTGATTTATTTCCGCATTGATTGCTTTCATAAGTGTAATCCATTGTTGGTTGATCCCCAACAAGTGGTATCAGAGCTCAGGTTCACTAACAGGTGGTTCAGATCTGTGTAGTGTGTTCGGATTACAGGTTGCTCACAGGGATTTCTGTTTGAGTGGGAGAAGCAATGGCAGAGGAAAGTAAGTTGAGAATGGAAAAGTTTAATGGCAAGAACTATCAGCACTGGAGAATGCAGATAGAGGACTATCTGTATCAGAAGGATCTTTACTTACCGTTAGGTGGGATAGCAAAGAAGCCCAAGGACATGGAGGATGAAGAATGGGAAGTTCTTGACAGAAAGGCTCTTGGTTCTATAAGACTGAGTCTGGCCTCCACTGTGATATCCAATTTGTCACAGGCAAAAACTACGGTAGAGTTAATGACCACGTTAGCTAATTTGTATGAAAAACCCTCCGCTTCAAACAAGGTATATTTGATGAAGCAGTTATTTAATTTGCATATGCAAGAAGGTGGATCTGTTTCTAATCACCTGAATGATTTCCATGGTATTGTTAATCAGTTAAGTTCTGTTAATATTTCATTTGAAGATGAAATAAAGGCTCTTTTAATTTTATGTTCTTTGCCTGAAAGCTGGCATGGCTTGGTAATGGCAGTTTCTAATACTGCTTCTGCTTCGAATATTTTAAAAGTAGAGGATGTGGTTAGTGTTATTTTGAATGAGGAAATACGCAGGAAAAGCACAGAAGAGACTTCTGGGACATCCGGGAATGCTTTAAATTTCGAGAGCAGAGGAAGGCAAAAAGAAAGGAGCAAGAGGAGATCAAGATCTAAGTCTAAGGGAAGAGGCAGATCCAAATCCAGGAATGGCAGAAGGCCACAATGCTGGAACTGTGGAAAGTTGGGGCACATAAGCAGAGATTGCTGGTCAAAGCCTAAGGAGGACAATCAGCACGAAGGAAAGGAAGAGACAAAGGTTGCAGGTATTGCATAGGATGCTCTCATTTTCTCTTTGCATAATAACATAGAATCTTGGGTATTAGATTCTGGTGCGTCTTTCCATGCTACCCCTAACAGAGAATATTTCAGTGACTATGTCCATGGAGATTTTGGAATAGTATACTTGGGGGATGATGAGCCTTGCAAGATTATTGGCAAAGGTAAAGTGCAGCTAAAGATGCAGAATGGCAACACATGGGTGTTGAGGGATGTGATGCATGTTCCTAGTTTAAAGAGAAATCTGATTTCTGCAGGTAAGGTTGGTGATGAGGGTTGTACAGTAACTCTCACAGCAGATTCTTGGAAAGTGACCAAGGGTGCACTCATTATGGCCAGAGGTAAGAGAGAAGGTACTCTCTATTTGTGTAATTGTATTACTAACAAATCTCCTTCAGTTTTATCTACTTCAGATGTGGATGCTAAATTGTGGCACTCAAGGCTTGGCCACATGAGTGAGAAGGGGATGTCTATCCTTAAGTCTAAAGGTATGCTTTCAGATTTGAAAAGTATGGATCTAGAATTTTGTGAGCATTGTGTGTTTGGAAAACAGAAAAGGGTTAGTTTTCTAAAGACTGGGTCTACTAAGAAAAGGCAGAAGTTGCAGCTTGTTCACACAGACGTGTGGGGACCGGCTCATGTAGCCTCTATTGGCGGATCACAGTACTATGTTACATTCATAGATGACGCCACAAGAAAGGTATGGATCTACTGTATTAAAAAGAAATCTGATGTTTTTGAGACCTTTAAGATATGGAAAGCCATGGTTGAGAATGAAACAGGCAAAAGATTAAAGTGCTTGAGATCCGATAATGGTGGTGAGTTATGCAGTCTTAAGTTCAAATTGTATTGTTATATGAATGGGATCCGTAGGCAAAGGACGGTTCCAAGGACACCTCAGCAGAATGGTATTGCTGAAAGGATGAACAGGACTATTATGGAGCGTGCTAGATGTATGAGATTGCATGCAGGGTTGCCCTTAGAGTTTTGGGCAGAAGTAGTTGACACCGCAGTGTACCTGATCAACAGAGGACCCTCTACAGCTCTGGATGGTGGAATTCCAGAAGAGGCATGGACAGGTAAAAAGGTTGATCTTTCATATCTCAAAGTTTTTGGTTGTGAAGCCTTTGTGCACATAGATAAGGAAAATAGAAAGAAGCTAGATGCTAAGTCTATGAGGTGCACGTTTATAGGCTATGGCTCAGATGATTTTGGTTTCAGATTTTGGAATCTAGGAACTAACAAGGTAATCAGGAGCCGTGATGTTGTTTTCAACGAAAAGGTGATGTACAGTGATCAGACAAGGAAGCTAGATCAAGTTGGGCAGAGCAATAATGAGTTGGACGAAGTTATGGTCCAAAATGAGCTCGCGGGAAAAAGAAATAATCACTTACAGGAAAACACAGAGA
This sequence comes from Torreya grandis, assembly GCA_037957365.1. NCBI lineage: Eukaryota > Viridiplantae > Streptophyta > Pinopsida > Cupressales > Taxaceae > Torreya > Torreya grandis. The sequence continues at coordinate 497,649 of JARHVA010005566.1, read as the reverse complement.
CCGACGTCGGCAGGTTTGGCACCGGCGTCGGCAGTACAGAAACCGATGTCGGTCATACAGAGACCGACGTCGGCAGACCAGGCACCGGCGTCGGCCAGGAAGAATCGGCGTCGGCCAGTAACAGGTCTACAGGTGGCCGAGGTCGGTCACTGTCAGAAAATTTGGGTGGACAGATTGTGGAAAACGAGTCCAAGACACCAATCAGGAGGTCTGAAAGGGTAAGTAAGCCTCCAATTAGATACTCTCCTTCTTTATATTATTTATTGCTAACCGATGGTGGAGAACCAGAAAGTTTTGAAGAAGCTTTACAGGTGGAGTCCAGGAGTAAGTGGGAGCATGGCATGCTTGAGGAGATGGAGTCCTTAAGGGAGAACCAAACATGGGATTTGGTTGAATTGCCAGCTGGTAAGAGAACACTGAAGAACAGGTGGACTTACAGGTTAAAGGAAGGTGAAGATGGTCAGATGAGATACAAGGCCAGATTGGTTGTAAAAGGGTTTGCACAAAAGCCAGGTATTGACTTTGGCGAAATTTTTTCTCCAGTTGTTAAGATGACTTCTATAAGGGTTGTACTATCTTTGGTTGCTTTTGAGGATTTGCATCTCGAGCAGCTAGATGTTAAACCAACATTTCTTCATGGAGATTTAGATGAGGAAATTTACATGGAACAGCCAGAAGGTTTCGAGGTCAAGGGTAAGGAGAAACTAGTGTGCAGGTTAAAGAAAAGCTTGTATGGCCTCAAGCAAGCTCCAAGGCAATGGTACTTGAAATTTGACAGGTTTATGACTGAGCATGGTTTCAGTAGGTGTCAATCAGACCATTGTGTATACTTTAAGAGATTTGATAACAGTAGATACATTATTCTATTGTTGTATGTAGATGACATGCTGGTTGCAGGTTCTCACATGCAGGACATCTCAGAGCTTAAGGAGAAGTTAGCTCAAACGTTTGCCATGAAGGATTTGGGAGCAGCTAAGAAAATCCTTGGCATGAGCATTAAGAGAGACAGAGAAAATCACAGGTTGATATTGTCTCAAGAAGATTATGTGGACAAGGTGTTGAAACGGTTCAACATGCAGGATGCGAAACCGGTAAGCACACCTTTGGCAGGACATTTCAAGTTAAGTAAAGAACAATGTCCCAATTCACATGATGAGGTAGAGTACATGAATAAAGTTCCATATTCTTCCGCGGTAGGAAGTTTGATGTATGCAATGGTGTGTACTAGACCAGATATTGCCCAAGCAGTGGGAGTAGTAAGCAGGTATATGGTCAATCCAGGAAAGGAACATTGGAAAGCAGTACAATGGATCCTTAGATATCTGAGAGGAACCAGCAGTAGACACTTATGCTATGGAGGTTCAGATACATCTCTACATGGCTATGTAGATTCAGATATGGCAGGGGATTTGGATGGCAGGAGGAGCACCACAGGTTATGTTTTTACTGTAGGTGGAACGGCAGTTAGTTGGATTTCTAAGTTGCAGAAGGTTGTAGCCTTATCAACTACAGAAGCAGAATACATTGCAGCTACAGAAGCTAGTAAGGAAATGATATGGATGACACGGTTCATGGAAGAGCTTGGAAGGGAGCATGGGAGTTGTAGATTGCATAGTGATAGTCAAAGCGCAATCCATTTGGCTAAGAACTCAGCTTTCCATTCTAGAACCAAACACATATAGCTAAGGTACCACTTCATACGGCAGGTATTGGAAGATGGTGAGTTGAAGCTAGAGAAGATCCATACAGACATGAATCCTGCGGATATGCTAACAAAGCCGGTTACTAAGGAGAAGTTGAATCTTCATTCAACTTCTGTTGGTCTTCACGATTGAGTTGAAGATGGAGGAGCTAGAAGATCTTGCTGTACAGGTATTGGTGCAGCTGGTTTATCTCCAAGTGGGAGATTGTTAGGTATGTGGAGCTAAAAGCTTCACCATGGAGCATAGACAAACAGGTTCGGGTCTACACAGACGCCGGCGTCGGTCAGGAGCGACCGATGTCGGTCAGTTGCAGTTCAGAGGCGCCGACGTCGGCAGTATGGTCGGCCGGCGACGGTCACAGGCGAACAGACAGGAACCGACGTCGGTTACCTGCGTGTCCAGAGAGCTATTTTCGAGGACAGAAGCGAGTGTTTGCATGATGAGTTTGAGTTGTAGACTCATGCTCGCGTCTCTATTGTTAGCAATGTTATTTTTAGAGCCCTTGTTGAAGAGGCTTAACTGTTTGTTGTAAGAGCATGCTTAAGCTTCCTATTTTCTATATGTAGGAGAGATCTTCTAAGCTATTGTATGATGATGAAGTGTATGAGAGTGTAATTGAGTACGAAGTAGAACATTGTGAATGTTTGAAGGACTGTACTTTAGAGAAAGCTCTTGAGGAATAGAGATCTAGTGAGAGATCTTGTGTGCATCTGAGAGAGGTGTGGAAGAACAAAGTTCTTCATTTGTATTCCTATTGTAAAGAGTTTTTAATACAAGTTTTCAGGGTGTTTTCTTGTATATCTTGTTCTGTGCTATTTATTATTTCAGTTACTTATCTATCTGATTTATTTCCGCATTGATTGCTTTCATAAGTGTAATCCATTGTTGGTTGATCCCCAACAAATTATACCATTTAAATAGACCTTTGTAGCCCTTATAGGTATCATAGAGACCTATTCATATATTTAGCAATTTTCCAAGCCAATTAGGAACACAAGACCACTTCAAAATGCATATGTCAATTCCACATGACCCCTACGACACATTTAAGTGATTACATCCATCACTACATTCCTTTGCATATGCACCAACTACTCAAACATTATTTTTGTATACAATAACAACATGAATGAATAAATAGTCAACTTCTAGGCATTTGTTCATACTAAAGATGGATTGGTGAAACCTCCAAAATACACATAGATGATATTCATGGAGTCTAAAATAATATCAAATAGTTAATTCTCCTTGAAACATTTAAAACTCATAAATACAAACTCAAACATCCTTCTCAAATCACTTGTAGATGATGGTCAAACCCATTGTCAACTTTGGATATTAATAATTGAAATTGTATAGATAATAAAATATTATAACTAATTTTTTTGGATGTATCTTGGAGTTATCTATCACTTTTATTTTTATACAACCATCATATTCATCATACATCAAAATTTATAGATTGGTTTTCTTTTATAAATTTAAATTCCAACGGTCACTGTGTAATGCAAAAGCTTTAGACACATGTCTTCATCTCATTCCCCTAATAAATCTGATCAAATACTCTTTATAAATATTCTTAGGAGTATCCTAATATTTACCTTCAATCATTAGCCATTGATCTTTGATCTATGCTATCAAGATTATGACACTTGGTAGTTTCGCAGGCCTTTTATGGATCCTATTGTTTTAGATTAAGGTAAAAACAGGTTTTGAAGGGACCCCGAAACCCTACACAAGGAGAAAGATAAACCTTAAAGCACAACCAGGTTAACAAAAGAACCTGATTACAAAAAAGTACCTATACCAGGTTTTACAGGGACCTATTACCAACAAATATGACCATGAAAAATAGCTGTCAAAACACTGATCTGAAAGTTAACCAATTGGAATAGCAAGATGAACAACCTTCCAGACTAGTAAGCAGCAAACCAAAAAAGTGATCAGTTTACAGCCCCCAAAAAACTAGTCAGCAAAAGGGAACTTTGGATGAATCTTTCAAGTTAAGATTTTTCTTTTTGCATGACCGAAGATTCATATCTAGAGGAGGGACCAAAGGCTTAGACTTCTTTCTCCTAACTGCTGTCCAACCATCCTCTACCTTAGCTGCCTCAACAACCCATGCCTTAGAAGACAATGATATTTGGACTCCAGTGGGCATAAACTCCTTGTAAGAGTCAAACACAATCTAGCTCTTAGAAAGATCCTCCAAAATAGGGGAAGAGACCACCACCTCCTCCTCTGGCTTAGCTGTATCACTAACCATAGCCTCCGCAGGGGCTTCATTAGAATGATTCTCTAATGATTCCTCTTCATCTTTCGATTCAGATTGTGAACTTTCCTCATTCTTGGTCTTAGATTCTATTGTTGCTTCCAGAGGTTGTTTGTCCATGTTATGTTCAGAGAAATCCTTAGGCCACCAAGAAGGTGAATGTCTGGGATTGGTTTTCCCAGCAACACAATGAGCAGCAATATGTCCCGTCTGGTGACACTTCTTGCACCAAAAAGGGATCCCCTCATAATCCAATATTTGTGTCTAGGTACCCCTTGGGGAATCAATGCATATCACCTCAGGAAGGCCCTTTGAAACATCCAGATCTACCAGAAATCATGCACAAGTCAAATGGTGATTATGGATCCTATTGTTAGTCTCTATGTGCTTACACCATTTGGAATCCCCATGTTCATTTTGTGTAATCTAATATGAGTCTTTAAATTTGATTATTCCACTTGGTTTTCCCATGTGCAATCTTAAGATCCTTTGACATATTGACTTTGTGCTCACTATTTGATCTCCATTTATGTGATAACCTATGTGCCATTAGATCTTCATCTATATGATCAAAAATATACCATTAATCCTTGATCTGAATGATTTATCCAATCAAGATATATTTTGACACTTGGTAGCATTGTATAAAGATCAATCGATTTTGCAACTTTGGCTAAGTATGGGAAACATTGAAATCTATTTGAAAGGTCAACTTTGCACCTTGATATCTTTCGCTACACATAACCTCATGACCTAAAACTTGGACCACAGAAACTAGGAATAAATTTGATCAAACCCATTTAACCAACTCATTTTGAAACTACCACTTGTGTGAATGTTGACATCATCAATGTTCTCACTTAACCTAATTTACCAAGATGACTAAGATAACCTAAACATTCATATGACTATTCTGATTAATTCCTTTCACTTCCATAAGCACTCCAAGCACTCATAACACCCCATAGGGTCTCTTAAATATGACCATACCATCAATAACATACATCATCTACCTCACTAAGTCAAACACTAAATAACTATGTAAGAACACTGAAGCACATTAAAGCATACTTTGTCATTATCCTTTTAGCACACAAGATACCTCATAAACACATCATTGAAAACACCTCAATAACAAGGCCTTACTCAAATAAAAATAGAGATAGACTTTATTGGAGGCATAACTATTGGGGGGTGAATCAATGAGCTCTTAATTATTTCTTCAAATTATTTAGTTTGTTAATCGAAAATCAATGAAAAATCCATAGAGAAATCAAACCACAAAAAAGAACATAAAGACATAACACATGATATAAGTGAGAAAACCTTAAAGGAAAAAAAAACCAATATTGATCACTACATGGACTACTTGTCCTAAATCAGATATATAATGAGTCAATAAGATTGCTGAGTACCAACTCAGCTTGAGGCATTAACCCTAAATAGTCAAGCACCAACTTGACAAAAGATTCAATAAACACCAACTTGCTAAGAAGCACTAACTCCTTGATTTGTAGACACTGATCTATAGGAGGATTTAACCCCCTTTGACAAGTACCAACTCAGCTAATTCAGATCATCCACCTTTTTTAGTTGCTTTTATCAATAAATGATGGTATAATTCTACTTTTTCTACGTATCAATCTAAGATTTATTCTACTATTTTTATACTCATCAATCAAATAGAAAAATTAGTCTCTCTTTCTCTTTGATCTTTATTTTTAAAGATGCTACCCTCTCCTCATCTCTTTTTGCTGATTCTATATACTCTAGGATTCATCTTCCTATAAATAATTCATTGTTTTCATACTCATGCTCTTTCTAGCTATCCGTTCCTCAATGGACCTATGCTCTACTCCTTAGTGAATAAGTATCCTTTGTTTTTCACACTTAAAAAATATGATTTGATCTTGCTTATATAAAAGATGTTGATCAACAACCTCTTGAAAGTTGACCAAATAAAACTCTATATTTGGCTATATAATGATTTATACTCTTTTAAATTTTTTTTATACATTAACTTATATAAAGGCTCACTCACATAGGCCGGATTGAGTAAAAAAAGCTTAGATATACCAAGAATCATTTAGTTTCAGCCTGATGAAGTCTGTAGTAGTCTTGATGCAATTTATAAAAAAAATGATGTAGTCCATAGCACCCTTGATGCAGTCCATATCAAACTTGATGTAGTTCATAATAAATTTGATGTAGTCCATAAAAAATTTGATGTAGTCCATATCAAATTTAATGTAGTCTATAACATGCCTGATATAATCCATAACTTCTCACCTAGTAGTTATAGACATGATCTTATTCTCCATAATCCTTAGATCACCTCCCTTCACATAGAGTAGCTTATTCAATGGTATTTAGTCTAAATAAAAATTTCAATCGTTTTCTATGATTTCATATGATGTAACAAGTCTCTTGGTTAATTGTCTGCTTCACCAAAAACAACTTTCATGGCAAGCTATAAATTTAGTCAGTAGCTACAGACTTCGTAAAAACTATGAATCTTCTCAGTAGAAATTCTGTGACACTAATGATTATATTATTTACTAAATAACAAACCCTTTGAAATCAATGAAAACATCTCAACATACTCCCCCTTTGTCATTGATGGCAAACCTTTACAAGCTGATGACCTAAGCAAATTTTATCATTCAATGAACATATCTTTACACTAGAACTTAATCTCAGTTTACTCTTTCTCTAATCATTTTTCACCAAAGGCAATAGACAAAAGTTACACAACTTGCTATTTCTTTCCCTTATGCAACTATCACTACTGTTGCACTATTTCTCTCTAAAAATAGTTAGCTTGTTATTTCTCCCCCTTTGACATTAATGGCAAAGGGTTGCACAAGTTGATGTCTATTTTATCCTAAATAGAGTGTTACTTATTCAAAATTGATAATATCCATCTTCATTTATTTGATGAGAATTCTATAAACTTCTCCTTATAAAATTATAAAATACTACTCACTACCACTTGAACATCTTTTGACTATCATAGACTCTTGTTTCTTGATCCACGGAGCTAAAATATACCCAAAGGTGAGATCCCCCTTAGTCCATACCTTTCTTAGTGACTAACAGAAGAAGGAATTACTCCCAATTCCTTCCTTAAGAACTCAAATGTTACCCTTGGAAGAGGTTTGACAATTTTATTAACTACTTGCTCTTTTAGAAAATCATAATTGATTGGAATATGCTTACTCTTAGAATACATGACTAGATTTTTAGAGATGTTAAAGGCACTAATATTGTCACAAAATATCGAAATTAGACTATCATTCTTAATCTTAAAGTCACTCAAGTTTGTTTCATCCATAAAACTTGTGTGCAACATGATGTTGCTGCTATATACTCAACTTCAACTATGGATAAGGAAAATGATGGTTGTTTCTTACTCAATAATGACACAAGACTCTTTCCAAGAAAAAATGTAATGCCACTTGTGTTTTTTATATCATCTATGCTACCTATCCAATATACACCACTATATGTTGTTAAAGTGAAATCCTTACCTTTTGAGTACCACAAACCAAAATACATAGTACCTTTGAGACATCTGAATATCCTCTTGATTGATTGTGTGAATTTTTTGGTGTTGCTTGAAATCTGTCATTAGACATACTACCCACAAAATATCAGGTCCTGATGTAATAGTATACAATAGACTTCCAATCATAGATCTATATAAGGTTTGATTGACTTCTAATGATTTATCTTCTTGACTCAACTTTAAACTTATTGTCATTGGAGTACTTACTAATTTATAGTCTTCCATATCAAACTTCCTCAACATTTTCTTGATTTACTTAGCTTGAGAGATGAATATTCCCTTATTTAATTGAACTACTTGAAATACAAGAAAAAATGATAGTTCCCTTAACATAGACATCTCACATTCTTGCTGCATTACTTCTATGAAGTCCTTAGACATCTTTTCATAATCACTACCAAAAATAATATCATCAACATACATAACTATAATTAATTTATGCTCACCTTCTTTTTTGATGTAAAGGTTTCTATCAACAACACCTCTTTTGAAACCTTGATCAAATAATTATCTATCAAGTCTTGCATACCATGCTCTAAGGGCTTAATTTAGCCCATATAATGCTTTCTTTAGTTTATAAACAAAGTCCTTATTTCTTGACAAAAAAAACTTTAGGTTTCTCTATTTACAATTATTCTTCTAAATTTATATTGAGAAATGTAGACTTTACATCCATCTGATATATCTTGAAATTAATGACACTAACATATGCCAAAAATAGTCTTATGGCTTCTAGTCTTGCCAAAGGTGCAAAAGTTTCTTAAAATTCAACACCTTCTACTTGAGAATAGCCTTTACACACTATCCTTTCTTTGTTTCTCATGACCTGACCATCTTCATTTAATTTTTTCTTAAAAACATGTTTAGTTCTAATGACTTCTTGTCCTTAGGTCTGGGAATATGTTTCTAAGTCTCATTTTTCTCAATCTAATTGAGTTCTTCCTCCATATCATTCACCCAATTCTTATCAATTTTGGATTCTAAAAAAGTTTTTGGTTCTATCTTTGAAAATAGAGAGAAGTTTACATTTTTTGATGTATTCATAAACCTTCTCCTAGTTTGCAATCTAGCACCAATATCACCGATGATTTGAATTTTTATAGAATTTTTCTAAATGAATCTAAAAGTGACCTTGTATATTCCCATTTTTATTCTTCTTGAATTTATTCTACTAATTTTTATTCTTTTAATATTTTTTCTTCTTGAGGTCAAGATCCTCTACATGAACTCTTGGTTGTGTGTTAACCTTCTTAGATTTGGTTTCATCCACTCTTACATGTGTACTCTTCATAATATATTGTAGTCTCTTTTTGTAGCATCTATATGTAGAACTAACTAAATAATATCTAAGGAAGATGCCTTCATCATCCCTTGAATCAAATTTTCCTAGATCCTCTTCATCTCTCTTGATGAAACACATGCTTACAAACACTCTAAAGTGTTCCATTGAAGCTAGCTTGCCTTTTCATTATTTATAGGGGTCTTATTGTTATTTATTATGATTTGACCTTTATTTAGAATTTTTACTTCTATATTTATAGCCTCTCTCCAAAATCTATCAAAAAAATTAGAATTATTTAATATTGTTTTGGTCATTTCTTGAATAGTCATGTTCTTCCTTTCTACCACACCATTCTACTATGGTGTCCTTGTAGCCAAAAACTATCTCTTGATTCCTTGTTCCTTAAAATATTCATCAAACTCATTTGATCATAATTCTCCTCCTCTACCATATCTTAGACACTTGATTTTTAAGTCCATCTCATTCTCAACTAGAACCTTGAATGTCTTAAACTTATCTAGAGCCTCATATTTGTCCTTTAAGAAAGCAACCCAACTCATTCTAGTGTAATCATTAATAAGAAACATCAAGTAACTTTCACCTTGAATACTTTGAAATCTAGTTTGACCACATAGATCTATATGTCAACTCTAAATGTTTTGTAAATGAATATTATTTTGTCTTGAACCTTCTTATCTATTTTTCATGTTGGGATGCCTTACATAGGGTGTTTACAAGGTTAGTGATCTTAGGCATGTTCCTAACTAATTTATTAGTACTTATATTTACTAAGTTGTCAAAGTTTAGATATCCCATTATTCTATGCAAAAGACAAATCTCATCCACTTGACTCATAAAAAACCTATCCTTCTTGATCTCATTCAAAACATACAAATTATTTTTAGTCTTGTCAGCATTTGCTATCAATATTCCTGAACTAGTTTTTCTTATTTCATATCCTTTAACATGAAAATTTAGGTCCTTGATTGCACATTTGACTAACACTCAAAAAATTATGTTTCACTCCTTTTACATATAACACATTCTAAATTTTAGTTTTCCCATTGTCAAGATTTAATATTCCCTTGATAATAATATTATCTATTGTATTATCCCCAAAATTTATTGTACCTTCAGTAGTCTTCTTCAAAGATATAAATTCATTCTTGTCACCTATCATATGGCTTGAATAACCACTATTAATTTACCATTTCAAACTCTCATCTTGAATGTGAAAATTAGTTTGTGCTAACATGGAATATTATTCATTTGGACCATCATTTTATTGCTCTTTTTTTAGTATTTTCAAAGGTTTTGACTTCTTATCAATTTAAACATATTTTTGACCATTTTTAACCACAAGTAAAAATAGGTCAACCCCCTATTGGGTGAATATTTTATTAAAAATAAAATGATAAAAAAATGGTAATTTTATCCATAGTGTGATGAGATAAATCTCTGCTCAAGGAAAGCAGAGGCTCCCTTCTTATTTCTAACTAGCACAAGTAATTATTTACACCTATTTACACTAATTTTATCAAAGTGGGTGCTATCATATCATCTAAATTTTTTTTATAATTGATGTTTATTTATGAACTTTCTTATATTACTTAAAATGTGTTGTGGAAACACAAAATTATTTTATGAAGTAATAAAACTGATATTCAGATTAGTTATCTGAAAGAATAACTAAAACAATACTAGCAAAATAATAAATAGATAAATGAAACAAAGTGCATCCAAAATTATTCACCTTAATTCCACTCAAAGATAAAATCACCAAATAAAAATAACTTTCATCCCAAAGTCTCCACATTTAGTCACTCTCAATGATGAACGTAAACCTAATAACTAAAATGCAATGCAAAGACTCTGAAATCAGCTTCTTGATACCTTCTATTTTATATAAATTTCACACCACAATACAATAAAAGAACAATAAAATGCAATGGAAAATATATAAGAACATTTTCAACACACCACAATTTTATTTCAACACAAAGATTAAAAGATCACTTGATTTTCTTATATTGAATGGAATTCAAGATTTACAATATGAACATAAAGTTTCAAATTTATTTCTCAATTCAATAGCATTTTGCTTCTATATCTCTTGGTGATCCTTTTTAAAAATATAATCCTCTTATTTATATAGATTAGATATGAAAAATAATAGGAAATACATAAATACATTGACTTATTCATTGACAGAGTCCTATTTGATTTAAGACTGTGTACTTTTCCTATGTGAAAATTATACAAAACAAAATTACATAAAAATAACTATGAAAATAAGTTAAGTGTCCATAAAAATGAGAATTTATTTATTTTTATTTTTCTCTAGGAATGCTTCATATCTCTTCAAGGTGGCCTAGACCTCACTGTTGTCTAGCCCCAATGTACTCCTAGAGATGGCAAGGACCTTGTGATGGAATCTTCTAGATTAACTAGCAAGTCCTTGCTTTTGTCCAAGATTATTTACAAATTATCCATTTTGACTTTAAAATCAAATAATTTATTGATGGATTCAAGCATGAATGTTTTTGTTTCATTCATTATCTGAATGAAAGATGAGAACTCCTGAATTACTATCTCCATAGGAAGAATTTCTTATGAATAATCTCTTACCTGGCAAGGAAGCTCTCCAATCTTATTTGTAAGATATATCATCCTATTATTACACATATCTTTGGATTATTTGAGATATTTAATAATATTCTCAAGAACTTCTCTTTTATTCTTCATTGCTTCTCTGTACTCAATGAATACTTTTCTATTTGAAATGACATTTTACTCAACTAAGAGTTCCAGATTGAATTGACTTAGTTGAGTCCATGTATCAATATCCTTTTTAGTCAATTCTAAATCTTGAGTGAGTGTCTTAAGAATTTACTAAATTTCCACTTTCACTTCATTCAAGTTATTCAAAAATTAAATGGTATAATGCAACCATTGAGTACTTTGTGTTGTCAACCTTTCAATCTAGGCACTAACCACCCAATCTTGAGATCCAATTTTATCTACCTACTAAATTGATTTTTCTATGTTTTCATATTTAATAGGTTCAACTGACTCAAATGATTGTGTGATATTTAGTAAAACAAAAGTTAGTTATTCTAACTATACCTTGAGTTGATCTTTAATATTCTTGTCTATATCATATCTTTCTAGTAAAGATGCTATAGTTGCCTATAAATCTTCCTTTCCACCTTCATGTATTTATTTGCATAGATTTATCTGTGTAACTACATATTCAAAAACTTGGATATCTTCAATGTTTATATATTTGGGAGGTACTATAACCTCAACATACATGTGTTTAGACTCAAAAAATACCCTTGACATGGTTTTATCCTTCTTTGTTGTTTTGGGATTTATTGGCACAAGCTAACTAAAATCAAAATCATCAGAAGAAACAACTTGCTTCTTCCTCTTAGGTGTTTAAGTCATCAACCATGTAGAAAGAGATGTATCTTCTAAGATGGAAGATGCTAATAATTTTGAATTTTGGGGAAGACCAATGATTTTTGAAGTGGATGGAATGGAAAGTGAGGTGGTGGAGGTAACTAGTGATGGAGTTGAGACCAATGGGATTATGGTTATGATTGGTGAAGTTTGGGTTAGTGTGACTGATACTTTGGTCTTTAATGGTAAGCTAGATACTGAAGTATCAAGGATTTGAGTTGTTATTTTGAAGGATGTTGTAGCCATGACTTTATATATATCTTATTGGGTAACATACAAATTAGTAAGAGACCCTAATGACTTTGAAGGACTGGGTAGATTTGACAATGAATCAAAAACTTGATTGAGTATGCCTTATGAGGGGAATTAGAAAAGCATGGCACTAGGAGGCAAATGTGGAGATGAAAGAACAATTTGGGGAGGAATGGAATCAATTGGTATAGTTGGTATTACAAGGGGAACTATGGAAAATGCTACCTATAGAACCATTGTTTGAGAGATCTTAGCCAAAGGAATCTTTGACTGTATGGCCACCAACTATTAAATCAATGGTTGAGGTGATTTTTCAATTTTTGGTTTAGGTGGTGGCTCATTCATGGTTGGGTTTCCTTGATTTTATACTTGTACACTTTTTTTCACACCAGCCTCTATGTCTTTCCTTTTACCTTTACTCACAAACACAAAATTTAGTTTTTATGTAGGTGTAGAGGCATCTTATTTATTCTTTGTCCTCAACTCCTCTCATTTTATTGTAGTATCTTCCTCATATTCTTCTCTTGAGCTAGTCTTGAAATGTTTCAACTTAATACCTTTAGATTCCAACCAAGATTAGTCCTTACAAGAATAGGTTGAAATATGTCTCTGATAGAGGTGGATTATTTGATACACCATTGGATTGGTGGGAGAGGAGTGTAAGCCACCTAATTACCCTCATATGAGGGGTCTAATACATTCTCATCATCTAATAAATCTTTTGGAATATCAACCAACTTTAGATTATCAATTTGATCAGCAGTAAGATGGATGTAATCAAGTTTTCTCACATCTTCATTAGTTTTACATTCTACCTAGATGTCTTTAATCTTATGTATGTGAGTGAAATTATGCTATAGATTTTCCTTCACTAGCCTATAATCAAATTTTTATCTACTTTTGAATCTCTTAAGTGTTATCCACTATAACTCAGTTTCCATGGTTTTGGCCTTTGGAGTGGTTACAATAATATACCACCCAATACTGATTGGAAACTTAAAACCTCATTTATGAGCATCTAACTAATTTTTATGCACACTCATTACTTATCTTCACATATCCATCAATATCAATTTATCACTTAGATACCTTGGTAACATGTATGGTTGTTCATCAAATCCTCCTACCTTGATATAGGTGAAGGCTGGGAATTATAGAAAGATGCAACCAATCTTATTAACTGTTGCCCATGCTTGATTTGAAACTCTCTTTTTCTTAAGGTCTTGTTCAAATATTCAAATGAATTTGTAGAATAAATTATCATTGACTCTCTTGTAATGTTTGATGCTTTCCTTGATAGTTAATTATGGATAATATTCATGAACAGGAACCTTTTTCCTCTCACTATTATTGGGAAATCCTAGGAAGGATCTCCTGCAAGCTATAACATATACCAAATAAGAAGTCATATAGAATTTCAGAGAAGAGGTCACCTTAGAGACTTGGTGACATATGACATCACTGCTTTGACTTCCCTAGTAAATTATTTGTTTATCCTTCTTTGATGATGAAGATGTAATGATACATTCACTCTTGAAAGACATTTGATGTAGGAAGACCTTTAACTCTATTTAGGAGAGTAATCAAATCTATTACTTCTAAGAATTCACTATGATATAAGTACTTAGGCCATCTTGTAATTAAATGTTTAGGAGTCTTGAGCTAATGAGTATTAATGTGATTTTAACATTTGTCAAAATTCTTGTAATAGTATTCTTGAGTTGAATTCATACTTATATATGAGTAATCTTTAATGTCTGAGAGATGAAAGATTTTGTCAAAGTACTCATTATCTAGCCGAATGATCACCTTCCCACTTGCATCCTTAACTGATTTGTTTTCTTTACCAAAGTGGGTAATGACTACTAAATTTTTTTTGGATCTTGTGATGATACATGTAATGTAGTTGCCAAATATATATCACTATTTAAAATAGGTTGCATGTGTTGAGCAATGGGATCCCTACCCAACCTTTGTAATAATTCAACCATATCAACATGACCAGTTTTAGTGTCTCTAATCTAATCTATATTTTAATAAAATATAGATGCTAAAAACACACCTTGGAACTTGTACTTCATTATTTTCTTGGTAGGTGAATCATCTAACATTGATCAAGTAACTGTAAGAAGTTTTCATTGTTACAAAGTTATCATTTTCATTTATCTTGGAGAAAATGTAAGAGTAGAAAAAATCTTTGCTCCTACATGAGATATGGATAAAATTGGTCTTTGGTGAAATCTAGAGAAAATTCTTTGGATTACATAGGCATTTAATAAGAAGTGTAGTTTAGAAAATTTTATCCAAACTACACAGGAGTTAGGTAAAATTCTCAAGGTTAGGTGTAAGTCAGAGAAATTTTTTTGACTTGCACTGAGCTTGTGTATGTCTTAGTGTAAGTCAGATAATTTTCTCTAATGTGCACCTTGGGTTTTTGATTATGGTTCACCTCAAATAAAATTCTCTGATGTGCACCTTGTGTTTTGGATTACGATGCACCTTAGAGAAAATTCTTAGATGTCCACCAGGGGAAAATGAAAGTGTGTAACTTGAAGAAAATTATTTGAGGAGCATGGGGTATGGAAGTGGGTTGGTTGGGATGCTCATCAAAGAATTTTCTTTGACATGCACCTGAGGGAAAGGTATTTTTATAACATGCTTCATGAAGAAAATTCTTTGAAGCACATAGAAAAAAAAGGGTTTTAAATGTGTCCATTTTCAAAACATCATTCAAAAACATGAAACATGGGTGAAGTGTTACAAGTTATTTTCAAACAAAAATAACATGAAACAAGAATAAAAAAAATTGGGGAAAATTTAAGAAGAAAAAAGAAAAATAAACAAACATTACCTGTAATTCAAGACGAACGAGAGAGACGTAGTCACACAAAAAAGGCAAGCTAAAAATATGCAATCGAGCACACGAATGATGAAGATAGGAGGGTGCACATGGGATAAAAAATGGCAAGGAAGTAAATAGGTATGAAAATGGCAAGGAATTAAGAAATGATAAAAGCAAAAATTATGGGGGGGGGTAATTACATATAAGTAAGGTAATTAATGTGTATTAATTATTGTAGGTGGTAGGTTTGAGTGTAGGGTTAGAGAAATTATTTGACCTTACACATGCAATATCTAAGAAATTCTCTACTTCTACATGCAATGGTGTAGTTCAAAGAAAATTCTCCAACTACCCTATCTACAACTTCCATCAACACCTACAGGGGACTAAGAACATTGAGTTGGAGTTTTGAATCTTGATTCAAGTCCTTCAAGGTGAAAAAGATGAATTTGGATACCTTTATAAGATATAAAAGTAACTAAATGATTATATTAAATGCAAATTTCTTAAAATCACACCCACTACATGTATACCTATAAATGTCCACCTATAGGTGGCATCATAGAGGCATGAGGGAGTTACTAGGAGAATCTTGACATGTTTTAAAACCCCTTAAAGTTTTTAGATTTTGGAAAAGCTATGGTAGTCAGGTTGTAGCATTACATAGGTAAACAAAGTGAGAATAATATTCCAATTGAGAGAACTATGTTGAGGAATAGGTTTCCTTAAAGCTCCAAAATAAATCACCAAGCACTTTTATTGATATCATATGACAATGTAGGAAGGATCTTTGATGCATCCAAATGTTCCCATCTTGTATCCCTATCCTAGGGAAAAAACTTTAAAAATTAAATGAGTAGTTTTGTCAATTGTCTTCCATGATAGAAGGCTCCAAATTTATATATTTGTTCACTATGTTCTTTTAGTGATGTCTACAGGTTTGAACTTCCAAGCAACCTTGTCAATATAAAGTTGTAGTATTAGAGTATGTATTCATTTTGGGTGGCTTTGTTGAGTTTAGGATCACATTTGGAGTCTAAAGCTCATCAATAATGTTTTAATTGAAGGTTGGAATACTATTTTGTTAAACCCATCAACACCTATAGATGTCCTTTGCCTGAGACACTGACCTGCAATTGACTATGGAGTCCTACAAGCCTATGGCATGAACTCAAGCATGGAAAACCACAAATATAAAAATTTTCAAGTTAAAAAATGTTTCCAATACATATATGAGGATCATATGTCACATGATACATATTTCAAGGGTAATTTCCACCTATAGACCCTTGCACAATCAACTATAGTTGACTATGTTGGATAATGAGCTAAGAAGATGGTGTTTTTGATGTTTGTATTATAGGAACATGACTTGGATAGATAAAAATGGATTTAAAATGGGAAAAATAACTCAAATAATGTCTTTGAACACTATATTCAAGGTAAAACCACACAAATATATGGCTACAAGTGTCATCTCTCTCGGCAAGGCAATACAATCAAAGTTGACTATAACTGAACATGACAAGGAAAGGTAAAGGCACATTAGGTTGGAAATGGAACATGCATATAAGGAATGGTTAAAGATCCTAACAAGTTATGGTGACTTATAATTATGCTCATGATATGTAAATAATGTAGAGAGAGGCCTCAAAACAAGTACTTTCAGTCAAATAAGATACATTGAACACAATCCACTTTCTAACAGTCTATCTTCAAGGTTTTTTAGGGCTGGAAGGCCTAATAATGTGACAAAGAGATTAAAATAAACACATAAAATCCTCATGTGTTGAATAAAATCCCCATACTTTTATTGTTTCTAAGGAAATATGGGAAGTTCCCTTTGTTTTGTCTCAAACAGAGGTCACTCCCCAAAGGCACAAACTTGTAGTTTTGGAGATTGAAGGTGAGTTATGAGTTATTTCAACCTTGAAGGAAGATGTGGTAAGTTGAATGAGATATATAAAAACATGAGGAAATACACATATTTATAAAACAAAAAAATGTGGTTAAAACTTACAAAGATGTAGGTAGACCTACTTGGTCTTGTCTAGGTTTAAAATGTCAAGAGGGGGTCAATTCCATCCCTATTGTTAGATTAACATTCTAATGAGTTTTAACATGTTTGTAGGTAGGTATAAGGTGTTCCCAAGATGATTATATAAATGATATCAAGATAAAGCCATTTATTGGCTTAAAATACATTAGTCCTATAGGGGATGGTAGACAAAGCTCAAATAGGCAACTTAGAGAGCTCATATCTACTTAGAAGCTTTGTATGGGAGGTCAAGGAGCTAGGAAAAGTTGAAGAGGATCCTAAACAAAAAATTTGTGGGATTGGTTCATTATTCCAACATCAGATCTTTATAAATAACCCTTAAGTGTGGAAATGGCCTAAAACCCTTGGTAATGACTCTATTGGGAAGATGAAGGAAAAATAGCATCTAATAGCTTGGGAGATGGTTGAATATTGTAGAGGACTCTCCAGGGCTTCTCCCCATCCTACTAAGTTGAAACCTACCTTTAAGGATGGGGTTATAGGTATGGAAGGGTTTCAAGAGGTGTAATAAACTTTGGGATAAATTTTGGGACTTAAGCCAACTTTAAATGTCCATTTCTTGTAGTATACAATCTCTAAAGTGCTCTTGCATGTGCCTTCACTTCAGCCAGTCAAAACTGCCATAGTGAGTAAGATAGTGAAAGAGTGAGAGTTCTAAGTGGGAGGCATTTTAAGTTCTACCTAATGAATCTAAGGATATGGGAAGGCTTTAAATGTGTCATTCAATCCTCTATATGGATTTTCATAGAAAACTAAAGCTAAATTTGCGTCTAAGTGTGAGGGGTGAGTGAAAGAGGAATTATTTGGAATACATGTAGTGATAATTCATGTGCAAAAGAATAATAATGATTAGGGATAAAACCAATTCATGGTGGATAATTTATGAAAACCCTTCCCATCAATTTAATCATCACATTTGACCCTAGTTAGTTGTGGGACATTCCAAAAGGGCCAAATGATGAAGTTAGTTTTCTAATCAAGTAAAAGGAGTCCTACACCACATTTCAAAAGTTTCATGACCTTTAGGGACATTTGTCCAATCAAACCTTGCATGGTATATCTTATATTTATTTTTCTTGTATGTGTAGCTCCTCCTTTTAGCTTGACAAGTTTTCTTATGACTCTTGCCCTTCTCTCTTCTAACTTCTCTTTCAAGTTCTATAATTAGAATCCATTTTGGCTATTATAAGCTAATACCACACCATGTATGGAGAAGCCATGATGGAATGACATTTTATTTTGCCTTTAAACAATCAATATAAGTCTAGTATTGAGTTCACAAACATTTGTCTAAGTGTGCAAGTGATGTATAATGAAGTTAGTGATAATCTTCTATCCTTTCTTTCCTTATCCTTTCATGTTTATGTAAGAGTTCCTATTATAATAGGTCATATAGAGTGTATTAGACTCCTTTAAATTTTAAAACTATTTTTAGAGTGTGAAATCTACCCTCTTGTTCATTTACCTTATATTGCTTCATGCATATCACCTCTATATTGAAACATTGATGTTAGAACCTTTTGGGACATAGAAGAAAGTTTATATGCCTTGTTTCTTAATGAAATAAGTATGATGGTAATGTGGAAATAATATTGGTGTATCACCCCCTTATAATAGTTTCAATTCTTGTAACTTATAACTCTTTTCCCACAAATAACTAGTTAATAGGTGATAAGCATCTTAAGATACATTAAGGGAGTTAGCCCTTAAGCCTAGAGGTCTACTTCTACATATAGGTACACCCAAATACCTATAAGTATTCCCATGTTACCAAAATTTGGAAGATGATTTAACACCCTCTTCTATGGTATAATATTTGGTGACAATAGTTATAGCATGCCTGATGGGATTCATTTTCCTTAAGATAACTTGTCAAGGTGATTGTTGATCTTGACAACATTAGCTACAAATTGGTGTGCTACTTAGCATTTTGTGACTCCATTTAAGGTAAAATCTAGTTCAAGGCCATTTTTTTGTCATATACTTTCTCTCATAATTCATGGTTCTTACTAGGTCATCATATAGTATAGTGTTCAATCCTATCAGTCCACTATTTAGCCTGCACTTCCTCTTGAAGTTCAACACCCTCATCCTTATCTACCTTTCAAATACTAAGAATATTTTACAAGCCAAAGAAGTGAAGAGGTGGAATAAATATCTTGAAGAAAACATAGATGGGTCTCATGCCTTTCTTACCTTTAATACTAAAAATCCAATTCATCTTCAAGCATATGATGCCATTCCCCATAATTCCATAAAGAGTGTGCCCACATTCAATGGTGAGAGTCATGTTACACCCAGTGAACACAACAAGGATATCTCAAAATTTTGTAGTTTCCATAATGAAACTCAAGACAACATTTCCATTAAGCTCATTTCCATGTCCCTTAGAGGGAGTTCTCTTGATTGGTATATAAATTTTCCCAATAGATGCATCACATCATGGGATGATTTTGGAGTGTTGTTAACTTTTAGATTTGAAGATGAAAGTGACCATACCTCTCTCATATATCCAATCAATGTGATCAAAAGAGGTCACAAGGATAAAATACATGGTTTCATGAGAGGTTTCAAAAGACATGGTATAAATTTCCACCTCCCATGATATCCCCTACTAGCTTTGTCTTCCCTACATACTTGAGAGCCATTGGTACTAATATTGGTATCATGCTTTAATCCATGGGTGGTTTCACTCTTCTCGAAACATATGAACTTGCCATAAAATCTAAAAAAGATCACATTCAAGTAAGAAGGTTACCTCCTAAGTTATCTATGCCTTTAATACCCAATACTTATGCTAATAATCCAATTGTGACCCAAGTTCCTAATGCCAATACCAAGCCTAGAGCTTCTCTTAAGAAGGTAGATAAACCTAACGCATATGCAAGAATTCAAGCCTTAGAAGCTAAGCTTAGGTAAGAGAGAATGAAAAAAGGTCCCTATAAAAATACTTACCCATATAAAAAAATATGGTTAGTAATATGGAAGAGGAAGAGGTCAAGGACAACCTAACTTCAATAGGCCTATCAATGTGTACAACCCCAATTCAACTACCAATGCAAGGTAGATTGTATCGGGGCATAAAAACTTGGTGCAAAGATAAGATTGAAAACAAGGATAATTCATAGATTATAATGAGGGTGGAGAGTAAGCTCTTATTTATCAAGGGTGAGTCACTCCTCTCTTATGAGCTGAAGATGAGGTTATGATGCAAATAAATGAGAATTGGAAGCCTCATGGAGAGAGTTTCACCAAATTCTTAGGGGAAGACACTTTTGTACTCCATCAAGGAGACTCTATTGTAGAAAATATAAGGACCAATAATAAGGATATATAAGATGATAATAATATGAATACAAGTTCATCTAATATCCATTTGAGGTAATAATGCATGGCTGCAAACATGACAACTCTAAACACACCTACACCTCCTCTAAGTCAAAATGTGGTAAGATCTGCTCAAGGTGTCTCAATTCCTCAAGTTCCAAGAAAGTCTTTGCCTCCAAAGATTCAAGAGAAGGTGAGTAATACTGACCTAATCATAGTGGATTCTTTGAAAATTGCCAAATCATCTATATTTTTATGGGATGTCTTCCATATGCTTGGATAAAAAGAGTTATTGCAAAAGTAACTATCTACTATCCCTTCTATTCCTTCACCTTCAAGTCAAATTCATGGCCATTTTCTCTCAAAAATAACCAAATTCCATTTTTGAACCATCTACTAGGACCAATAAACCCCCACCATTCTAGCTCACTCTAATAGTGGGTGAAAAATTGCTACATTAATTGCATAGTTGATAGTGGATCCTCTACTTCAGTCATGCCCAAGGTTGTAACTGATAAGTTGGGCCTAAACTATGAAACCCATATCAAAATATTTATCCAAATAGATGGTATAGCTATTAATAAAATATGACTAATAAAAAACTTGAAGGTTTTCTTGCATGATTATCCTAGTTTTCCTATCCTTCAAGACATAGTTGTTGTTGACCTCCCAGCTCAATTTGTAATTTTCATTCAAGAGATTTTATAGCTAAGATAGGTGGATATATCTCATATTATTGTTCCTTCTTGGCCTTTAGGTCAAGGGATGGAACAAAATTAACTATAATAACTCAACCTCTTATAAGGTTTCATATTGAGCCTTACATTGAAACAAGTTATAACTTGAATTGTGTGATCAATGAGAAGGAGGATGTTAATGTGGATGATGGTGCTTCAAAACTTGAAGTAATATCTAACTTGTTCTTGGATGAGTATGGTGTAGATGCATATGAGCATGATCCTTATGCATACTTTTAAAAAACTAACCTTGACACTTATATCATGCATGAGTATCCATTTGAGGGAGCTGAGGTAAGTGTCAAACATTCTCATGCTACTAAAGGTAACTACATGATTTATGAGTATGACGATGATAGGTTGATGAATATAATTAAACAACAAATGGGAAGAATGATGTCTTCATGTCTAGTATTGATGAAGATGACTTTGATGATGACACTCATGAATAAAAAGAGGATAACTTATGGATAAGGTATAATGCCATATGTTAAGAATTTGAATAGATAGGAAATGCCACTTCCCCTCTGAAGAAATCTA
Source organism: Torreya grandis (assembly GCA_037957365.1). Classification (NCBI taxonomy): domain Eukaryota; kingdom Viridiplantae; phylum Streptophyta; class Pinopsida; order Cupressales; family Taxaceae; genus Torreya; species Torreya grandis. The sequence continues at coordinate 475,602 of JARHVA010005566.1, read as the reverse complement.
TATCTGATGTATGTTTTGATGATTCTAATAAACATATTTTGAAGTATCTCAATAGGTATGGAAGAGAGAGTTATGTTGTGAATGAAAAAGATCTATGGAAAAGGTTCAATACCATATGTAAAAAGTTTGACAAGCTTGGTAAGACTCATTTTTATCCAAAATATTCTCTATCTAATGTCAAGGTTTCTAATGAGACTAACAAGCATGTCATTTATTCTTTCATCAAGCACAAGGATGAAGGCCATTATACTAATCAAGATCCCACAACCATGAAAGAACTTGATGAAGTTAGTGCCTAAATATTTATGAACATGGAGGAGGTAAAGGTAGAATTTTTTGTGACTTAAATATAGTCAAGAGATTTATTTGATTTTGAGATACATTTAGAGGCATTAGGACATACAGGAGAAGATTTTGATGCTCTTAAACATCTAATTAGTCTTTGTATCATTTTATGTCATTTAGGGGTCATTATAGAACATTAAATTAAAGTGGTATAGTTATAAGATAAAGACAAGTGTTCTAAAATCCTCCTCAACATCTAATATGTTATTACCTATCAAACATGTTAGTCTCTAACTGAAAACTTATAGGTGATAACTAAAAATCAAGAAAGTAAGTGAAAAAGGAGTTTCAAAGGTTATACAACCTATGAGAGAGAGTGGAACATGGGAAAATGTTTTATATGGATATTAAATTCCTTAAACTCATTTACATGCTTGATATGCTTTGAAAGTGCTAAAAAAGGTCTAAAACTATTCTACTCCTTCATTGCCCTTTTAGACATGCAGAACTAGTCAACAGGTTTTTGGATAGTATGGCTAGTGGAAGAAGTTTAAGGTCAAATGAATTTAGGGGGTGATATTAAACTTAGTCATATTAAATTTCATGTTTTTAGTTCTAGGAATGGTGGCTTATACTTTATTAACCATCTTTAACAAATTGACTATGTTTTTATGTTTATTATTTTCCACACCTTATAGGTTTTGCCTCTGTTTGGATAGGTCCATACAATATAGTTATTGATATTGATTATAGAGGACATGGATTAATTTATCTAATATTTACCATACTTGGTTTCATGTTTATAAGTGATCTCATGGATCAAACAACTCAAATTTTAGGAAGGTGTCACCATGTGAAGTTACATTCAATTTTCACTACTTGCAAAAGGTTTGGTTCTCTATAAGGGTTTAAAAAAGATATAATTTTATTAATGTATTTAATGTCATGATAAATTATTTAATTCAAATATTACCCTCCAATATCAACATCATGAAGATCACAATCATATGGAGTACACAATTAGCCTTCTCCTTGTTCACAAGTACAATCATGACATATGAAGGTTTTCATAACATTCATGTAGGTGTTACAAAGAGTATAAAAGGTGTTAAACATATCTTTAAAACATGATAACTCAAATATACCTATAAAATTCCATGTAAAGGATTGTGACAATGATTACCATATACACACACAATCAGTCAACCAAGAATGTGCACCTATAGGTGCCATGGAGAGAATGTCACATTGGAAACTAGGACAATTGATCTTGTTTAAAGTCTCATAATTTTGTGGAATTAATTTATATATTATGATATAATATGAGACTTATTGAATTATCATACATCAAGTGCATTTCTCATGTTTCCATTCACTTCCCTATCTACAACTTCCATCAATACCTATAGGGGATTGAGAACATTGAGTAGGAGTTTTAAAGCTTGATTCAAGTCCTTCAAGGTGAGAAAGATGAATTTGGATACATTTATAAGGTCTAAAATTAATTCAAGGATTATATTAAATTCACACTATCTAACTCCTACCCACTACCTATATACCTACAAATGTCTACCTAAAGGTGGTACCACAGAGGCATGAGGGAGATACAAGGAGAATCTTAAAATGTTTTTAAACCCCTTAAAGTTTGTGGATTTTGGAAAAGATATGATAGTTGTGTTGAGAAATTAATTTGGTAAACAAATTGAGAATCATATTCCAATTGAGAGAACTATGTTGAGCAATAGGTTTCACTAAAGCTTTAAAATAGAGCACCAAGCACTTTTATTGATATCATATGACAATGTAGCAAGGAGCTTTGATGCATCCAAATGTTCCAATCTTGTAGCCATATCCTAGGGTAACAACTGAAAAATTAAATGAATAGTTTGGTCAATTGGATTCCATGTTATAAGGATCCAAAGTTCTATATTTGTTCACTATATTCTTTCAGTGATGTCTACAAGTTTGAACTTCCAAGAAACCTTCTCAATCTAAAATTGTAGTATTAGAGTATGTCTTCATATTAGGTGGATTTTTTGAGTTGAGGAACACATTTATAGTCTAAAGGTCATAAATAATGTTTGAATTTAAGGTTTTAATACTATGTTATTAACCCCATCAACACCTACAAGTGTCCTTTACCTGAGATATTGACCTACAATTGATGGTGGAGTCTTACAACCCTATAACATGAACTTAAGCATGGAAACCACAAATGTAAAAATTTTAAAGTTAAAAAATGTTTCCAAGAAATATATGAGGACCATCAATCACATGACATAGATTTCAAGGATAATGTCCACTTATAAAATCCCTACTCAGTCAACTGTAGCTAACCATGGCAGACAATGAGATAAGAACATGGTGTTTTTGATGTTTTTATTTTATTAAAATGACATGGATAGATCCAAATGTATGTAAAATGGTAAAAATCACTCCAATGATGTCTTTTAATAGTGCAAATCTATGCCTACAAGTGTCACTTCTCTAGGTAAGGAAATACAGTCACAGTTGACTGTAACTAAACATGACAAGGAATGGTGAAGGTACCTTAGGTTGATAACGGAAAATTAATATAAAACATGATTAAATATCCTAAAAAGTGATGGTAAATTCTCATGATGCTCATTATAGGGAAATAATGCAAATATAGGCCTCAAAATAAGCACCTTTAGTTAGATTAGATACCCTGCACACAATCCACTTTGTCACAATATATCTTTAAGGTTTTGAAGGGTTAGAAGGCCTAATAATGTGACAAAGAGATGAAATGAACAAAATAACATCCCCATGGATTGAATAAAATCCCCATATATTTGTTTTGTTAGGGGAAATAGGGGAAGTACCCTCTTTGTCTTAGACAAAGGACACTCCCCAAAGGCACAAACCTGTAGTTTTGGAGATTAAAGATGAGTTATGAGTTGTTTAAAATTTTTAGGAAGATGTGGTAAGTTGAATGAGACCTCTAAAAACATGATAAACCATCCAAAAATGTCTTAAACACAAAAAGGTGGTTCAAAATTGCAAAGACGTAGGAAGATCTACTTGGTCTTGTCTAGGTCTAAAAGTCCAAGAGGGGGTCAATTCTATCTCTAGAGTTAGATTAAAATTATAATGAGTTTTAAAATGTTTATATGTAGGTATAAGGTGTTTAAAATATATTTTTATGCAAAGAAGATCACAATAAAGCCATTTATTAGCTCAAAAGACATTATGAAAATAGGGAATGGTAGACAAAGTTCAAATAGGTAAGTTGGAGAGATCATATATACTTAGAATCTTTTCATGGGAGCTCGAGAAGCTAGGAAAAGTTAAAGAGGGTCCTGAACCAATACTTTGTGGGATTAGTTCACCAGTCTAACATCAGATCTTTATAAACAATCTTTAAGGGTAGAAATAGCCTAAAACCCTCTAAAACCCTTGGTAATGACCCAATTGGTAAAATGAAGGAGAATGAGCATCCAAATGGCATGGAATATCTAAAAGTATGGTTGAATATTGAAAAGGACTTTCCAGGGCTTTTCCTTGTCTTATTGAGTTATACACTACCTATACTTACATGGGGGAAGTAGATTTCTTTGATTATTTTTAGTGTTTTGCATGTATGAAAGAATTTAAAGAGGTGAAATAAAATTTGGGAGAAATTTTGGGACTTAAACTAACTCAAAATTTCCATTTATTATAGTAGATAATCTCCTAAGTGCTCCTGCAAGTGCCTTCACTTTAGCTAGTCAAAACTACCATAGTGAGTAAGCTAGTGAGAGAGTGAGAGTTCTAAGTGGGAGGCCTTTTAAGGTGTAACTAATTAATATAAGGAAATAAGAGGTCTTGATATGTGTTATTCACTCAAATTTATGGATTTTCATGGAAAATTGAAGTAAAACTTGAGGCCAAGTGTGAGGGGCAAGTAAGAAAAAGAGTTATTTGGACTGCAGGTAGTGATAACTCATGTGTAGAAGAATCATGATGATTAGGGATGTAACCAATTCATAGTGTAGCATGTCTAAAACCCATAACCATCAGTGAAATCATTACATCTTCCCCTAGTTATTTTTGAGATGTTATAAAATTGCCAAATGATGAAGGTAGTTTTTGTGCAAGAAAATGGAGTCCTATGCCACATTTCAGGAGTTTCATGACCTTGAAGAACATTTTTCCTATAAAAACTTGCATGCTATATATTATATTTCATTATCCTACATGTGTAACTCCTCTCATCTTGACAAGTGTTTTTATGATTCTTAGACTTCTCTCTTTTCACTTCTCTCCCAAGTTCTATAAGTAGAAGCCATTTTAGCTATTATAAGCTAATATAACACCACACATGGTGAAGCCCTACTATAATGAAATTGTATTTTGCCTTTGAATAATCAATATAAGTCTAGTTTTGAGTTCATGAACATTTTTATAAGTGTGTAAGTGATGTATGTTAAAGTTAGTGTTAATCTTCTATCCTTTCTTTCCTTATCCTTTCATGTTTATGCAAGAATTCTTATTCTAACAGGTCATATAGAGTATATTCAAGTGTATTAGGATCCTACCAAGTGTATGACTATTATTAGGGTGTGAAATATACCCTCTAATTTATTTACCTTGTGTTTCTTCATGTATATCACCTCTATATTGAAACATTGATGTTAGAACCTTCTAAGACTTAGAAGCTAGTTTATATGCCTTATTTCTTTGTGAAATAAGTATTATGGTCATGTGAAAATCAGCTTGGTTTATCACCCCCTTAGAATAGTTTAAATCCATGCAAATTCTAATTCTTTTCCCATAAATATCTATTTAATAGGTGATAAGAATTTCAAGATACATCCAACGAGTTAACCCTTAAACCTAGAGGTTTACTTATACCTATATGTACACTCACATACCTAGAATAATTCCCGTGTTACACAAATATAGAAGAGTATTGAACACCCTCTTCTAGGGTGAAATATTTGGTGACAACTGTTATGGAATGCCTAGTGGGATTTATTGTCTTTAAGACAACTTGTCAAGTGAATGCTAGTCTTGACAACATAAGTTGAAAATTATTGTGATACTCAACATTTGATGACTCCATTCAAGGTAAAATTTGGTTTAAAGCAATTTTTTTGTCATATAATTACTCTCATAATTCATGATTATTACTAGGTCATAATATAGTAGAGTATTTAGTCCTATCAATCCACCTATTTATCTTGAACTTCCTCTTGAAGTTCAATACCCTCATCCTAACCTACCTTTCAAAGATTAAGAAGATTTTTCAAGCCAAGGAAGTGAAAAGATGGAAGAAATTGAATATCTTGAAGAAAACATAGATATTTCTCATGCCTTTCCTACCTTTAACACTAAAAATATAATTCATCTTAAATAATATGAAGCCATTTGCCCTAATACCATAAATAATGTGCCCACATTTAATAGTGAGAGTCATGTTACACCTAGTGAACACATCATAGATATCTCAAACTTTTGTAGTTTCCACAATGTCACTCAAGATAAAATTTCCATTAGATTCCTTACCATGTCCCTTAAAGGGAAATATATTGACTTGTATAAGACTTTTCACAATGGATACATCACATCATGGGATGATTTTGGAGTGTTGTTGACTTCTATATTTGAAGATGAAAGTGACCATACCTCTCTCATACACAACTCAATGTGATAAAAAAAGAACCCAAGGAGATAATAAATGATTTCAATGAGAGGTTTCAAGAGAATTGGTTAAGATTGCCTCCTCCCATGTGACCCCCTACTAGCTTTGTCTTCCCTACATACATGAGATCTATTGATACTGATATTGTTATCATGCTTCAATCCATGGGTGGTTTTACTCTTCTTGAAACATATGAACTTGAAATAAAATATAAAAAAGGTCTTATTAAAGTAAGAAGGTTGAATCATAAGTTTTTTATGTCTTTGATTCCTAATATATCTACTAATACTCCAAGTATGGCCCATGTTCTCAATGCCAATACCAAGCCTAAAGCTACTCCTAATAAGTTAGATGAACCTAACCCATATGAAAGAATTAAATCCTTAGAAGATAATATTAGGAAAGAGAGAATTAAAAAAAGTGCCTATAAAAATCCTTACCCATATCAACACTAATATGGTTAGCAACATGGAAGAGGAAGAGGTCAAGGGCAACGTAACTTCAATAGGCCTGCCAATGTGTTTAACCCTAATTCTACTATCAATGCAAGGGACATGGTATTGGTGTATAACAACTTGGTGGAAGGAGAATATTTGTAATAAGGCCAATTCATGGATGATAATGAGGGTCACTCTTATTGATCAAGGGGGAGCCACTCCTCTCCTATCAACTAAAGATGAGGTCATGATGTAAGCAAATGAGAATTGGTAGCCTCATGTAGAGAGCTTTACCAACTTCTTGGTGGAAGAAAATTTTGTACCAAATCAAGGAGCCTCTATTGTAGATAATAAAAAGGCCAAGATGAAGGTTATAGGAGGTGAAAATAACATTCCTAAAATTTCATCTAATCTCCCTCTAAGGTAGCAAAGAATGGTTGCAAACATGGTAGCTCCAAACACACCTACACCTCCTCCAAGTCAAAAAATGGTAAGATCTGATCAAGGTGTATCAATTACTCAAGTTATAATAAAATATATGACACTAAAGACTCAAGATAATATGAGTAATACTACCTTAAACATAGTGGATTCTTTGAAAAGTTCCGAAGCATCTATCTCTTTGTGGGATGTCCTCCATATGCCTAAACAAAAAGATTTATTACAAAATTAGTTGTTTACTATACCTACTAGTCATTCACCTTGAATTCAAAGTCATGGATATGTTTCTCTCAAAAATACCCCTAATACCATTTTTTAACCATCTACTAGGACTAAGATATTCCCAACATTCTACCTCACTCTCATAGTGGGTGACAAATTGGTATATAATTACATAGTTGATAATGAAGCCTCTACTTCAACCATGCCCAAGGTTGTAGCTAATAAGTTGGGACTAAAATATGAACCCCATATCAAATTAGTTCTCTAAATATATGGTATACCTAATAATATAATAGGATTTATAAAAAAATTGAAGGTTTTTTTGCATGATTATCCTAGTTTTCCTATCCTTAAATACATAGTTGTTGTTGACCTCCCATATTACTTTGTAATATACCTTTAAAGAGACTTTACAACCAAGATAGGTGGATATCTCTCAGTTGACTAGTAATTCTTGGAATTTAGGACAAGGCATGGAAATAAAGTGACCATAAGAACTGAGTCTCTTGTACAATTTTACATTGAGACTTACATTGAAACAAGATCTAACTTGAATTATGTGATCAATGAGAAGGAGGACCTAATGTGGATGATGGTGATTCTAAACTTGAAGGAATATCTGACTTGTTCTTGGATGAGTATGGTGTAGATGCATATGAGCATGATCCTTCTGCATACTTTGAACAAACCAACATTGGCACTTATATCATGCATGAAGATCCATTTGAGGGAGTTGAGGTAAGAGTCAAACATTCTCATGATGTTGAAGGTAGCTACATGATTCATGAGTATGATGATGATAGGTTTATTGATCTAATTGAACACATAATGGAAATAATGATGTATTCATGCCTGCTATTGATGAAAATGTGTTGGATGATGATATGCATGAAGAAGAAGAGGATCACTTATGGCTAAGGTACAATGTCATATGTCAATAATTTGAGTAGCTAGATAATTCCACTTCCCCTTTGAAGGAATATATATCTGATGTACATGCTGATGATTCTAAAAAACATGATGTGAAGTGTCTCAACATGTATGGAAGAGAGATTCATGTTGTGAATGAAAAGGAACTATGGCAAAGGTTCAATGCCATATGCAAAAAGTTTGACAAGATTGGTAAGACTCAATTTTTTACAAAATATTATCTATCTAATGTCAAGTTTACTAATGAGACTAAAAAGCATGTCATTGAGTGTTTCATCAAGCACAAGGATGAAGGCCATTCTAGTGATAAAAAACTTTTAACCATGAAAGAACTTGATGAGGTTAGTGACCAAAGAGTTATGAACATAGAGAAGGAGGTGAAGGCAAAAGTTATTATGACTCAAAGATAGTCAAGATATTTATTTGATGTTGAGCTACATTCAAAGGCATTGGGACATAGAGGAGAATATTTTGATGCTCTCAAGCATCAAAAACATTCAATCCAAGAAGGTGGAGAGGTTGAGACAACTATCATACACTCTAATCTATAGTTTTTGGGAGAGCATCTAATGGAAATGATAGAGATCATAATAGTTCCAACCCTAATCAAGGTTCTTAGAGAGAAAGATAAAGTATTAATGAAGGCTCTAAATAGTCCACTTGTAGACAAGAGAAGGCATAGAGTTTATAGGCTTCTTGACCATACACATATATAGATGATTGGTGATGAGCATGTTCCTCATCCTAGGCTACCTTCATGGAGTAAAAAAGATGTAAGGGGAACCATTTTTGACCTTGGTTTAGTTATGATCATACATTCACCTCAACAGTGAGGTTTTGTAGATAGTATAATAGGCATGTGTGTCTTTATTTTAGTTGTGTTGTGTTCCACAAGTGTTCTAGTGGATAAATGAGTATTTTTTTAGTGTGTTTTGTTTAGTGTGTCTTTCATTTATTTTTGGTGTGTTTTCAAAGGCAAAATATGCATTGAAACTATGCACAGGTGACTCCATAGCCCAATGGATAGGATTCAACTACTGATCATGGCATATCAAGCATACCACCCTTACAAAATCACCAAGAATGTTGACCATTTTTGACCATAAGTCAAAATGGGTCAATCCCCTATGGTCAAAACTTGACATATGGGTTTAATATAATGTAATATGGTGTGTAATAGTTAATTAGATGTTTTTAATGTCATTTTAGCCTTATTCATGTTCCAATTATTCTTTGTCATTTGATGCCATCTAAGGGTCATTTTAGAGATATTAAAATCAAGTGGTATAGTTTTTCAAGAAAGGTGAATTTTATAAAATCCTCCTCAATGTCCAATATGTTAGTCATTATCAAAAAATTTAGTTACTAACTTAAAACTTGCATGTGATAACTAAAAATCAAGAAAGTAAGTGGAAAAAATGAGTTTCAAAGGTTGTATAGACTATGAGAGAGAGTGTCACATGAGATTAGGTTTTGAGATGTATCTTAAACTCCCTCAAGCTCATTTCCATGCTTTACATGCTTCTAAATTATTAAAATTAATCTAAAACTATTCTACTCCTTCATCACCCTTCTAAACATATAGAACTAGTCAATAGGTTTTTGGATAGTATGACCAGTGGAAATTTTTTTAGGTAAAATTCCTTTACGGGTTGATATTACACTCAGTTGGATTCAATTTTATCTTTGTATTTTTAGGAATGGTGGACTATACTTTATAAACCATCTTTAACAAGTTGATTATGTTTTTCTATTTATTATTTCCTATACCTTATAGGTTTTGCCTTTATTTGGACAAGTCCATACAATCCAATAGTTAATATTTATTCCATAGGATGTAGACTCCATTATATCATATTTACCATACTATTTTTCATGTTATGAAGTGATCTCATGGATCAAATAACTCAAATTTCAAGGTGTCACCATATGAAGTTCTAGTCAAGTTTCACTACTTGTAGAAGGTTTGGTTATCTATAAGGATTTAAAATGAGTGTGATATAATGTTATTCATGTATTTCATGTCATGAAAACTTATTTACTTATAATATTACCCTAAAATATAAAAATCATGAATAACAAAGTCATATGGAGTACATAATCAACCTTCTTCATGTTCACAACTACAGTCATGACATATAAAGGTTTTCATAACATTCATGGAGGTGTGAAAAAGAGTCTAAATAGTGTTGAACATATCCTTACAACATGATAAATCAAATATACCTCTAAAATTCCATGTAAAGGATTATGATAGTGAATACCATATACATACACAGTCAGTCAGCCAGGAATATGCACCTATAGGTGCTATGGAGAGAATGTCACATTGGAAACCAAGACAATTGATCTTGTTTCAAGTATCATAACATTGTGGAATCCATTTATATATGTTGATATAATATAATAATTATTTAATGATCATATATCATGTGTATTTCTCATGCTTTCATTCACTACCCTATCTACAACTTCCATCAACACCTATAGGGGATTGAGAACATTGAGTAAGAGTTTTGAATCTTGATTCAAGTCCTTCAAGGTGAAAAATATGAATTTGGAGAATTTGATAAGGTATAAAAATAATTGAAGGCTTATATTCAATGCACACTACCCACTACCTACATACCTGCAAATGTCCACATACAGGTGGCACCACAAAGGCATGAGGGAGTTACAAGGAGAATCTTGACATGTTTTCAAACCCATTGAAGTATGTGGATTTTGGAAAATATATGATAGTTAGGTTGAGGAATTAATTTGGTAAAAAAAATGAGAATCATATTACAATTGAAAAAACTGTGTTGAGGAACATGTTTCCCTAAAGCTCCAAATTAGAGGACCAAGCACTTTTGTTGATATCATATGACAATGTAACAAGGAGATTTGATGCATCCAAATGCTCCAATATTATAGCCCTATCCTAGGGTAAAAACTTTAAAAATTAAATGAGTATTTTGTTAAATTTTATTACATGATAGAAGGATCCAAAGTTCCATATTTGTTCATTACATTATTTTAGTGATGTCTACAAGTTTGAACTTCCAAGCAACCTTCTCAATCTAAAGTTGTAGTATTGGAGTATGTCTTCATGTTGGGTGGAGTTTTTGTGTTGATGAACACATTTTTAGTCTATAATTTATCAATAATGTTTTAATTAAAGGTTGTAATATAGTTTTGTTAACCCCATAAACACCTATAGGCATCTTTTGCCTGAGATACTGACCTATAGTTGACTATGGAGTCCTTCCTAAAAGCCTATGACATGAACTTAAGCATGGAAACCAACAAACATAAATGTTTGAAAGTTAAATTTTTTTATAATAACTATAGGAGGATAATAGGTCACATGACATAGATTTAAATAGTAATTTCCACCTACAAGAGCCCTTCATGGTAAACTATTGCTGATTGTGGTGGATAATTTGCTAAAAAGAAAGATATTTGCATTACAAGAACATTAATTGGATAGATCCAAATGGATGTAAAATGGTCAAAATAAATCAAATAAGTTATTTTAACACTATGTTTAATGTCTAACCATGTAATTTTATGCCTATAGGTGTCACTTCTCTAGGCAAGGCAATACAGTCATGGTTGATTATAACTGAACATGACAAAGAAAGGTAAAGGCACCTTAGGTTGGAAATGAAACATAAATATCAGGCATGGTTAAATCTCCTAAAAAGTGATGGTGAATTCTCATGATGCTCATTATAGGTAAATAATGTAGAGATAGTCCTCAAAATAAGCACCTTTAATCAGATTAGATAGCCTACACATAATCCTCTTTATCACAGTCTATCTTCAAGGGTTTTAAGGGTTGGAGGGACTAATCATGTGATCAATATCTCAAATTAAACAATGAGCATCCCCATGTATTGAATAAGATCCCCATATTTTTTTTTTGAGGAAATAGGGCAAGTACCCTTTGTTTTGTCTCAGGCACTCCCCAAAGGCATAAACTTACAATTTTAGAGATTGAAGGTGAGTTATGAGTTGTTTCAACCTTGAAAGAAGATGTGGTAAGTTGAATGAGACCTATAAAAATATGAGGAATGATCCATAAATGTCTCAAACACAATAAATTGGTTCAAACTTTTGAAGATTTAGACATACCTACTTGGTCTTGTCTAGGTCTAAAAGCCCAAGAGGGGGTAAATTCTATTTCTAGTGTTAGATGAACATTCTAATGAGTTTGAACATTTTTTTAGGTAGGTATAAAGTGTGTCAAAGCTATTTTTATGTAAAGACATCACAAGAAAGCCATTTCTTGGCTCAAAACACATCAGGCCTTTAGGGAATGGTAGACAAAGCTTGAATAGGTAACTTGGAGATCTCATATCTACTTGGAAGATTTTCATGGATACTCAAAGATCTAGGACAAGTTAAAAAGGGTCCTAAACAAACACTTTGAGGGATTGGTTCATCAGTCTAGCATCATATATTTATAAATAATCCTTAAGGGTGGAAATGACCTAAAACCCTTGGTAATGACCTGATTGGTAAAATTAAGGAGGAAAATATAAATGACATGGAATGGATTTGGAGATGGTAAAATATTATATAGGACTCTTCATGGCTTCTTCAAATCCTACTAAGTTGTACCCTACCTATACAAATAGGGGGGAAATTAGTTTTCTTTGATTATTTTTGATGTTTTACATGTATAAAATGGTTTAAATAGGTTAAATAAACTTTGGGAGAAATTTTGGGAATTAAAATAACTCAATATTTCAATTTATTATATAAAAAAATATCCTAAGTGCTCCTGCAAGTGCCTTCACTTCAACCAGTCAAAACTGCCATAGTGAGAAAGCTAGTGAGAGAGTGAGAGTTCTAAGTGGGAGGCCTTTTAAGGTCTACCTAATGAATATAATGATATGGGATTTCTTGATGTGTTTCATTCACTCCTCTTTATGGATTTTCATGGAAACCTAAAGCCAAATTTTAGGCCAAGTGTGAGGGGTGAGTGAAAGAGGAGTTATTTAGACTGTAGGTAGTGATAACTCATGTGAAAAAGAGCCCTAATGATAAATGATACAAAAAATGCATGGTGGAGCATGTATACAACCCCTCCCATTTATTTCAATAATCACATATGACCCTAGTCAATTGTGGGATGTTTTATAAGGACCAATTGATGAAAGTAGTTTTTTGAGCAAGTAAAAAGAGTTTGATGCCACATTTTAGGAGTTTCATGACCCTGAGGGACATTTGTCCTATTATACCTTGCATGGTATATATTATATTTAATTCTTATACATGTGTAACTCCTCCTCTCATATTTTCAAGTATTCTTATGACTCTTGGATTTCTCTTCTCTCACTTCTCTCTCAAGTTCTATAAGTAGAATCCATTTTGGCTATTATAAGCTAAAACATACCATGTATGGTAAAAATATTATGGAATGACATTTTTTTGCCTTTAAAAAATAAATATAATTTTGATTTTGAGTTCATAAACATATTCCTTATCCTTTCATGTTTATGCAAGAGTTCTTATTCTAACAGGTCATATAGAGTATAAACAAGTGTATTAGGATCCTTTCAAGTGTAAAACTATTCTTATAGTGTGTAATATACCCTCTAGTTCATTTACCTTGTGTTGATTTATGCATATCACCTCTATATTGAAACATTGATGTTAAAACCTTCTAGGAATTAGAAGCTAGTTTGTATGTCTTATTTCTTAGTGAAATAAGTATGATGAATCATCTTGGTGTATCACTCCTTTATAATAGTTTCAATTCATACAAATTATAACTCTTTTCCCATAAATAAATAGTTAATAGGTGATAAACATTTCAAGATACATTCAACGAACTACCCCTTAAACCTAGAGGTCTACTTATACCTATATGTACATCCGCATACCTAAAAGTATTTTCATGTTACAAAAATTTGAAAGAGGATTTAACACTCTCTTCTAGATTGTAAGATTTTGTGAGAATAGTTATGAAATTCCCAATGGGATTCATTTTAATCAAGACAAATTGTCAAGGTGAATGTTGGTCTTGACAATATTAACTGTAAATTGGTATGCTACTCAACATTTGACAAATCTATTCAAGGTAGAATCTAGTTCAAATCCATTATTTTGTCATATACTTGCTCTCATAACTCATGGTTCTTACTAGGTCATAATCTATTAGAGTGTTCAATCCTATTAGTCCACCTATTCATCTTGAACTTCCTCTTGAAGTTCAATACCCTGATCCTAATCTACCTTTCAAAGACCAAGAAGATTTTGCTAGCCAAAGAAGTGAAAAAGTGGAAGAAATTGAAGATATTGAAGAAAACTTGGATACGCCTCATGCCTTTTCTACCTTTAATATTAAAAATACAAGTCATCTTCAAGAATATGATGTCATTCCTCCTAATGCCACAAAGAGTGTGCCCACATTCAATGGTGAGAGTCATATTATACCTAGTGAACACATTAGGGATATCTCAAACTTTTATAATTTTCATAATGTCACTCAGGATAACATTGCCATTATACTCCTTTCCATGTCCCTTAGAGGGAAAGCTCTTTATTGGTATAAGACTTTGCATGGTAGATGCATCACAACATAGAAATATTTTGGAATGTTGTTGACTTCTAGATTTGAAGATGAAAGTGACCATACCTCTCTCATACATTAGTTCAATGTGATAAAAAAATAGCCCAAGGATAGAATGCATGATTTCAATGAGAGGTTTCAAAATACCTGGTATAGATTACCTCTTCGCATGAGACACCATACTAGCTTTGTCTTTCCTATATACTTGAGATCCATTGGTATTGATATTGCTATCATGCTTCAATCCATGGGTGGTTTCACTCTTCCCAAAGAATATTAACTTATGTTAGTATTAAACTTTACTTAGGATAATTTTGTTTATCCTAAGTTTATTTTTATTTTGTGAAGAATTTATACTTATGGAAATTATAAATTCTAATAAATCTAGATTTCATGAGGTGACACTCACCTCTTTGATCAACATAATATTTAGGAGTTACTTGCATGTAACCTCCCTTTTTACACTTGGAACACACCTCCCTATTTTATAAGAGATTAGGCCACAAGCGGCACACACATTTATGAGACTTATAAGGTCATTAATAGGGTTTTTTGTAACTCTCATTATTCTTCTAGCTCTATAAAAGAGTTTTTCCTCTCTTCTTTTTCATCATCTAAGAAACTTATGCTCTCTCTATTTTTTATATTTTGTACTCTCATTTAAAGAAATTTTTGTCAAGTCTATTAATATTATTACATGAGTTTTTTAACCAATTCATTCAGTTTTACTATTTCAATTTTTTTTGTCTCAATCTTGGCTTGTATTGGAGAGATAACTTGTTTATTTAATTTTTTGCACTTTTTTGTCAAATTTATGAACATATTTTAGATAAATATTCATGGTATTAGAGCTAAGTTCATTTTTTATTGACATTTATAAGAGTTTCCAATTTGTAGAAAGGATTCAAATTTTTTTACAAGGGCTCCACCCTTGCATTTTCATCTCAATCCATTTTCCTTCTCATTTAAAATTTTTTTTATGGTTTTAACTCTTTTTTTTATAAGATTTTTTTTTTCAACCACATTATTTTATAAGTAATTTTTTTCCCTTTAAAAAAAATAAAAGTTTTGCTCTTTAAAAAAAATTCATAGCATTATCAAATATATTTTTATTATTTTTTTGGCCCTTTCCTTTAACTCTTTATTTTTTATAGAGGGAGAATAAGAATTTTTTTTGGTGCTAATTTGAATTTTAATAAAAAAAATATTTTCATGTTTTTCTACTAATCATTTTTTACAGGGAATAGCAAGTTTTTTTAATAAATAAAAACATATACTCCTTTTTTTTTATTTTTTTCTCTATTGCAGGGAATGATAACTAGGGTTCTTTTTTTTAATGAAAAAAATAATTTTTTTAATTTGGTCCCTGTAGAAATTTATTCTTACTCTTTTATTTTTTTCATTCAATTCAAATAAAAGAAAATACATAAAAAAAATTCTTCTCAAATATTCATGAAAGTTTTACAGGTTTTATTATACCACCAATCTATGTTTTTCCTTCCTTTAGCAAAGATTTGACTTTCCTTTCTTTGCTTGCTCCACCTATTGAGGCATCCCCCCAAACCTCTATTTATTTTTATTTTTTCTCTCTCTTCCTTCTAGTCATAAGATCAGTCGTACGTATCTGTATGACATCTGTTCCAAGCCATACAACCCTCTTAGAGGTATGTAAGATTTGTTCTATGTAATTTTTTATCTTCTTCTTCTTGGTTGGGAGATATTACTCTGATTTGGTCTTCCTTCTTGCTCATGGATCCTCCATGTAGCTTCATCTGATAAAAAAATTTCATTCTCTTGTAGGTATATTTTTTTAATGCCCCCCTCATACAATTTTAAAAATCTATATGATTGCTTAGTTTTGTTTCTAAATTTAGGGCTTTTATTTTAACTTTTCAATTTCATTTAAAAATTTATAACTTTGTTTTTTTATGAAAATTTAAAAAAATAAATAAATTCAATATTTTTTCTAAGTAATTTTTTTTCAAAAAAAAGATATTCAACCTTTTTTTATCTTGATTTAAAAAAAAAAAAAATGACATTTTTACATATTATAAAGTTTAAAAAAATTCATCCCTTTTTAATTTTTTTTCATAATTTAAGATCAAAACTTTTTTAAAATTTGGTTAAAATTTAAAAAAAATTAGTGGACATCATTTCTTCTTGATTTAAATTTAGATCATTTTTGATAATTTAATTTAATTTTTTCTCTGCAATTCAATTCAGTTTTTTTTGCTAAGCTATTTTCTTAAATTTTAGCATAGTCATTATTTGTGTCTTACCCCTTCTATGTCATTTGTGTTTTAGTAATTTTTTTGCCTATTCACTTTTTGATTTTTGGGTGAAATTTTGAAGCATAATGAATTAATTATTACATGAATTTAAACTCACATCCATCAATTAACATTTATAGAAATTACATACAGAATATATTTTTACATTTAAATATTTGGTTCACATAGTAGATGACACAAATCCTCAACCAAACACTATGACTACCTCTACCAAAATTAAAAAAAAATGGCAAGATAAAAATGATGAAGTCTTAAGATTGATTGGCATGGTCATGACTTCTAGATTACATATCCATATTGATGATTATTCTATTACCTCCACTGCTTGGTCTAAACTTAAATTTGTTTATGATTTTGTGAATGAATCTCATAAAATTCAAATTCAAGATTAATTATTTGATTTAAAATATAATGACTTCAAATCTATGAATGATTTCTTGATTAAAGTTCATTTCTTACATTCTCAACTTGTTGATTTAGGTGTTAGACTTTTTGATTTAAATTTGATTCATATTATTATGAATAAATATTTGTCTTGACCTTTTCAATAGTTTATTACTAATATTCATTCTCAATTAACTTTTCCTCCTCTTTCTGCTATGTTGAATTTTGAATTATTTTGTATTTTTTTACATAAAAAATAACAAAAATTGATTCAATTTGATAGTCTTAAGACTAATTAACATGATTTTGTTTCTAAACACTAACATAAGAATGATAAAAAACATACTTAGTCCAATAATACACATAATAAGAAAGATTAAAAATCTAAATGTAAACCTAAAAAAAAGTTAGAGTGTATTATGACAAAATTTTTATGATAAATATAACTACTTAAAAAATAAATGTAACATAAAAAATAAAAATATTAAAGTCAAAGATAATGCTAGCACTAGTAACAATAAGACTCAAGCAAAATAAAAGTCTAATACTAGAATTACTTTTACTTATGCTTTAAATGCTTCTCTTGTTAAATAGATTGTTGATTTTGGTGCTACTCAACATATAACATATAAGACTCAATTATTTACTTCTTTAGAACTAGATATTTCTAAAAATTATTTAAATCTTAAAAATCATGATTCTTACAATGTTGAAGTTATAAAAAATGTTAAAATTCCTAATGGTAAATTACATGATGTCTTGCTTGTTCTTGATTTGAAATTAAATTTAATTTTCATACTTCAATTATGCAAACATGATTATAAATTAGAATTTATTCATGATACTTATTATGTTAAATATATAAATAAATATTTTTATGTAGTTACTATTGCTTTTTTAGACACTGATAATTTATTTAAATTTATTGAATTCTCTTCTCCCTCATCTTCTCATGATTTGCTTGTTTCTAATGATGCTAACTTATGGCATGAAATATTAGGTAATATTAATCACCAAAATATTTCTCTCATGAACAAACTCAATATGGTGTAATGTTTGTCTAGAATTTTTCCCATTACTTCTACTTTCAATGGTTGTATGGCTGATAAAATTCATAGAGAATTTTTTTCTAAAAATCACTCTTGATATGCTACTAAAAAGATTTATTTGATTCATAGTGATATTTTAGGTCCTATGAAAAATCATTTTATTAATGGTTCTAATTATGCTTTAACATTTGTTTATGATTTCACTAGGTGAGTTTGAATTTATTTCTTAAAAACTAAAGATCAAGTCTTAGATACTTTTATTAACTTTCATAATTTGGTTGAAAAATAATCTCATTATTTTTTATGCATATTATATACTAATAATGGTATATAATATGTTAACAATGATTTTATTGCATATTGTAAGCAACATGGAATTAAACATAAGAAAACTATTTTCTACACACCTGAGCAAAATGATGTTGCTAAACATAAACATAAGATAGTCACTGAAATGACTAGATGTATGGTTCATGCTAAAAATATGCACTATAACTTTTTAGATGAAGTCATGTATTGTGTCGTTTATCTCATTAATAGGACTCCTACTAAATATATTTTAAATATTACACTTAAAGAAGCTTGAAGTGGTAAAAACTTAATTTAAAATATTTGTGTATTTTTTGTTGTGATGTGTTTGTTCATATTCCAATTAAAAAATATCAAAAGTTAAATTTCAAAGCAGACACTTTAATATTTATTGGTTATGATGAATTATCTAAAGCTTATTGGATTTATGACCCTTAAACTAATAAAATCAAGATTAAAAGGGATGTTAATATTGTTTAAAATAGTGTGCTTGATTGTGTTTTTAATTTATATTCATTTGATATTATTTTTTCTTTTTTTCTTTTTGAATCTAATGATGATCATAATGATGTGTTTCATAATGATGTTTTTACTTCAATTCTTTCTCCTTATTATAGTCTTACTCCACCTAAAGTTATACCTAAATGGGCCAAAACTACTATAAAAGATTTAAGAATTAATGTTGATCTTAATGATACTCATAGAACTAGACAATAATTTTGCAATTATGATTTGATGTCTAAAATTATATAAAATAATTATCCTTAAACTTTAAAACAAGCTTAAGGTCACCCTCACTAGAAAAAAACTATGCTTGATGAATACAACTCTTTGATTTCTAATAACACTTGATACTTAGTTCTTTTATCTAAAGAACATAATTTAGTAAGTTGTAAATGGTTGTTTAAAATTAAGTTAAATTTTGACAATCAAACTAAAAAAAATAAAGTTAGACTTATTGCTAAATATTTTTTTCAAATTGAAGTAATTGATAATAATGAAACCTTTGTTCTTGTTGCTAAAATGCCCACTATTAAAATAGTTTTAGCTTTAGCTGCTCATATGCATTGGCTACTTATCAAATGGATGTTAAAAGTGCTTTATTAAATGATGACTTGAATAAAAAAATTTACATGTCTCAACCTCCTGGTTTTATAAATAAAGGTATTGAACATATTGTATGTAAGTTAAACAAAGCTATTTATGGTTTCAATAATATCTTACAGAATGGTTCTCTAAAATTTATCAATTCTTTATAGCTCAAAGTTTTAGTCGTAGCTCTAAAGATCCTAATATTTTTTTAAAAAATATTTTAAATAGCATAGTTATCATTTTTTTGTATGTTGATGACTTAATCATAACTGTTAGTAATAGTTCAATAATTTCTTGCACTAAAAATGCTTCAAAAAATACTTTTAAAATGACTAATTTGAGTTTATTACATTATTTTTTAGGCATTCAAGTTTGACAAGAAAAATATAGCATCTCTATTTCTCAATTTAAATATGCATATGATTTATTATCTAGATTTAATATGTTAGATTGCAAACCTATTACTACTCCTTGTGAACTTGGTGTCAAACTTATTAATGACATGGAAATATAAAATATTGATCTAAATTTATATAGATAATTGGTTGTTAGTCTAAATTATCTTACTCATGCTCATCCTGATATTGCCTTTTTTGTTGGATTAGTTTCTCATTTTATGTCTAAACCTCAAACTACTCATTTTAAAGCTGTTAAAAAAATTCTTCGTTATATTAAAATTATCTATGGCATTGAGTATACCTTTAATAGTAATTTTTATTTGGTAGAGTATTTAGATTTTTATTGGGTTGGTAATCCAAACGATCATAGATTTACTAGTGGTTACTACTTCTCCTTGAATTCTGACACTATTTCTTGGAATAGTAAAAAGCAAAAAATTGTCTCTATCTTCTATAAAAGTTGAATATAAAGCTTGTAATCATGTTGAAAAATAATATATTTAAATTAGAATTTTTTTTACAAATTTGGGCCACCCAAAACATTAAAATAATCTAATTTTTGGTGATAATTAAAGTGTAATTGTCTTAGTAAAAAATCTATTTTTTTATGAAAGATCCAATCACATTGAGATTCAACATCACTTTCAGTGCAAACTTCTTAAAGATAATCAAATAATTGATATATTCATTAAGCCTCTATGTAAAGACAAATTTGTCTTATTTTGTAATAAGTTAGGATTGGATAAAGTTCTCATCAAGGGGGAGAGTTAGTAATGTTTCCTCCCTTCTTGTTTGTTTATAAACCTATAAATAAAGTTTAAGGGGGAGTGTTAGTATTTCCCTTTATTTAGGATAATTTTATTTATCCTAAGTTACCTTTTATTTTGTGAAGAATTTGTATTTATGAGAATTATAAATTTTCATAAATCTAGATTTCATGAGGTAGAACTCACTTCTTTGGTCAATCTAGGATTTAGGAGGAGTTACTTACATGTAACCTCCCTTCTTACACTTGGCACACACCTCTTTATTTTGTAAGGGATTAGGAAATAAGTGGCACACATATTTGAGAGAATTTTAAGGTTATAAATGGGATATTTTTTTAACTCCCATTATTCCACTAGCTCTATAAAATATCTCCTCTCTTCTTTTTCATCATCTAATAACTTATGCTTTCTCTAATTCTTCTATTTTGTACTCTCATGTAAAGAATTTTTTGAAAAGTATCTTAATATTATCACGTATATTTTTTCACCAATTTATTCATTTTTTCTATTTCAAAAATCTATCTTAATCTTGGCTTGCATTATAGAGGTAACTTATTTATTTAATTTTATACACTTCTTTGTCAAATTTATGAATATTTCTTAGATAAGTATTTCAACTTGCCATCAAATATGAAAATAGTCTCATTAAATTAGGAAGGTTGTATCTTAAGTTGTCTATGAATTTACTACCCAATACTTATACTAATACTCTAAGTGTGGCCCAAGTTCTCAATGGCAATACCAAGCCTAGAGCTGCTCCTAAGAAGGTAGATGAACTTGACCCATATGCAAGAATTCAAGCCTTAGAAGCTGAGATTAAGAAAGAGAGAATTTAAAAATGTGCCTATAAAAATAATTACCCATATAAATAGAAATATGGTTATAAAAATGAAAGAGGAAGAGGTCAAGGGTAACTTAAATTCAATAGGCTTGCCAACGTATACAACCCTAATTTTACTATCAATGTAAGGGAGATGGTATCAGTGCATAACAACTTGGTGTAAAGAGAAGATTAGAAATAAGGCCAGTTCATAGATGATAATGAGGGTGGATATCAAGCTCTTATTTCTCAAAGGGGAGTCACTCCTCTCCTATCAGCTTAAAATGAGGTCATGATGTAAGTAGATGAGAATTGATAGCCTCATGGAGAGAGATTCACCAATTTCTTGGTGGAAGACACTTTTTTACTCAATCAAGGAGACTCTATTATATAAAATACAAGGGATAAGGGGAAGAATTTATGAGGTGGAAATAACATGCCTACAAGTTCATCTAATTTCCCTCTAAGACAACAAAGCATGGATGTAAACATGATAGCTCTAAACACACCTACACCTCCTTCAAGTTAAAATGTGGTAAGATCTGCTCAAGGTGTCTCAATTCCTCAAGTTTCAATAAAATTTCTTCATAAAAAGACTCAAGATAAGGTGATTAAACATAGTGGAATCTTTGAAAAGTGTAAAAGCATTTATCTCTTTATGGGATGTCCTCTATATGCCTAGCCAAAATGAGTTATTACAAAAGTAACTGTCTACTATCCATACTAGTCCTTCACCTTAATTTCAAAGTAATATCTATGTTTCTCTCAAAACTACCCATAATACCATTGTTGAACCATATTATAGGACTAATAAACACCCACCATTCCACCTCACTCTCATAGTGGGTATTAAATAGGTACATAATTTCATAGTTGATAGTGGAGCCTCTACTTTAGTCATGCCCAAGGTTGTAACTTATAAGTTAGGCCTAAAATATGAACCCCATAGAAAAGGATTTATCCAAATATATGGTGCACTTACTAAGATAATACGAATGATAAAAATACTTGAAGGCTTTCTTACATGATTATCCTAGTTTTCCTATCTTTCAAGACATAGTTGTTGTTGACATCCCAACTCACTTTGAAATCTACCTTTCAAAAGGCTTTACAAAAAAGATAGGTGGATATCTCTCAATTGACTAGTCCTTCTTGGCCTTTAGGATAAGGTATGGAAACAAAATGATCATAAGAAATTAAGACACTTTCAAGGTTTCACATTGAGCCTTACATTGAAACAAGCTCTAACTTGAATTGTGTGATCAATGAGGAAGAGCCTAATGTGGATGATGGTGCTTCTAAAATTCAAGGAATATCTGACTCATTATTGGATGAGTATGATGTAGATGCATATGAGCATGATCCTTATGCATAATTTGAACAAACCAACCTTGGCACATATATCATGCATGAAGAGCCATTTGAGGGAGCTGAGGTAAGTGTCAAACATTCTCATGCTACTGAAGGTAACATGATTCATGAGTATGATGATGATAGGTTGATGCATCTAATTAAACACCATAATGGGAATAATAATGTCTTCATTATTTGTATTGATGAATATGCCTTGGATGATGACACTCATGAAGAAGAAAGGGATGACTAATGGTTAAGGTACAATGCCATATGTCAAGAATTTGAGTAGCTAGGTAATGCCACTTCCCCTCCTAAGAAATATATATCTAATCTATGTGCTGATGATTCTAACAAACATGATGTGAAGTATCTCAACATGTATATAAGAGAGAGTCATGTTGTGAATGAAAAATAACTATAGCAAAGGTTCAATGCCATATGTAAAAAGTTTGACAAGCTTGGTAAAAATCCTTTCTCTCCAACAAATTCTATATATGATGTCAAGGTTGCTAATGAGACTTAAAATCATGTCCTTGAGTGTTTCTTCAAGAACAAGGATGAAGGCCATTATTCTGATCAAGATCCTGCAACCATGAAATAACTTGATGAAGTTAGTTCCCAAAGAGTTATGAAAATAAAAGAGGTCAAGGTAGAAGTTGTTATGCCTTAAATATAGTCAAGAGTTTTATTTGATGTTGAGCTACATTTTGAGACATTAGGACATAAAGGAGAATATTTTGATGCTCTTAAACATCAAGCACATTTTATCCAAAAAGGTGGAGAGGTTGAGACAACTATAATATACTTCAATCTATAATTTTTTAGAGAGAATCCAATGGATATGCTAGAGATGACAATAGTTTTAGCCCCAATCAAGGTTCTTAGAGAGAAAGATAAAGTATTCATGAAGGCTCCAAATAGTCCACTTGCATACATGAGAAGGCATAGAGTTGGTAGGATTATTGACCATACACATATTTAAATTATTGGTGATGAGCATGATCCTCATGCTAGGTTGCCTTTATGGAGTGAAAAAGATGTAATGGGAACCATTTCTGACCCTGGTTGAAGTATAATCAGATGTTTACCTCAAGAGTGAGGTTTTATAGATAGTAGAATAGGCACGTGTGTCTTTATTTTAGTTGTGTTATGTTCTATAAGTGCTCTAGTGAACACGTGTGTTTATTTTAAGTGTGTCTTATTTTATGTGTCTTTACTTTGTGTTTGGTGTGTTTTCAAAGAAAAATTATGTGTCAAACCTATGTATAGGTGACTCCATGACCCAATGGATAGGATTAGGCTACTAATCATGGCATAGAAAGCATACCACCCTTAGAAAATCACCAAGAATGTTGACCATTTTTTACCATAAGTCAAAATGGATTAAATCCCTATAATCAAAAATTGACATAGGACTTAAATATAATGTCATAGGGTGTGTCATAGTTAATTATATGTTATTTAATGTAATTTTGACCTTGGTCATGGTCCAATTAGTCTTTATGTCATTTGATGTCATATAAGGGTCATTTTAGATCATTAAATGCAAGTGGCATGGTTTTCCAAGAAATAAAAGTGTTATAAAATCCTCCTAAATGTCCAATATGTTATTACCTTTCAGCCATGTTAGTTTTTAATTGAAAACTTACAAGTGATAACTAAAAATCAAGAAATTAAGTGGAAAAGGAGTTTCAAAGGTTGTAAATCTTATGAGAGAGAGTGGCATATGGAAAAAAGTTTTGAGATGGATATTAAACTTCCTCATACTCATTTACATGTTTTAAGTTATTTATAAGTTCTAAAAATGGTCTAAAATCATTATGTTCCTTCATCACCCTTCTAGACATGTAGAACCAATCAACATGTTTTTGGATAGTATGACTAGTGGAAGAAGTTTCAAGTTAAATGCCTCTACAAGGTGATAGTAAAATATATAAGATTAAATTTCGTGTTTGGATTTTGATGAATGGTGCCTTATACTTTATGAACCATCTTTAACAAAATGACTATGTTTTTTTTCTTATTTTTCCCACACCTTATAGGTTTTACCTCTATTTGGATAAGTATGTTCAATACAATTGTTGATATTGATTTTAGAGGATGTGTAATCCTTTATTTCATGTTTACCATGTTTTTTTCATATTTTAAAGTGATCTCATGGATCAAACAACTCAAATTGTAGGAAGGTGTCACCATGTGAAATTACAGTCAAGTTTCACTACTTGCAAAAGGTTTGGTTCTATGCAAGTGTTTCAAATGAGTGTGATATAATTTTTTTCATGTATTTCATGTCATTAAAACTTATTTAATTCCAATCTCACCCTCTAAGATCAACATCATGAAAAACATAGTCATATGGAGTACACAACCAACCTTCTATGTGTTCATAACTATAGTCATGGCATATAAAGGTTTTCATAACATTAATAGAGGTGTGATGAAGAGTATAAAAGGTGTTGAACATATTATTACAACATGATAAATTAACTACACCTCTCAAATTACAAGTAGAGGATTGTGATAGTCAATACCATATACATACATAATTAGTTAGCCATGAATGTGCACCTATAGGTGCCATAGAGAGAATGTAACATTAGAAACTAGGACAATTGATAATTTTTTCAAGTATTGTAATGTTTTGGACTCCATTTGGATATGTTGAGAGAATATAAGACTTGTTTAATGCTCATACATCATGTGAATTGCTCATGTTTCCATTAAATGCCATGTTTACAACTTCTATCAACACCTAAAGGGGACAAAAAACATGGAGTTGGAGTTTTGAATCTTGATTCAAGTACTTAAAGGTGAGAAAAATGAATTTTAAGACCTTGATAAGGTATACAAATAATTTAAGGATTATATACAATGCACACTACCTAAACTCACACCCACTACCTGTATACCTATAAATGTCCACCTACATCTGGCATCACAGAGGTATGAGGGAGTTACAAGGTGAATATTGACATGCTTTATAACCCCTTGAAGTTTTTGTATTTTGGAAAATCTAAGATATACAGGTTGAGGAATTAATCTAGTAAAAAAAGTGAGAATCAACTTATAATTGAGAGAACTATGTTGAGGAACAAGTTTCCCTAAATATCCAAAACAAAGCACCAAATATTTTTGTTGATATCATATGACAATGTAACAAGGAACTTTGATGCATATAAATGTTCCCATATTATAGCCCTATCCTAGGTTGATAATTTTTAAAAGGAAATGATTAGTTTTTTCAATTGGATTCCATGCTATAAGGATCTAAATTTCTAAATTTATTCACTATGTTCTTTTAGTGATGTCTACAGGTTTGAAATTCCAAGCAACCTTCTCAATCTAAAGTTTTAGTATTAGAGTATATCTTCATGTTGGGTGGATTTGTTGAGTTGAGGAGAACATTTTTATTCTAAAGGTCATTAATAATGTTTTAATTGAAGGTTGGAATACTATTTTGTTAACCCCATCAACACCTACAAGTGTCTTTGCTTGAGATACTGACCTACTATTGACTATGGAGTCCTACAAGCCTATAACATTAACTTAAGCATGGAATCCCAAAAACATAAACATTTACAAGTTAAAAAATGTTTCCAAGACATATAGGAGGATCATAAGTCACATGACATAGATTTCAAGGGTAATTTCCACCTACAAGACCCCTACATAGTCAACTATAGCTGATTGTAGTGCATAATGAACTAAGAAGGTGGTGTTTTTGATGTTTGTATTGTAGGAACATTACTTGGATAGATCAAAATGGATTTAAAATGGTCAAAATCAATCCAAAAAGGTATTTTAACACTATGTTCAAGGTCAAACCATGTAAATCTATGCCTAGAGGTGTCACTTCTCTAGGCAAGGCAATAGAATCATAGTTGATAGTAAAAAAACATGACAAGGAAAAGTGAAGGCATATTTTCATGATGCTCATGATAGGGAAACAATGCAGAAGGAAAGGGCTCAAAACAAGAACCTTTAGTTAGATTAGATATCCTGCACACAGTCCACTTTCTCATAGTCTATCTTCAAGGTTTTGAAGGGCCTAATCATGTGGAAAATAGATGAAATTTAACACATAACAACCATATGGATTGAAAAAAATCCCCATACATTTATTTTGTCTAAGGAAAGAGGGGAATTTCCCTCTATTTTGTCTTAGACAGAGGGCACTCCCCAAAGGCACAAACCGATAGTTTAGGAGATTGAAGGTGAGTTATGAGTTGTTTCAACCTTGAAGGAAGATGTGGTAAGTTGAATAAGACATATAAAAATATGAGGAACCATTCATAGATGTCTAAAACACAAAAAGGTGTTTCAAAATTATAAAGATGTAGACATACTTACTTGGTTTTGTCTAGGTCTAAGAGCCTAAGAGGGGGTCAATTCCATCTCTAGTGTTAGATGAACATTATAATGAGTTTTAACATGTTTTTAGGTAGGTATAAGGTGTGTCAAAGTTTTTTCTATGAAAAGGAGATCACAAGAAACCCATTTCTTGGGTCAAAACACATTAGGCCTATAAGGAATGGTAAACAAAGCTCTAATAGGCAATTTGGAGAGCTCATATATAATTATAAGCTTTGCATGGGATCTTGAGGAGATAGGAGAAGTTAAATAGGGTATTGATAAAACACTTTGTGGTGTTGGTTCATCAATCCAATGTCACATCTTTATAAACACTCCTTAAGGGTGGAAATGGCCTTAAAAGCCTTGTTAATGACTTGATTGGGAAAATAAAGGATAAGGAGCATCCAAATGGTATGGAATGCCTTAGGGAATGGTTTAATATGTTAGAGTACTCTCTAGGGATTCTCCCCATCCTACTGAGTTATACCCTACCTATATGAACATGGGAAAATTAGATTTATTTGATTGTTTTTGGTGTTTTTTAGGTATGGAAGGGTTTCAAGAGGTGTAATAAAATTTGGGAGAAATTTTGGGACTTAAAATAACTCAAAATTTTCATTTATTGAACTATAAAATATCTTAAGTGCTCCTTTAAGTACCTTCACTTCAGCCAGTCAAAACTGCCATAGAGAGCAAGCTAGTGAGAGAGGGAGAGTTCTAAGTGGGAAGAATTTTAAGGTATACTTGATGAATATAAGGATATGTGAGGTCTTGAAATGTGTAATTCAATCATCTATATGTATTTTCATGAAAAAATGAAGCCAAATTTGAGGCCAAGTGTGAGGGGTGAGTGAAAGAGGAGTTATTTGGATGACAAGTAGTGATAACTCATGTGAAGAAGAATCTTAATGATTAGGGATGTAATAAATGCATGGTAGAGAATGTATAAAACCCATCCACCTTATTTAAATCATCATTTCTACCCCTATTCAGTTATGGGATGATCTAAAAATGCCAAATGATGAAGGCAATTTTTTGAGAAAGCAAAAAGAGTCCTATGCCACATTTCAAGAGTTTCATGACCTTCAAGGACATTTTTCCTATTAGACCTTGCATAGTCTATATTATATTTCATTATCCTTCATGTGTAACTCCTCATATCAATTTGAAAAGTGTTATTATGAATTTTGGACTTTTCTCTTCTCATTGTCTCTATAATTCTATAAGTAGTAGCCATTTTGGCTATTGTAAGCTAATACCACACCATGTATGACAAAACCTTGCTAGAATGACATTGTATTTTTCCTTTGAACAATAAATATAAGTCTAGTTTTGAGTTCATGAAAATTTTTATAGGTGTGCAAGTGATGTATTGTAAAGTTAGTGATAATCTTCTATCCTTTATTTCCTTATCCTTTCATGTTTATGCAAGAGTTTATATTCTAAAAGGTCATATAAAATGTAGTCAAGTGTATTAGGCTAATTTAAAGTGTACAAATAATATTATAGTGTTCAATCTACCCTCTAATTCATTTACCTTGTGTTTCTTCATGCATATCACCTCTATATTGAAACATTGATATTAAAACCTTCTAAGACTTAGAAGATAGCTTGTATTCCTTATTTCTTAGTGAAAGAAGTATGATGGTCATGTGGAAATCATCTTGGTGTATCACCCCATTATAATAGTTTGATTTCATATAACTTATAACTTTTTTCCCATAAATAACTAGTTAATAGGTGATAATTATTTCAAGATACATTTAGGGAGCTAGCCCTTAAACCTGAGGTATACTTATACTTATAGGTACACCCACATACCTATAAGTATTCCCATGTTTCATAAATTTAGAAGAGGATTAAACACCCTCCTCTAGGGTGCAAGATTTGGTGACAAAACATACACTTTTATATTTTGATTAGGGTTTTTTCATAACCCAATCTATAGAATCTTGTAATATATACAATTCTATTACAGTTATAACAAAATGCACTATTTATATTGATATTAATCCTTGGACAAATGAAATTTTAATTTTTTTTGGAAATCCATGACTATTCATATCACTTCTATATGAATCATTATTTATATCATTTGATTTATAATCTATAGCTCTATGCCCAAACTGATTACAAGAAAAATAGTAGTCATAAAAGAAATTCATGTACCTTATTATATTTAGTTTCCTGATACAAAATGATCTATGAATATTTTTGAAAGGCATATTGACACTTTTGTTATATTTGAGAAGAGAGATAACCTTCTCAACCTATCCTGACCTCTGATTGTCATTCACAATCATAGATTTCTTGAGAGCATCAACATATGTCTTTGGCTTACTAATATTCTACTCTTCCTTACTACTCTTCTAGTCATCCATGTATCCAATGCCTATTTTTATGAGAGGTGACCTTTGAATATTCAATATGTCATCAAGAATGTCATTTCTCTTTTCAAAATTTTGACAATTTTAAAATTTGACTGTGAACTATTTCAAATTTGAATTCAATGAACCTATCTCATATTTGTACTCATTTCATTCTCTTTCCTTGGACTTTAGACTTGCATTTGCTTCTTCTAACTGAGTCTTTAGATTATTTATTACCTATTCATCTTCCTTTACACTCTTAGTTATCTTAGTTTCCAAGATACATATTTATTATTCATGACTTTTGACGAGAGACTTCAAGTTTTGGTTTTTCTTTATTTGACACTTCAATTCATCCAAAACCCTGATAAGCTATACCTCAAGATCAACCTTGGCTTCTTCTTCATCTAATTCTTCATGATCCATGAAGACTTGTTATTTTTAACTATTCCCATCTTCAACTTCAAAGTACATGAACAAAGTTTCATCACTTATATGGTCTAAACTATAGTCATCACTTACTGAGATATCTTTATCACTGACTTCATAAGAGATACTATCTTATTTAGAATATAGACTCTTTTTGTTATTGGTTTTTTTCTTGCTCTTGTCATATTTATTATACTTCTTATTCTCTTCACCATGTTTCTCATCATGATCATATTTTTATTTTTGAGGACACTTGGCATAAAAATGACCAATATTTCCACAATTGAAACATTTTTATAGTAGCTTGCCTTTGTACCTACCTAAGCCTTTTCTCAATTTCCTCATAAATAAGTCTTCAACTCTATATTCATCAACATCAGTGTCATTGTCAATTTCAACCTTTTTTATTTGTGTTGTATTTGTAACCTTAAAGGCTTATTTCCTTTTGGAATATCTTCCATCATCAATCCTCATCTCATATGCAATAAATATTCCATGAAGCTCATCCATTTGTAACTTGTCTAAATCTTTACTTTTTCAATTGTTGACACCTTTGAGTCAAATATTGGGGTCAAGGATCTTAGAACCTATTAAACAATAGGTGACTCATTAACCTTTTCTCTAAGACCTCTGATTATGTGACTAATTCATCAAATCTTAGAAGATATGCTAAAATATTATCTTCTTCCTTCATATTTAGACCTTAAAACTATTTTCTATAGGTCTGAAGTTTTGCCAATTTTACCTTGGTGTCACCTTCATAAATAAGTTGTAACTTGTCCAAAATTTCCTTATCTAAATTGCATTATATCACCTTGATAAACTCAAATTCTACCAATTCACACAATATAACATTCATAGCCTTTAAATTATTCTCACTTGCTTTCTTTCCTGCAACGTCAGTTAAATGAGTTTGAGGGATAGTATACCCTTATACATCTAACTGCCAAATGTAAAATCTAAGATCCATCAAATAAGTCTTCATCCTAATTCTCTAAGAAGCATAATTGGTTCCAGTGAATAAAGAGGCCTTATTTGTTGAAAACCCTTCTTGTACTTGATGACTAGACACTATGATTCTTAGGATCTATGTTCCAGATATCAAGTTTGACCTTGAAGGACCTACTCTGATAATAATTATCGAAAACACAACCACTAAGGGGGGGTGAATCAGTGATCTCTTAAAAATTTATTCAAATTCTTTAGTTTATTATTCAAACATCAATGTAAAATCCATAGATCAATCAAACCACAACATAGAACATAAAGACATAACACATGATATATGTGGAAAACCCTTAAAGGGAAGAAAACCCACATTGATCACTACATGGACTACTTATCCTAAATTAGTTATGCAATGAGTTAACAATATTTCTGAGCACCAACTCAACTTGAGGCACCAACACCAAATAGTCAAGCACCAACTTGATACAAAGATTCAACAAGAACTGACTTGCTAAGAAATACCAACTCTTTGATTTATAGACACCAATATATAGGGGGACTTAACCCCCTTTGATAAGTACAAACTCAGTGGATTCATATCATCCACCTTTTTCAGTTATTTTTATCAAAAAATGATGGTACAATTCTACTTTCTTTTCTTATCGATCTAAGATTTATTATACTATTTTTTTGATCATCAATCAAATAAACACATTAGGTTCTCTTTCTCTTTGTTCATTATTTTCATAGAATGTATCCTTTCTACCTCCTCTCCTCATATCTTTTAGCTAATTATGTATACTCTAGGATTCATCTTATTATAAGTCATTAATTTTTTCATACTTTTTGATATTTTTGACCCCAAAATATCAAAATATCAATTACCATAAGGGAGATCCATTAATTTTTTGGAAAAATACCTTAAAATGACCTATGATACTTATTTATCTTAATCCAGTGGAAACTAGAGATCTAGGTGCAATTTATAATTTACAACTTGTAAATTGCATCTAGACCTCCATTTTCAACTATACACCAAACCAACAAAAACTGAATATTGGACTATAATTTTCAACTTGCAAAATTTTCAATTGATTCTCAACCTTTACTTCTTGCATAACTCATGCCTCTCAAAAAATAAAGCACTATTTGCAATTTTCAACTTGTAAAGTTACAAATTACAAATGAAGTTTCACTTCCCATCAACCACATACCCCACATAAACTATAGATTGAAATGCAATTTGTAACTTAGAAATTACTTGCCAACTTCAATTTCCCATGTAGACATCTAATTAGAACCTAAAACTCTGATTGCAATTTGTAACTTGAAAAGTTGAAAATTATAACTTGAGTTCCACTTCCCACTAACCACCCTTCATACAGAATCTAGAACTCTAATTTCAAATTACAACTTGCAAAGTTGTGAATTATTCCTTAAGTTCTACCTTCCCATTTTCAAAGAGTCAAAAAATCTCATGAAAAGTGGAGGTTAAAGTGCAATTATAAAACTTGTAAAAATAAAAAATTGTAGACTTCAAATCTCTTACTAACCATCAACATAAGGAAAATTAATGTAGAGGTTGTATAAATGAAATTAGGGTTAATTTCATTCATTGTTTAATTTGAAAAAATCAAGTTTGGAGCTCTACAACCCTACTAACGACCTTGATCCATGAACCATGCTTGTAAACCACACATTCTCCACCATGTAGCCATGTATTTGAGCCATGAACCTTGTAAAATATTACCATTGATCCCTCTGTGTGGTATTTCATTTGACCTATTACATTTTTCAAGTTATCCTTTCTCATAATTGATTTTTTGAGATATTTTTGTTTTTTATTAAATAATATTGGTATATTTGTTTGCATTTTAGGGTTTTTATTTGCTTTACTTAGGTGTCAATAGGGTTTTTAGATAGTTTTCATGGTAATAATTAATCTTCTATATAAAACTATGTAAAGTTTTAAATTCAATGTATTTTAGATCCATTTCTTTGATCCTTAATTAGAAAATAATTTCACATAAGGATCATATAAGTGGATCTAAAATGTGTCAAATTTAAAACTTTACACAATTTTGTTTAAAAGATTGATCATTATTTTGTATGAACTATGAAAAAATCTGAACTTTGAGTTTTCATGGTGTCATGGTAGGGTCATCTGTCTATGTTAGGCATCATTTGAAACCATTTCTTCCATCTTCCTTACTATTAAAAAACCTAGGTTTTTTTTGCATTAATAAAAACTAATGAATATCCATTAAATATTCAAAAACTAGTGAATATTACCATGCATATTCCCTGAATAGTCCTCATGAAATTTTCAAGTGTTAAAACAACTCCAAAACATGTGGGATTTCTACCTACATTTGAAACCTCATAGTCCCATAGACTTTTTTAGTGCATAGAGAAACCCTAATCTTCACTAGAGTTTTCACCAAGAAATACAAGTGTTTTTTTCATTTACTATCTCCACTAGAGATTTTATTTGCATTTGTAACTCCAATATGTACTAAAGCTTTCATTTATAGTTTATACCCTCAAAATTTTCCAACTCTATAGTTGGTTTTCACATAACAATTTATCTAGAATCCATGTCTGAGAAAGAGATGAAGTTCAAATCTAAAGGACCTAGTGTTACACTTAGTTTGGAATCTAATACAAATGAAATTATAGACATAGACCTAGGTCATATCAACCTAGGTGATTTCTAGACTAGAGTATATGACAAATTTAATATTTATTAAATTTAAAGCATTTATGACTGTGAAATCCCCAAGCAACATCTTTCCCCCTGAATATCCAAATAATTGAGTTGGAACTCACATTATCAAAGCATTATGATGTGGTTAAGAGAGAGGTGCTTATTGAAAAAGGGAAAAGGATTCTAAACCTGGACCCAAACTTTATTAACTCCATTTTATTGATATTTGAATTTGAGAGTTACCTAGATATAACTCTAGAGTCATCAAAGAAATTCTATAAAGACAATAATACTAGATGTCAAAGGGTAATGAATAAGCAATGGCTAAGGATCCCTAGGGCTACATCCACAAGATTGCCTAAAACATTGGAAAGAATAGATTTTAAGGATGAGGTAGGTGATATAATCATATTTCTATATAGGATCACTAGTAACGTTGATGCAAATAACTTCTAAGATTTGATGTACTAATATATATATATGAGTACTCCACTAGAATAAGAAATAGATCCATTGGTCATAGCTAATTAGTGACTCCATATATAATTAGTTGATGGAAGTCCATAATATAGGGAAGTTCTATATGACTTCTTATCTAGTTTATATATTACCCAAGAGGAGAGCCTTTCCATGACTAAACATAGTAGCTGACCAAGTGAAAAAAGTTTCCAATTATTACCCTGACCTCACTCTTGAGGTAAGTAGAACACACTTTAGGAGAGTAAATGATGTGTTCATCTACTTCATCATAGTCATGTTTGACAAAGAGATAGAGAGGTGGAGATTATCTAATTTTACCACTTTAGAGATTACTAATTGGGGATCTTATTTCATCTAATTCCCCACATACTCATACATCAAAGTATGTAGATTTAATGATTATCCTTACACCCTCCTGAGGTATGTGAGTGAAAAATGGGCATTAATGGAACTTGTGAGGTAACTATTTAAAAATCATAAGTTGTTATCTAGTAAACACAAGGTGGAAACTCATTTGTCCATCAACATAGGGAGGCACACATGCCCTTATTTATCAAAATCCAAGTGTGCAAAGGCTGAAATGACCTAGATAACCTTGAGGGATCTGAAACCAAGGCCATTATATGATGTGAATGGAAACATTACTAGTACATTAGAAATATCAACATATTCCTATGTCCCCTACTATGGAGACTACTAGGAGGACTTGAAGGATGAATTAGAAGTAAGATTGAAGGACTAATTCAAGATGATCCTTGATCAAATCAAGTCTTTTAACATGGCACCAGTCCTTGAGGACTTGGTCAATGATGAGTCCCAAGTAGACAAGGTATACTATGAAAATAAAATCTATACTCAACGCCTTTTAGTAGTTAGGTTGTCCATTCTTAAATATTTATCATTAATGGACTAAACCATAAATGTAATAAATAGAATAATCAACTGGCTAAGGAAAAATAGGATCAAGGTGACCAAAGAAATAGTGAGCATTAGTGAAAAACTAATAGAACTCAAGGAGAAGGGAGTACCACCATCAATAAAAGGTTCTAGTAGTGGAGCACTCCCAAAAAGGAAGATATGCCAATGATCTCCCACAAGAGAAAATAAAAATCAAAGGCCAAAAGAGGATAGTCAAGTAGTCAAGGAGAAACAACAAATCAACCAATAGTGATTTCATCTAAAGATACAACTACCATTGAAGCAATAATAATTTATACTCCCATCTCAATCATAGTATCTACTACCATATTTATAATACTTCCTCCACCTATCTATGTCATCCCATCAGATTTAACACCTCTTCCTCCTCCTCATATCTCCACTCCTCCTTCAAATTAAGTGATTCCACACTCCATTCTCACTATTTCACCTATGTGAGTAAGTCCATTGTCAATAATTCAATAAATTTAATTATATATTGAGGCCTCCCTTTAGCTCACATAATCTCACTCCCCCCTTTATAATTCTTTCATCTCATCTACAATCCCTTCTATATCATCCCCATTAATCACCAATACTACACAACAATATATAGCCATGGATTCAATCATCTTGACAATAATCCCACTGGCTATTCCAACCCCTAAGACAACTAATATTTCATTTTCATCTCCCCTTACTTTCCCATTGTCATCAACCCTAAGTGTCCCCACAAATTTTATTGATTCATTCATGGCTTTTGACTCCACACTCCCATAGGTTCCTCAATTATAACTACTTGTGCATACTCTTTCATTGGTATCACTTCCATCTCCCACATGCCCAATAAGTGTAGATTCTAGTTTAGGTTTACATAAGATTTAAATCAAAGATTACACATAGAATAATATAACTGATCTATTATATTTCACACTCTATATTTTTTCTATTGCATTGCTTCGTAGGTAGACCCAAATAAATAGGCAAGGGATAGCCTATAAATAGGGATACTATAATCCCTATAATCTCTCAACTAATAACCTCTAATATCTTATCATATTATCCATACGATTACACATAAACCTATATAAAAATATTAAAAATGTATTAACATTATATTACAACTAACAATAATAACATTAAATTAATAATGTGAACACACTATTCATAACATTCACTCCCTTGTGAACATTGTTAATCCTATCTACACCCACTTAATGTGAGCATGGGGATAATATACATCTTCAATAATTGACATGAATAAAATTATATACCAACACATACTTTTAAGTTTTCATACTATTGTCTGAATCATGCTATCTAGATCTTGATGCACATGAGCACTACTATGCGAAGAAATGCATCTCATATTTACTCTATGTAACCACAATGGATGTGTCATTGGATGATCATATTTATAAAGAAGTAAGTCAGTCAAAGGATCTCTATAGTTAGAGTATTTTTATAGTTACCTTCCCTTCTATACAACTATTTGTCACATTCCATTATATCCATACTCTCCCTTGTAACTAAATAGCAGAGGTGTTTCAAACAAGTAGGGAAATAAAAACACACACAAATAAAAAAAATGAAAAATATCATGAGGAATTAATCCTCATTGTAATTTGATGTATCCTCTATTAATATTTATTTCCACCAAAACAAAAACAACATAGATGGTTTTTACTACCACTAAAGAATCATCCTTGGTATTAGCTAGTTTGGCATAGAACAAACCACACTGAAGAAATAAAAAAAACATACCATACAAATGAACATGTATTCCCTTCTATTATTTATTTAAATACACACACACAAGTCACCAAATCATTCTGGGCCTCATCGTTGGTGACTAATGAGAGACATAAAAATCCTCCATCCTCCTGTGCCTCCATCCTGAAAACATTAGAAGACTTTTAAAACTAAATACCATTTTTTTGATAAAAGTTGTGGAGTATGTGTTATGTAGGTCAAAAACTTAGATACAATAGAAATATTTGAATCTTAAGGAACAATGTATGTCTAGATGCAACAATGGGCATAAAATGCACTTTGAGATGCAAAAATAGATGATCCCTTCTAAAATCTTAGGACATCCTAGGTCTCAACCAATTAAATTTGCATAGATAGACATGCAAATGAAGTTTATGAATATAAATTCCTTGGTTGGAAGGTGTTTGATCTGAATTGAAGGAGTTAGTGACTAACTCAACCTTCAATACAGACACAAGACTGTTGAATAATTGATTTCAATGAGATATAGATAATAGCAACTTCAAAACACATGCAAATATATCTTTGTTGGTGAAAGGAAGATGTGTAGATCATACAAATGAATAATATATACATAAATATTATGGATTTAAATAAACAATCCAAGGGGAAGTCAAAAATGGCATTAGAAGGCCATAAACTATTATAAAAACATTTTTATCTAATCATAAGGCTCATAAAATAGGGAAATAATGTAGGACATGGCATGCCCTTAATCTTTCTATTCTTCTATTTTAGGTATAGGTAATGGAATGGCTTTGATAACATATGTATATTCTAGTTCAGGTCTGTATAAGAGTTGAATCAAATATTACACATAGAATAATATAACTAATCTATTATATTACACACTATGTATTTTTTCTATTGCATTGCTTCGTAGGTAGTCCCAAATAAATAGGCAAGAATAAACTATGAATATGGATACTAAAATACCTATAATCTCTCAACTAATAACCTCTAATATCTTACCATATTATATATATGGTTACATATAAACCTATATAAAACTATTAAAAGTGTATTAACATTATATTATAACTAACAAAAATATTGTTAAATTAATAATGTGAACACACTATACCTTAACAACAGGCACATCCATTTCTAGTACACCCATCTCTTCCACTTCCAAAGTAACCCTAACCCCCTTAAAGGAGGTAAAAATAGAGTAGGTCACTAATACAAATGTGGACACTCAACCCT
Source organism: Torreya grandis (assembly GCA_037957365.1). Taxonomy (NCBI): domain Eukaryota; kingdom Viridiplantae; phylum Streptophyta; class Pinopsida; order Cupressales; family Taxaceae; genus Torreya; species Torreya grandis. The sequence goes on along the minus strand of JARHVA010005566.1, from coordinate 437,426 downwards.
CATATGGGTAAGAGGCTGTAAAGACATCTGTCAAATAATTAATGATAATATCAGTGAAAGATAAAACACTTGTGACCATTACCACTAGTGCAACATCTTCAACTATAGATTCATAAGTGACCATGTTAGCAAAATAGGAGGCTACTCCCAGTTGGTTAGTATAAATGGTAGGGAAGAAACATAAACATATGGTGTCCCCAAAAATATTGGATTTTAGCCTCACAGATGCACATAAAAAATATAAAATAACTCCTAAAACCATATCAAGGATATTTTATAATTTAGTAAGGGAGAAGTATGTAGAGATTGCAGTCCCCCCACTAGATAAACATACAGAAGATCTAGTGGTGGAGGATTACTAGGTATCAAAATTTCACCTTGGATGTCCGATAAGAGAGAGATTAAAACATGATGTTCAATCCATAATTAACTCTCTTTTTGAGAAAATGGATGATGATAAGGTCAAGAAGGATGAATTGAAGAACAATGTTGAATAATTAACAATGCATTAAAGAAGTTCATTGAGCCCACTACTCAAACAACACAACCTATTACTTAGATCATAGATCAAGACATACTTGATGTAGTGACAAAAATTGGTAACATGGGAAGGGCCATGAAGGACTGGGTAGAAGAACTCATCTCAAAGGGCAACATAGTTATTAAATTAGTAATGGACCACTACAGAACTCTGAAGGAGAGAAGGGCCACTTCAAGAGATCAAATAAATAAGTATCAAGAAGAGATAAAAAGGTTGAACCATTTCTATCCAAAGTTGATAGTTGTGGATATAATCAAGAATAAAATCCTCCTTACAAAAAATATACTAATAAATGATGCAGAGTAAGAGGAATTATATAGAGAAGCTCAATTTAGAATATGGATACTTATAGAGAGTGCCAATAAAGCTAAGGCTACACATGACAAGGCCACTGATATATTATATGACATTGAATATTTGCTGAATAAATTGTCATGTCAAGTAAAAATTCATCAAAACCAAGTTATTTCAATGTAGGTAGTTTAGGATAAATTTAAAGGAGTGGTCGAAGGAGAATTAACATGAGATACAACCTTTAGCTTGATCTCTATCCACCATTTTATCAGGTACCATAATACATTGGATCAAATGGGAAAAGAGACTAAAGAATATAGATATTTCAGAAGGGAACTCTTTGAAACAATAACAAAATGTGAAATAATCCACCTCTATTCTTTTGTTCCTAATGAAGATTGAATCATGTAGTTATTCAAAAATTTGATGGATATATTGAGAAGACACAACTGAAGAAGGATAAAGAGTCTTCAGATGTTTTGGTTGTAGATTAATTATTTCTATCAAAAAAATTCTTGTATATTGTATTTTCTTTGTAAAAATATTGTAAAGTTACAACTTCTAAATCATAACTATCATTTTGATAGCTCTTTTTGAGAAAGATTCACTTGTAATTTCTATGTTCCTTTTTGACAAGTTAAAATTTGTAAAAATCAAACTTGTAAATTACACTTTCCATTTTGACAGTCTGAGTTACTTAAGTTGCAAAAGCACATATCATAAAATTTATTTCCAATTTTGTTAAAATTATGTGGCTTAAAAGTTGTATAAGTCTCAATTAAAAAAAAAAGTTAGGGTTTTGAAGTATAGCTTAAATTTATCTAAATCTATATATTATTCCAAATTTGAGTTTCATTTTGGTGCCTCATTTCATGAAGACACTACAACAGCTGAACTGAAGAAGACAAAGATGTTGCATGAATATTCCCAAGTCTCCTCCATTCCTCTAGAAGTTAAGTGGAATGACCAACACTTGCATGTTTCTTTCCAACCATTCAACTTGCCAAAGATGCCACTCCAACTAAAGATCATGCCCCCTTTGCATGGAGTTTCTAGATTTTTCATGATCTTCAACTAGGCATGGATTTATTTGTTAAATACATTTTTTTCATGAGACTTTTTGTATAAATATGGGTACTATGGCATAGCCCATTTATATTTTTACTTTTAGAGAGATTATTTTGCATTTTGAATAATTTTTCTACATGTTGTAACTTGGAGAATGAGAATAAATTGAAGATTTGCCTTTCTTGTTTATGTAATATTTGTGTATGAAAGGTTATTTAAATATTTGTGGATGTTTTTATTATTGTTTTAGTCATGAAATTTCATTTTTGGTATTCTTTTTCCCTTTTTAAATATTGTTTTATTAAAAATAAAGAATCTTGTCCCTTATATGAGGAAATACCTAATATTACCTTTAGTTTCAAATTTGCATGAGTTTGTGCTCCTATAAACTTAAATATATTTATTATTCTACTATGTTAATTCAATCAAGTAATAAAATACACTATAAAATATTTGGTGAAATAACTATTTAGAATTTTTGTAATTTCATTTTTAAAACTCTTTTCTCCCAATAAAACCTTAGTTTAGAAGTAAGATCACTAAGAAGCAAAATTTCCACATGAGCTGGTAGTTTATCAATTGCACTAAATTTAGTGAAAAGAATCCAACCTTCTATAGAGGTTCACCTCAATTCACCAAGATATTAAATCTTGGAGGTGATCTCATTATATCATTATATTTTTGTATAATGAGTTACAACATCAAGACAGGTGTAAAATCTATGTGATGACAATTTTTGACACACCTAATGGGACTTGATAATTATTAGGAAAGAGGTTGGTACTATTATTATAAAGCATTGCTTGAACCCTGTACATATTTCAAAATCAGTTGGTAACTCCACTGGGTTACAGATTTAGGAATTCAAAGTTTACATATGCTAAAGAAACAAATAAGATCATCTATTAAAGATAAGAAAGATGATATTTTGTAATTGTCATTTTCATATAAAAAGAGATCAAGATCAATCATTCCTTACACTAGAGTATATCCTATAAATTTATTTACATCTCCTTCAAATATTCCTAGTAGTTTCGTACATCCTATTATGGCTGTGAGAAATACAAATTTTGTAGCCTTCAATGGAGGAAACCCACTCTAGTTGGCCTAATATGATGATATACCTACTTCAATTTTAAAAATCCTTCCATATTTTACTGGTGAAGATTCCAACACTCCTATGTAACATATATAAGACATTGATATTCTTTGTTCACTCCATAATGTGGTACACAATAATGGTATAATCAGACTCCTAGTCTACTCTTTCAAGAGTAAAGCATTGCAATGGTATAGAGGCCTACCTCCCAATTCCATCAATGTTTGAGATAACTTAAACACTACACTATGAACTCAATTTGAAGACAAGAGTAACCACCTCTCCCTAGTTGAACAATTAATTTCTATTCAATGGGTTCCTCATGAGCTCATGACTGATTTCAATTTTTTCTTTCAAAAGACATGGAGTAGAATTCTAGTATCAATTAAGTCAATCCCAAATAATGTTTTCCCATATTACTTAAGAGATTTGAATAGTGATATAGTTGTTATGATTTAGTCAATGGGTGGCACCACACTTCCCAATGCCTATTAAATTGAAATAAGGGTAAAAAATTGCCTAATTCAAGTGGGAAAATTTTCCCCAAGGATACCAATGCCTTAATTCCTAGAAATACCTCCTACACAACCTATAATTGCTCCAATTCCCACCATGAGTAGAGCACTAGCTTTGACTCCATCTCCTAATAATTATTTATATGAGGTTAAGTCATTGATTGAGAGGCTTGGTAATGAGTTAGTAATAATGAAAAGGTAGAAATCCCTAAACTATAGGCCTTATCATCAAGCTAACCAATCATATCAAGCCAACTGGCAGCCATACCAAGGCAATTCACAGTCATAAGGTTAAAATATACACGTTTAATCATATTAAATATCCAAATTAGTAGCTTGAGTGTGGATTGTGATACCCTATCCATATGACCTTATTTCATGCTATCATGACCCTTCTAGACACCTTTTTGCTTATTCCCAGTCATTCGTGGACTTTTGAAACCTGATTCTAGCTTAGTTAGACTCTATTTCCTAGACCAATTCTATCCCGTAGGTCCCAAGGCCTGTAGGATAGGAGCATTAGATTTAGAATATAGTGCTAGACCCCAAAGTTTTTTATTTTATGCTCCTATCCTTTCACTAAATGAAATTTATATTTAGATTTATGACATTGTCTTAGTTCTTCACAACCACTTTCAGCCTCTGTCTCAACCAACTCAGTCCAATTTTAAGCTAAGTTGTATTTCTCCTTATTTATTAATATTTTTAGAAAGGTTTAAAAGATAATAAATTATAAAATTCAATACTATAATTATTTCAATATTATTTACTAATTTATTTTTCTAGACCCTTAGCTAAATTAGGAATAAAACTCCAATATTCTCAAAATTGTTAAATCATTTAGTGAACCCAACTTACTTTGTTTACGCATAAAAACCTAATAAACCCTAGAGTAAATTCTTTGTCATTTTTTCCAATATTTTTTATATTTTTCCTACATATTTAAATAAAAAATTCACATTTAATTTTTAAATTTACCTTAGTAATTTTAAAAATAATTTCATTCAAACCCTAGTTGTCTATACTAGGTCCCAATATTTTTCTAATTTTTCCTGCATATTTAAATTAGAATTTCCCAATTAATTTTAAATAAATTACCATAATAATTTAAAAAAATTATTTATCTCAAACCCTATTTGAATTTACTAGGTCCCTTTGTATTTGAGGTATCACCTTATAGATTTTTTACATAAAAATTACAAATGGATTTTACTCATTTTAAAACATTTCTTACAAATAATAAGGAATTCATACTAGGTCCTATCATGTATATGAATGATGAATTTTACCATATGTTAATGAAAATATTCATTTTTGGTTTTCATGTTTAATTTTTATATTATGGGATGATATTATCACATTTATTGATAAACATGTTAAGATACCTCTTGCCTCACCTCCCTTGGAGCCTCTATCCCATGTTGCGTTATGTTACGTGGTCTATTTTACTCTTCCCTAGGCCACTACCCATTGTCAGAGAGCCTAGTTGAAACCTTTTGTCCTTCCACCACCTTGACTTATTGATTATCTATGCTCTCCTTTCCTAGCTACTACTAATTATATATGGCTAGTAGATAATGTAGTTAGAGATGTTACTCGATGTGCCACCATACCTCCCCCACCCAGTCATGAGCCCCAAAACCCTCCTATTCCTTCTTATCCTAGGCCCAACCCAAACAAGGCATATGATATTTTTGATTAGTTTAGAAACACACCAACTAATATTTCCATGTTAGAACTACTTCAAAAAGCCAATGTGTTTAAGGAAATTATTTATCAGACACTCACTCTGACTTCTATGCCTATTAATTTAGAGCCTTATAATTTTGCATCAATGGTTAACTATTAAAAAGTAAAGAAGATTCTATTTGTTTTATCATGAGGACATGCCATCTCAAAAAGTTATTGATCAAAATTTACCACTATTCATACAAGCTCAAGTCAAAATCAATACAGTTAAAAGAGTTCTAGTTGATAGTGGTTTTGGACTTAATATATGTAATATTATATTATTATATACCATGGGCATACATATGGTATCCATACAAAAATCATATAATAATATTAGAGGTTTTGATGATATACCAAGAGAGATATTGGGAACCATTGCTTTAGATATATGGTGGGGTCCAAAACCCTCTCTACATAGCTTTAGGTCATGCGAAGTCTTATTCATTATAATATTTTAATTGGATGAACTTGGATACATGTTATGGGGGTATTTCCTTCTAATTTTCATTTATGTGTTAAGTTTCTCCATGAAGGATACCTATACACATTATAAACACTCAAAAACTATATAGTTTTAGATGTTGAAACACTTGGAACCCCTGCCTGACCTTGAAACTAGTTGAACACCTAGTTGACTTAGCATATTTATTAATTTACTAAATTAACTTTTTAAATCACCCCTTTTTAACCTATTTTCCTCTAAACCTCAACCACCAATGGTCAACCTAACTATCAATGATTAGCCTGATCATTGACGATCAAGTCTCCAAACCTAATTTAAAGCATTACCAGATGTATGAGATAAGCATGACACATTTAACATATTATATTTTTTGATTAAAACTAAATTTAAGGCATTGTAATTATCAATTTTATCCTCTATCCAATTAGTAACTTCATCCTATAAAAGGAGAGAAGTAGGATAATAAAGGGATCCAGAACTCTAGCAATCCACATACAAGATATCTTGCATTTAGGTATCCAACATCCCTTTAACAAGTAATCAACATTAATAGAGACTCAAACCTCTATTGCAATCACTTTCAAAGGCTAAAATACTATCACTCTAGTCAAATAACTTCATCTTTCCACCACCAAGTTACAAATATCTTTTGCTTATTTTATTTATTTTTTATTGAACTTCTAACCTTCCTACCCTATTAGACCCATTATCATCTATTTTCCATTCCCCTAATCTATAAAAAACCTTTGTTTTCCCAATTACCCAATTTAAAATCCTTTTTTGGATCATTACCAAAATCACACAAGTAACCATCGACAATTATTTCAACCACTGATGATCACCTCAACCATCAACAATTATCCAACCATTGATGATTAGTCCAACTGTTGATGGTTCACCCAACCATTGATAATCACTATGGTATAAAATAATAGTAAGTTATTTTCACCCCCTTAACCCCAACTAGACCTTGTTTTCATTGTTCATACCTATTCATAAAAACTTTTTTGATTTTCTAAACCTGACCCCAACTATCTTAACACGAGTATTAACCCACATTTTCTATATTTAGTATTTTTGGTTTAACAAGAAATCTAATTTTGGCCTATATCACATGCATTTACTTTTTAGTTATTGAATGCAAATTTCCTTTCTTTTTATTAGATCAACTTAATTATTATAAACAGTGGGTTGATAGCCTCTTCGTAAGCATATGCTTCTTGGATCTAGCTCACATTAGGCAATCCACTCAACCATCCATCTAATAACCCCATTTTTAGTGTCTTTTTTATCTGTAGGTTATTATTTTCAATCCAAAGATGAGTTATCACCATCATTTGAATCACATGCACATTTTACTAGGTATTATTTTACACACCATATTACTAGTTTCATTACTTTCTTCCAAATTAATAAATGAGTGGAAATTAACTAAAACATTTTAACACAGATGGGACATAGAATCCTTTTTTCCTCCTTTATTGTATGCTAATTGAATGAAATCTAAAATTTCTTTTGGGCTTAAAATAAATATTTTGCATACATTGATTACTTTCTTATTTTAGTTCATCTAGTAACTTAAAGGAATAATAATTAATCATAGCTTTCACTCTTGTTATCACACACCATACCAAATCACATAACTAATTAACACATCAAAAAATACCTAAGATAAGACACAAATAGGATTTCGTCTCCTAGCAGTAAACCTTACCCTTTCTTGACAATCTTACTTGGAGATCATTACTAAGGCGAGAACCAACTTAGCTCTCTAGTTGAGTATAAACTTTGAGATTCAGTATATTTTGGCTAAACACTCTACACCCTTATCACTACAGTGTGTGAAGTGAAGGGGTAGGATTGAATATCAAGACATGCACTAAAGATCAAAGTAGATTTCTCTCTTGAGCCCTTAAATATAACCTAAAACCAACCTTATATTTCCTCTTTAGTACCCGATCTACAAACCAATTTTCTTCTTCACACTTTCTAAGAAATAAGCCAAAAATGATTCAAACATAATCATAGGCTGTTAAATGCACTTTAGAGTATGTTTAGTTTACTTGAGTTATTTTATTTTGTTGATATTTAATTGAGTTGTGAGTTTCATGATTTTATCTCCTATTTACTCTCATTGTATTTATTAGACAATAGTTGAGGAATCAAAACAACCAACAACCACCTTCTTCTTCTTCTTCTTCCTCCTTTATGAAGTATACCTCTAATACTGAGGGTTCCTCTCATTTTTCTCCCCCTCCTAGCAAGCCATTGATTACTGTTGAGGGTGATCTAGATTTTGTTGCCTTCATTGATAACAACCCTATGGCTCTTCAACATTACCTAAACATCTTATCTAATGGTACCCCTTTCACTTTGGTTCTTCATATAGATCCACCTTATGGTATGCCTCCACATCTTCTGGTGGGTACCACCTCAACCCAACCCATGCTCACCCAAACCTCTTCTTCTTCCAATATCCAACCTATCACCACTCCCCAAACTCCATCCAACATCTTAACCATTAACCAAACACCTACTACCCCAACTAATACCTCTAACATTGGGTCAACTTTGCCCCTTGTTACCTATACTCCTTCTATCATGGGAGCATCCTCTACCCCTATTTATACTATTCCCCTTAACTCAACCAACCCACCAATTTCTACCCCACTTTAGAGTTTGGTACTTTCCATAACTCAAACACTCCTACCTATTAGCACTAGAGTTACCACCCATCAACAACAACAACTGACTATAAATTTTATACCTCCAACCCAATCTATATCCATATCACCATCCACCAACCCAAACATACCTCTAAACCAACCCCTATCAGCCCCCCAACAAGTACCCATGACATCTTACCCATATGTGTCTAACCCACAAGGATACATAGCACCTTCCACCTAACCATTTATGTCAATAAACCCTTATGTGACACTATCCCAACCTGCTATTATCACTTACCAATATGTGGCTTGTTTAGCACCCTATATCACTTATCCATATATTACTACCACCCAACCTAAAAAAAGTTTACCACCTTAGTATACACCTTCCAAACCTCAAACAAATTTAGTCTAGATGTTAATGGATAAAATGGCCAAACTAAAATCATCTATCTCTAAGTCTCATAACCTTTTATCCTATGATCAAATCTATAATGAGACCATTAATCTATCCATTCCTATCCATGCTTATCCTCCTCAATGGGAATTACCCAAGTTTTACAAATTCCAAGGCAAAGAGGATCCCCAATAACATTTGAGAGTATTTATTTACTCTTGTTATTTGATTGCATATGATGATTCTCTCCTCATCCATACCTTCCCCATGTCTTTATCAACACCAACCCTTGATTGGTATAGTGCACTCACCAAGTACTCTATATTTTCATTTTCCCAACTTGCCCAAATCTTGTTAGAGAATTTCTCAGTAAATATATCTAAAAAGGTTTCTATTACCTAACTCTATTCTATTAATCAATTTGATGATTAATCAATTGCTGATTTCATAACAAGATAGAGAGGTCTCATTAACCAACTTTCTTTCTCCTTACCCTAACCTGAGTTGATTGAGATCTTCTCTTGGGGTTATGTCAAACATATTTCTACCACTCTTAAAGTTCAAAATTTTATTAATTTTGATGAGGCATTCACCATGGCACATAAACTTGAAAATTGAGCCATTGATGAAGGGAAATTAAAACTATAGAACAAGAATTCTAGCTTTAAATCCAATGATCCTCCCTCTACCAAAACTACTAACCAATCCAAAGTGAAAGCATATACAAACTTAGTTGTCCTAAAGACTACCCCACCATCAAATATAAACCAACCACATCAAACTAATTCTTCTAACCCTACCTACCAACAAAACTAAAACCAAAATTGAGCTCCTCCAAAATAATACACTCCCATACGTGAGTCTTATGTTTTAGTTTTAGACAAATTACTCAAAGATAACCTCATCCAACTTCCACCTATCAAACCACCCAAAAAATTTGATGATTATTGACCCACCTTCCATTCCTTTGGCTACTCAAACAAAGGAATCAACCACCCCTCTCTCTTTGCCTAATGAGGCTTTAGCTTCATCCACCTCTCCTTTGATGGAAACACTATAGGAGACAACCTTTATTTTAACCATTTATTCCACTCCACCCATTAAAGTGGAAGAACTTCCCTCCATTCCTTTTGACACCCAAACCAAGGAAGAAACCATGTTTATTCCTTCACTTTAGGACATTATACCTACCTCCCCCATCATAGAACAATCCATTCCCTCTTAGGAAACCATCCAACAAGAGAAAGGTACCTCATCCACCCAACTACTAATTTTAGAACTTCCCATCAAGAACAAGGATGAAGGAGCCATACCCTCTTCTCCACCCAAGGGATTAATTTTTTAAACCAATGACCAAGGAACCAAACCCATCTACAAGCCATTTTCTAGACTAGTCCAAAGTCTAGAGTTCACTTCTCAACCCAACTTTGATAGATCCACCTTTTGGCATCATCTAAGGCTCCCTTACCAAAACAAATATAAATCCTCAACCTCACTTGAGTCTACACTTATACCTATTAGTACATCTCCATAAAAAACCTCTTCCTCCAAAACCATAGGTGAACCATCCCAACTACCTCCATCACACATTGCCAAATCTATTAATGCTTCTCTTATGAAACCTATCAAGAATATAGGAATCCTTCTCACACCTAGTTGAACTCATCCCTCTTTGAAGTTGGACTTAACTCCATAAATCCCACCAAAGAAACCCCCAACCAAACCAACTAAAAATATAGATTTACCCAAACCTCAACCTTGAACTATACCCATACTTCCTCCTTCCCACTTGCCTTCTATCTTAGGACCCCATCCTTCTACCATCCTAATTACCTATTCTTCCTCTAGTAAGCCACCCCCCTTTTCTTTACCTAAACTGACACCCACTAAGTCATCTAATTATCCTTCATTATTAACTAACCCATCCACCTCTATTTTCCCACCTATATCCAACCTCTCAACATCCAAATCTTAAACCTCCAAATCATTTACACTAAAATCAACCATATCTAAGCAATCCCAACCACCAACCAAAACTACTCCACCACCCATAAATCTTAGGGTGAAAACTACCTCTAAGAGGGTTCCAATCTCTACAACTATAAACCTATGACCTCCAACACCTTTTAATGAATCCTATTCAACTATATTACAAATGATGTTACAAAATTCTTCCATTAGCTTACCACCTATCAAACCATTTTACCCCTCTAATACCAAACCCTCCTGGTTCAATGATAACTTGATTTGTGCATACCATAAGGCACCAAGACATGACATAGAGAACTATAAAACTCTTTAAGTGCTTGTTCATAGCCTATATGAAGATGATGATCTATTATTTGATAATCCTCTCTTTCCCTCATTACCAATCCAACCATTAAATCAACCTATCTAACATTTACCTATTCCACCGCTCTCACCCATAAGTGAGGAGGAGGAACCAAAGCAACTATCAAAGTTGGAAAATCCCCCCATCCACACTATTCATATGGTTACCCAATCTCGAGCCTAAAAAAAGGATAAGGGAAAAGCCAAAGTGTCCATCATATGGACATACCCTTCAACTCCTTAGCCTTCTAACCAAACCCAAAAACCTACACATTTACCCTCACTTTCATAACCACCAAAACCCAAAGTATCAATTTTGGGGGACTCTCCCTCCAACCTTTTTGACTCCATCTAGTGTATCATGTTGAAACAGATTCACCAAACACTAGTGAAGATGAGCCTTTATGAATTACTTAACACATCACCTCACAATCATTAAGCATTGATAGAGGTTTTGTAAACTATGAAGGTTCAATAAAATGATCCTCAACCTCTTGCACATTTTATGGGAGCCCTCCAACTTTATACCTTTGTCACCTTTTAAGATTTTGAAATACCTCCTATTCATCATAAGGATTCCAATCATCCCCTTTTTATCACTATGTAAATCAATCACACCCATGTCAAAAGGGTAATGATTGATGGAGGAGATATCATCAACATTATCTCTTCTCATGCTTATGACAAATTGTAGCTATCAAAGAACATCATGTCATAAAGAATAGTAGTTATTTTCTCATTCAATGAATCCATGGCCAATACTTTGGGGATAGTTGTCCCTCATATCTACTTAATACCTCAAACCATTCCCAAATTATTTTATGTTATAGAAGGTGAGTTTGAATATAATGTTTTACTCATATGCCTTTAGATATATGTCATGAATTGTGTCCCTTCTACGTTACATCAATGTGTCAAATTTTAACTTGAAGGACATGTTGTTACCATCAAAGCTGACCCAAGTATTTTTATCACTTGAAATATGAAATATCAATCAAATGACATTATTATTCCTCATTTATCCACCTCACCATAAATTAATAACAACACCACCTCACCACCAACCAAAAAAAATACCACTCCCATCCATAATAGTGATGAAGCTTCAACTATCTCATCTATCCCTTCTTCCCAAATTATCATAAAGGATCCCTTAGAATCCACATTTCAACATCTCTACCAAAAGGAATATTGCCCTTTAGACTTGGATACTTTACATATTCCCTAAGAGTATGGGAGCCTCAAACATGACCCTTACTATGATCCCAACATTGAAATTGTCATCCCTTTTGGGCTCCCCAACAATCAAACAAATTTCATTTATGGGGGACTTGATCAACCACTTCTTATACCTACCACTACCTCATCCATCTGACTATTCACCTCTAATTTCTCTTATCTCAACAAAGTAGCATTTTCCAAAGCTTACCTTTATAGGTGTGATTAGAAGGGATTTGGCTTGAGCATTTATGAATAAGGACATCACAAGTTACCCATAATCAAAACTCAAAAACCTTGAAATTTATTTGGCCTTAGGTTCATACCACCAGAAGAACCCACCTTACCAAAACCCATTTCCACCATCGATGACAAGGATGTCCCATAATCACCAACCCCATCTCCCTCAAAGTTTGAAGACTCTAATATCATCCCATTCAACTTTATATTTTGATCAAAACTATTAGTTTGGCTCCCCTGACCTATCAAAAGGATGGCCAAACTAAAACCCTTCCTCTCATTCATCCTAAAATGATAGAGCAATATTCTCCTACCATCAACACTATCCAACATCAGGTGGTGATTCAATTCTCCCTACCTTGGTGTAGGGGATTATTCCATTCATAAATCCCTTCCTCTTGAGAACCAAACCATGCTAAATGAATCTATCATTGATGTTAACTTGGGTACTCAAGATAACCCCTATATCATTAAAATCAGCCAATCCTTAAATTTTGAGGAACAACAAGATTACCCTTATTTCCTTTATGATTTTAGCATATCCTTTGCTTGGTATTATCAATATATTCTTGGGATTGACCCTTTTATTACCCTCTACAACATTGTCACCTATCCTGAGGTTAAGCCAGTGTGATAAAAGATTCACAGGATACATCCTCGCATTGCCCTTCTTATCAAAGAAGAACTTCAATGTATTTTATCCATGGACTTCATTCAACCCATTAACTATCTAAAATTGGTTTATAACATCATTCCCATTACCAAAACCATAGGGGGACTTTGCCTCTGCATCAAATTTCATGATCTTAACCTCACTTGCCCTAAGGCTGACTTTCCTTTACCAAACATCAACCAACTTATTGATCTTAAAACTAGCCATGAAATGTTATCTCTCATGGATGGTTTCTCAGGATATAATCATATTTTTATTTCCACCAAATATTGTCATAAAGCTTTTTTTATCACCCCATGGGGGGATTTCTATTATAGGGTCATGCCTTTTGGTCTGAAGAACATTGGAGCAAGTTATCAATGTGCCATGACCTATATCTTTTATGACCTCATCCATAAAATTGTAGAGGATTATATCAATGATTTCCTTAGGAAATCTAAACACTAAAAATATCGCCTAGCTATTCTCATAATCATCTTTGATCGACTAATCCATAATCATGTCAAGCTCAATCCCAAGAAATGCATTTTTGGGGTCTTATTTGAAAAACTTATTGGTTTTATTATTTCTATTTGAGGAATTAAAATAGACCCTACCAAAGTTAGATAAATCTTAGATATGCCTCCTCATACTACTCTTAAGCAACTCCACATCCTGTAGGAGAAACTCCAATACATTTGTCACTTCATCTCCTAATTCTCTAATAGATGTCAACCCTTTCACCATCTCCTTAAGAAAGACACCTATTTTAAGTGGCCAAGGACTATCAACAAGCCTTTGATTCAATCAAATATTACCTTCTCTCTCCATCCATTCTTATTCTTCCTAAAGAGGACCAACCTTTCTACCTTTATATATCCACCATGAACCATTCCTTAAGGGCAATGCTTGCTCATCATGATGAATAGAACAAAGAGTAAATCATCTACTAAATTAGCTACACAATTATAAAGTACAAGACTCGATATACCCATCCTTAGAAACTTTTCCTTGCCTTAGTATTTATGGATTCTAAAATTCATCATTACCTTCTTAATCACAAAACCTATGTCATCATTAACACTGACCCGATCAAGTATATGCACTCTAAACCATACCAAAACTAGCATATGGCTAAGTGGATCATGCTCCTAATTGAATTTGATGTTGAGTTCCTTCAACAAAATTAAATTAAAGGGTAAGTGATCACTGACCAATTGGTTAAAGCTCTTATACTAGATAACCAACTGCTTCTTTTTGCTTTTCTAGATGAGTCCATTGTAACTCTTTCTTAGGAGGAATTGACTTACTAAATGACCATGTTTTTTGATGGTTATAAATGCCAACATGATGGGGGTGTTATATTTATTCTCATTCCTCTTAATAGTGAACCTTTTACCCTTTCATTTAAACTTTAATTTAAATGCACCAATAACGTGGCCAAATATGAAGCCCTAGTCATAGGTCTCCAAACCACTCTAGCTTTGGGAGTCAAAAAAATTAGTATCTTTGGTGATTACCAATTTTTTATCAATTAGGTCAACATATCTTATCAATGTAAAAATTATGTCCTATTAAAATACAAACAACTCATAGATGTACTCTTAACATCATCAAATCATTACTTTATCTAGTCAGTTCTATGATCTACCAACAAGTTCATAGATATAATGGTTCCCTTACTTCCCAAATCCCATCTCAACCTACCGAATCAAATTTTTTTGTCACCATCCATCATTTCATCACACACTTATATATCAGTTTTAACCTTCCTACTATATGTAGTGTGGAAGCATCTTCTTTTGATATTTGGTATGACCAAACTTTTGATTACCTTAACCTAAGAGTTGTTCCTCCCAACCTTTCAAATAATGCTCAAAGAGATTTTGTTCAAAGTACCTCTCATTACACCATACTCAATGGAATCCTTTAAAAACATGGATTTGATAATCTCCTTCTCTATTGCCTTTGCAGTCATAAAGCTTCTCACACTATTAAGGAAACAAATGATGGAATATGTGAGGGGGATTTTAGTGGCCTAGCCATTGCTAAACATATCCTTTTCCTTGGATATTATTGGCCCACCCTTAATCAATATTATTGTGATTATGTAAATAAGTGTGTTAAATTTCAATATCATGATAATTTACATCATGTACTAGCCTATGGCCTTCAAGTATCAAAAGACTATTGACCCTTCTTGCAATGGGGTCTTGGTCTTCTTGGAGAAATCAATATTCATTATTAAAAATGACACCAATCCATTATTACCACAACTAAATATTTCACCAAGTGGATGGAAGCCATTCCTCTTATCTCCACCAAATCCAAAAATTTTATTGACTTTATCACCCATCATATCATTTGCCACTTCAATGTTCCCCATAAAATAATCATTGATAATGGAAAATATTTTAAAAATAATAAAGTCTAAGATATTTACAATGATTTTGGAATCAAATAAAGCTTTTCCTCACCTTACCATACATAAGCAAATGGATATGTGTAAGTTTCCAACAAAATTATCAACAAAATGTTAACCAAATTAGTAAGTGCTTTAGGTTAGGATTGACACTTACACATCCTATTCATTTTGTGGGCCTATCATACTAGCATTCAAACCTCTATGGGTGTTACCCCTTTCTCTCTCATTTTTAGAGTAGAGGCAATCTTACCTCTCAAAGTATAGATTCCTTATCTTTGCATATCTTTACACGACATCATTTCTAAGAGTGACCATCATCAATAATGCCTTGCACATCTTGAATTGCTTGACAAATGTTGCCTCACAGTGATTACTCATGTTCATATCTATCAAGAATGAATTAATCACACTTACAACAAACATATGAGAGAGTGATAATTCAATATCAAAGACCTCATTCTTAAATAAAACCAACATGACACTACTATGGAGAAGAGAAAAAAGGGCAAGTTTGATTTTAATTGGATTAGACCCTACATCATAACCCATAAGTATGGATCAAGAGCTTATCATTTGTCTTCTCTCAAAGGTAAAATAGAAATTTAACCTATCAATGCTTCACGTCTACATCCTTTTTATTGTTAAAGTAAGGATCAAACTCACCTTTGTATCTAACTTAAGCTCATCCCTTGGTTTATGAGATTTTCACTTCCTTTCACCTACCCATCCCTATTCCTCTTAGGAATAATTTATTACAACATCGGACCAAGTGATTATCCATCATAATTATAGCTTAATCCTAAGCATGGATACCATGGCTCTACCCATGGAATGGTTCTCATGGATATTTTTTATCTCTAATTAGATGAAATTAAATGATCAATTATTTTTCAAACCAATTTCCCATATACCATCATTGGCATTTTATGATAAAAGTCTTGCCTTCATAAAGGTTGACCTCTAAACCTAAATAGACTTATCCATGTCTAAAAATAACACTCAAAATCAAATTGGGATACCAAAATATCACTTGGGTCCATATCTCTAGTATTAAAAACTACTCCCTTGAAGGACAACTACCCCACATCTAAATTAATTAAAAAAAGATTGCTCCCTTGAAGGTTAGCTATAAAAAAATCCAACTTTAGACCACTCCCTTGAAGGATAGCTAAATCAAAGTTTGTCAAAGCAATCATTTGAAGCTTCCCATATTGATCAACTTCACCAATTATATCAAAATCATAAAAGCAATAAATAAACCTATCAAAATAAAAGCAAGCAAGTTGCAATTGGATTTTACATATGGCATTGGTATACTTCCCACATTGATTAGTCTACACATTATATTAAGGTATGGACTTGTTTATTAGGGTTCTTCGATCACCTAGAGAAGGGGCAAGATAACCCACATCAGGTTCCCATATTACCTATTTCTCATTCAACCATATACTTATTACCTACTTTTCCTTTTCTAACCTCTCTAAAATAAAGGGACTATGAGATTACTTGATATAAAGGGATCTTGATACCTTCTTTTTTAGTTAAAGCATACTTATATGTAGTGTTTAAAAGGTTTGGTTTCATTAATCCAATATGACTTCAGTTTTGTCAAGCTTTTATCAATAAACACATCATGCCTTTCTTACCTTTTCATTATTAGTTCATGAAGACGTGTCTCATGACTCCTTTTATCTTTTTCTAACATTTAGTTGGTTACTTATACAAAATTTATGTGTCTTCATTACATCCCAATCTTACATATCGTATCCAAAACACAAAACACATTTAAATTCATCCCTAATCTATACCTATCATGACATCATACCTATCAAAACAAAAGACAAAACATATTGTCCATTTCCCATCTACCTTCTAAGCAATTATCCTTAAGCCACATCATAACTAAACAATGTCATAACAGCATCATAATTACATAATGACATAACCATTTCATATCTATCCTATCAAAATCTATACACCAAATAATATATCTAAACATAATGTCACCATGATCATATATGCATAAAATAATTTATTTCATACCCATAATCACATCTTAAACAACATCATTCTATGATCAAACTCAAAATCTATCTTTGATCATGTATATACCATATCCATCCAATGACCAAAGCATATACATATATAATTCACATCATTCATATCATAATCAAATAAAAAATCACATATCTACAATCATAAAACATCAATCAAAACTTATTAATCATATATTTATCCATGAAACCCATCATCATAATACATCATATCTAACACATGAACAAAATGTGAACAACAATAATCCATCTAAATATCCTCTCATGAGCTAAAGTCTTCATATCATCATCATAATCATAACCACATCCTAAAAATAATCTACATCTATCTCATCATGAATATAATCAAAATCTATATCATCATGAACATAATCAACATCTATATAATCATGAACATCATACAACATAATCATCATATACACCATCATCTAAGTCATAAATGCTAGTTAAGTATACATCATCATACAATAAATACATGGAATAATGTATCAATATCTTTCATATATATCTTGCATCATTAACACGTAGGTCGATATCAAAATCAAGAACATATGCATCACATAATCTCCTCTATCATACCACTAACCCCATCTGCACCTGCACTTATACCTGTACTACCATTTGGTGGTGGCCCTTTGATCTCCCTTATTGACCCAATATCAAGGCCCACTATCTTGGAGTATCTATCGAAGGACCCCCTCCTAGGATGGCCCTTTACTCTCCATATCTCATATATAGTGGAAACTATGCTAGCACTATTGCCTCATAATATCTCAACTCCTTAATGGTGGCTAAGTACCATGTCCTTATAAATATATTAGGTGGTCCTCTTACTATTACTATAGCTTCTCCTATCTTCTATCTTAGTGAATCTCTCTCCTAAGTCACTAACACAAGAGAGATCCTCCCATGATCTCACCCTCTAGACAAGTGGTAATTTGACCCTATAAAATGGCCACCTATCCCTATAAGTTGGTAATCTAGGCTTGTACTATTGCCAATGCTACTACCACCTATCCATCTTATGTAAGTGCCCCAACAACATCCACATCCATGGGTTATTACCCCTCATCACCCCATCCAAAATTGATCATTACATATCAGGCCTAATACCATGCTACATACCCATTTGTATTACCCACATTATCAATGGTAGCTCTAGCTGGTATCTCCTTATAGTCCAAATTGACATCCTGTAGCTATGGCTATAAGAAATAGAACTTAGTATCCTCCCTCCTATATCTAAAGACATCTATTGGGATCATTTGAACAAGTCAAAACCATCTATACACTTGCTCAAATGGGATAAGATCTATCTCCCCATCCCATCTCCTATAAATCTAGTGTAATCTCTATAAAGATAATGCGTGGTAGCTATACCTAGACCACCTAGGCCAACCTACATATGGAATCCATACTATATCAATAGCCACCAACCCCTTCAGGGCATCCTTAAACCCCTTAATGTTTGAACCATCAACACCAACATTTGTCAATGTATAATCACCTCTCCATCTTGTGAAATCAACTAGACATGGATCCTAGTTAAATCCATCTTAGGGTTCCCCATGGGCCTCAATACCTAAATGTGGTCATATGCCTAACAATAGAGCACAAACCTAATGTTGATCCTATGTCATCTACATACTCTAAAGTCCTAGAGCTCCCTGTAGATCTACACTAATAGCACTAGGGCCCATCCAAACATAATCCTCCTCAAAAGCATCTCCATTAACACCCCTAGTAATAGGTATGAGAAGTAGATGCTACTCAAATTGGGTATCATAAATTAGGACATGACCATCATCATTATCATGAATAAGAATCTATCTATACGAGTCCTCCGGTACAAGGGTCTATAGCTAAATCCATCTAAGTGAAACTGAGCATGTACTTGATCTACCCCATATATCAAATACATATGATAGTCAATCTCATCACTCTCTATATGGTAGATTAGATCCCCCTAAGTGATTATCCATGTGATACATTGAATTTCCTCTAAGAGAATCATCATTTCCCCCATCAACATCAAAATGTGTTTGTGACCAGGTCCCATCTCTTGATGAGGGCCATAATCATATCTGCATCTAACAATAGGTGCTGATAGTGAATCATCATGCCTAGTTTGACTGTCTCCATATGTCTCCACTCCTTTGTGGTCATCACATCTTGAACCTTAAAAAATATTTAAGGGACCTAGTCCTTCATCTAAATCTACTCATATGCTTACATCATAATCATGTTAGTAATAGCTACTTAGTTTTTAACATCTACCTAAATACCACCGTACACCTACCTTTATCAACCTATTTCAACCTAACCAAGTTGACAAAAAAACACCTTTTATCTATCCAAACCTCTCAAACAAACCTATACATCTATCAGACATCATCTTAACCACCTATTCACTTTTATTTGTTACCCTCTACCTATCGACCCCTCCTATCTAAATATTTCATCATAAACTTCAAATAACTATTAAATACTCTCCAACGATGACATTCATTAAACCTTCAACAAACAACAATTTAACACATCTTAAAAACACTTTGGGTTTTTAACCTTTCAATTATTCAAACAACCCTCTTTTATCACAACTTTCCTTATATTATTTGACCATTGGTGGTTCCTCAAACCATTGATGGTCCCCTTGTGGACATATTACCCCTAGCACCTAACCATTGGTAGTTGATTTAAACCATCGATGGTTATTATGTGTGACTGTTGATGGTGCAACTCAAACCCTTGACCTCCAAAACCCTCTACATAATCACCTAAGATCCTCTAATTTCTCTACCTAAACCTATTCCCACATGAATTTCTACCCAACACACCCTTCCTCTATCCAATTCATCTACACATTGGCCTAATTACATAAAACCTAAAAACTAGGGCTTCATCTCTTCTCAACCCCTTTCAATTCCCTACCCAAATCATCAAACAATAACAAAATTGTACCTTAAACAACAACCAATTACACCATGTTAGTAAGAGGACCACTTAATATAGCTACCTATTGCCCTAAATACAAAAAGAAGAAGGTAGATTATACATGCCATTCCATGAAAGCTCAGGTAGCTAGTATAACCAAGGAAAATCCTAAGATAGTAGAGCTACATGCCATAGGAAAAAATTAAAACTAAGTGTTTTTCATGATTCAATAAAAACTATGGGTACAAAGACCAGGTATGCCATCAAACTCTATGTTGCAAATTATCAATTCTCAAATTTTCCTCAATACAATTCTTGGATAAATATATCCAATCTAAATTGGTCCCAAACAAATTGGTAGCTACCCCATAATTAGTTATGGATGTAATAAAATGGACAACAACCTCAACAGTGATAATTTTAAAACTAATAATGATTCTATCCCTCTAATCCATGGCAACAACAATGGAGAGGAAATCAAGGTTTTTACTAGAAAATGCAATAACCATAACAATATGCCATAATTTAAAACACTTAACAACCTATTCAAACCACTCAATTACCCACCCAACCCATCCTTAATCCTACCAATAATTTGGTTCAACCGATACAATCCACTAAAATAATTTAATATATAACATACACCTTAGATATTAATCAAGTTCAAAATCACTTAGGTCATGTTCTTATACAACCCACCTCACCCATAATTATAGAACACTTTAAACCAACTCCACTCCATAGTATTCCATAGCCACCCATAGCCAATCCTAAGCCAAGTACATTAAAAAATTAATTTTTTTTGATAATCCTCCTTTTCTGAAGAGATTGAACATATCACGTCCTGAACAAGATCCTAAATTTGATATCTTAAGACAACTCAAGAATGTGTTCATCAAAATCCCACTCTTTCAAATAATAAAAGATGTTATTATCTACAATAAATCTATTTGAGAGCTATGTTTGAATAAACTAGGAAGAAATAAGAAGGATCCTAAAATAATCAAAGTCATTGGCCAACTAGTAGATTTATATTGGAAAATATAGTTCTACCAAAATATTGTGATCCAATAAGTCCTGTAGTTAATGTTAGCATCCATGGCCAACCCATACCTAATAATTTAATTAACTTGGGTAAAACCATCAATGTGATGACCATGGAGACCATGCAATAGCTAAAACTTACCACTCTCTGTCTAACACCTACCATCCTTTAGATGACTGATAGATCAATTGTTAAGCCTAAGGGGATTGTTTAAGACCTTGTTATCACTACAAATTCTTGGAAATATCCAAAAAAAAAATATTTTCCTACAACCAAAGATTAATTTGGGGGGTTATCCTCTTATCCTTAGTCACCCATGGTTGGCTAATACTAATGCTTTTATTAGTTGTATGTCAGAAAAAATGCTAATTTCCAATGAAAATGATACCAATAAATTGGTGTTGTATCTACCAATTCAACCTTCCCTAAATGATGGACCAATTCCTTAGATTGATTACTTTGAAAAATCTATCTCCTTATAGACTCTATGCACAATTGATAGGAGTCCAGCTCTATAGGCCCAATAAAAAGACACTATCCTTATTGGTATCTTAGAAAACACTTATTGATAGGAACCTGTAGACACCAACCTGTTGAAATGTATACCATGCCCTCTTCAGAATACCTTTTCTAAGAATGATTTTGTTGAAACTATAAGATACATTTAGACATTCCATAAATTACTTCCCCATCAATGCAATTATGCTCCTTTAATCACCAATGTAGAGACCATGCTTTATTTAACAAAGTAAGCAAAAATCTTACCAAAAAAACCTCTCAACATCAACACTCCCTTAACACCCCAACAAGAAAGTTAATTACTTAAAATATTGAGATGGTAGATAACAACATTTTCTTGGGATTACCATGACATGAGAGGAATACCCCAATATTTATTCATGCATCACATTTACATTAAATAAGAATGTAAACTTATTCACCAACCCCAATGATGAATGAATCCTGCAGTCAAAGACATTGCCAAAATTGAGTTGCAAAAACTCTTGGATGTAGGATTTTTTTATCCTATCTTAGATATCTAGTGGGTCTCTCCCATGGTCATTATTCCTACAAAAGGGGGAAAATGGTTTATTTACATTGATTATCAAAATTTGAATGTTGCTACTAGGAAAGATCACCTTCCCCTTCCATTTATTGATTAAGTGTTGGCTACATTAGTAGGGAAGAAGTAATTTTCCTTCCTATAGGACTATAGTGGTTATAATTAGATACAAATTTCTCCACAAGACCAAGACAAAAAAAATTACTTAATTTTGGGGAACCTATGCCTATGCCATCTTGCCATTTAGTCTTTGCAATGCCTTAACTAATTTTTAAGGGGTTGTGTTGAGCATATTTTCTAATATTTCTCATGACTATGTTGAAATATACATGGATGATTTCACTAGATATGGGTATACATTCAAAGAAATGATAACCAACCTGTAGAAAGTTATTCAACATTGCTAAGACCATAAATTATCTTTGAGAAATGAAAAGTGTTACATGCTTATGACTAAAGGGATTGTGTTGGGACATCACATATCTCCTATTGGAATTCAAGTTGACCTAAAAAATATAAGTTTATAAAATATCTATCCATACCAAAAAATCAAAAATATGTTAGAAGTTTTTTAGTACATGCTAGGTATTATAGATGGCTCATCAAATATTTTAGTAAAATTATCACCCTGTTATTTGGATTGCTTACTAAAGATGATAAATTTACATGGACTAATGATTATCAAACTACCTTTCAGAAACTCAAAGACCTTCTCATAACAACTTCTATTATGAGAGGACCTAACAAGAAGAAGCCTTTTCTCATTCATATAGATGCAACTGACACCACTTTAGGAGCTATCCTTGGCCAAAAAGATGAATCTATGAGTTATGTAATCTATTTTATTAGAAAGAATATTCAAGGGGCTTAATTTAAATACATTACAATAGAAGGAATTTATAGCTATCATTTATGCCATCAAAAAATTTCAACACTACATTACATGTTACTAAGTATTCATCCACACTAATCATGAAGCAATAAGGTATTTAATGAACAAACTTATTTTAATAGGTAAGATAATTTTTTGGTTGATTTTACTATAGGAATTTGACATTACCATTATGGATAGACTAGGTAAGGAGAATGTAGTACCATGTTTTCTATCTTAGTTGTAAAATAATGAGAATAGTCTTATTGTTGATGATTTTTTTTTGATGAACATTTATTTTCTATAACAATTCAATCTCTTTGGCTCATAGATATTGCTAACTATCTTTCTGCACGATCACTACCACAACATTTCTCACCTAAATACAAATAACACCTGATCCAAAAGAGTAGATATTATTCTTAGATTGTAGGATATATTTTTATCACCAGACCAGATTTAGTTATGAGAAGATGTATTCGAGAAGATGAAGCTTATGACATTCGTAGAGCCTACCATAATGAGCCCTATGGGGGTCATTTTACTACCAAATGAACTGCCATGAAAGTACTCACTACTAGATATTATTAGACTTCTTTGCATAAGGATGCCATGATGTACACATATAGATTTGATCAATACCAACATATTGGAAATCCCACTTGCTCTAATGAAATGCCATTATAGCCACAACTAGTTTTGGAACTCTTTGATAAATGGGGACTAGATTTTGTAGGTCCCATTGATCTATAATCCAATAATAAGGAATACATACTAGTTTACACTATTTATATCACCAAATGGGTAGAGGTAAAAGCCTTAATCCATGCCCAAGGTGAGAAGGTAGATGAGTTCCTCTATGAAAAAATATTCACCCACTATGGAGTATCAAGAGAAATAGTCACAGACCAAGGCCCATAGTTCACATTAGACCTCATAGCTACCTTGGTAAAATAATACTAAATCAAACACAAGAAATATACTCCTTACCATCCTCAGTCAAATGGTTAGGTCAAAGTGACAAATTGAGAATTGAAAAATATCCTCACTAAGACTACCAAATTGCATAAAAAAGATTGGTCAACTCATCTTCTAGGATCAATTTGGACTTATAGAATCACTTGGAAAGCTACAAATGATTTCACTCCATATGAATCAATTTATGGTAAAAAATCATATTCTACCCATTGAGTTTGAACATAAGATAATAAGGATAACACCTAATTTGGGCTTGGATCTTTCCCAATCTCAATATGATAGGATCATGCAACTAAATGCACTTGATAAACTAAGAAAGGAAACATTTCATCATACTGAAATAGTGCAAAGGCAATGTGTAGGATGGCATGACAAGAAAATCAAGAATAATAATTTAAAACTAGGAGTTTGGAAACTCTTTTTTGACTCTAAATACAGGAATTATAAAGGAAAGTTGTAGTCTAGATGGTTTGGGTCTTATGAGATTGAATAAGTTTTTGACAATGGAGCTGTAAAGCTCATGAACATTGACTTTATTCAATTTTGACTACTTGTTAATGGCCAAAATCTTAAGCTATACAAGAAACCATTCTTTAAGAAAACTCTCACTTGCCAACTTATTAAATAACAACATCCATCTCTTCTTTATGAATCAAAACAACCTATTTTTGTAGTCAAAGGGTATTTCTGTCAACCCTTCTCTAATATTTTTCAAGAGTAATAAAGATTATTATATCCAAGAAAAAGTCATTCACAATGGCTTGGTTCAAGATGAATAAAATCTTACTCTTTGTATTCTTGTAATTTTAGTTGAATTTGAACCAAAAAATAAAAAAATTTAGCAATAAAAACCTTCAAGCATTGTTGATGGATGTTGTCTTAGAAAAACATGTCACTGGTTGATTGACATTCATTAAAAAAGAGAGAAAAGACACTACTACAATAAAAATGTTTTGTTTTCACCTTTTTTTTCTTGTAGATTCATTCCCCTGGAGCAAAAATATATTTTCCTTCTTACTATAGGATGGAAAACTTGTCACTATAGGTGAAAAACTTGCTGCTGTAGGATAAAACTTATTATTACAAGACAACACTTGATGGTACAAGTAATATATCTTGATATAATATGTCTTCCTACATTCCATTCTCTATCAAATGTTTTCTCACACTCAAATTCTAGTACATGCCATGATCATCACTTTGAAACATCATTTACACATTTATGAAAGGTATTTCTATAAGAAATATAGTAATTATTCTATATTTATTTCTTGTCATGCATTTTAATTATTTATAAAAGTGATGGGAATTAATGATATTAATGTGCTATCATATCCTCTCCTTATCATCCATGATTACCATCTCCTTCATTGATTTAACCATTGCCACAACTGCTACTACCACCCCTTACTCTTACCATGAGTTTTTTGTGCACATCAGGTTCATCCCTTGAGGACAAGTGATAGATTAAGTTGGGGGGTATTTTCCATTAATTCAAAAGGATTATTTAAACTTCCAAAGCAAAAGTAATAAATTATTTTTACATATCCCAAACCCTTACTACAATCACCTAGACCTATAACTCACAAAATATGGGAGGAGATTTTTTGAAACATGAACCATTGAATATCACCCCCTTGCCAACAACTCAAAAATCTTGGCCTTATTCTGACACATAGGATGGGTGTAGTATTTTAAGAAAATATAGGCCTTAGATGAAGTAATTATAGAGGTTTTTTTTGGTATAATTCATAATAGCTTGGATACAATAAAAGGGATGGAAATAAAGCTAATAGAAATAACCATCAACAGAGTAATGGGACTACCAAAAACAAGGGAGGAATGGAAAGACAAATTTGATGTCAAAGCTAAGAGATAAAAGTTTATCAAAGTAAATGAAAGCCTAGAAACCTCAAAACAAGGAAATTCAAGGTTGTCTCTATCAAGAAGATGGGCTAAAGTTGTTGAGTTTATCTCTAGATATTTCATCTATGAAGGAAGGTATTCTATGCTGCATGGCTTACACTTCAAGTTATTGAATCATTTATGACATGGAATAGAGATAAAAATTCCCAAATTTTTACTTCACATGATCATCAAAATGTTAGAGGATTTTTAAAAATGTAATTCTAAAGCTCTTTCCCACTATTGTCTCATCTAGTTACTTGTTCAAGATTGTTTGCAAAGAACTAGACCCAACATCAATTGGGAGAAATTTCTCCAAGTACCAAGAAATGAAGAGAGTGATAGAGAAGGAAATGAAATAGAAGAATAATTAGAGGTTTAAGAAAAAAAATTAGAATAAGAAGCCCTCCCTATAAAAACACAAGAATTTATAGTAGAAAACCTTCCTACAACCACACAAGAATCTGTAGAAGAAGGTCTTCCTGTAGCAACATAAGAAATTGTAGCAACATAAGAAATTGTATCAAGGATTGAAGAAGGGACTTCTAGAGGTAGGGAATATAGAAGGAAGAGGAAGAAAATCATTCTCTAGCCTCATTTAGATGAGTCTGAAGAGGAACTTCCACCTTCTTCCAAAAAGACCAAGGTAACCCCTACTCCTCACATATCTTACAAATTGAGGAGAAAAAGGAAAACTAAACCTTCTTCTATTATTCAAATAAATGAAGAATTTATGGAAGAATATATTGATAGTAGTAATGAATCTTTAGAGACTAAAATTGATATGGAAGAGTGTTCTCTAGTATTCCATCAAGATGAAGTAGAATAAATTAATCATAGTTTTGAAGAATTACATGAGGAAGAAAAACAAGTTGAACATAATTTTGAAGAATCATATGAAGAACTAGTACATAAATAAGTATAACAAGATCTGTATGGGGAACTTATGTAGGAAGAATATAAATAATTGAAGCAACTTGCTAAACAAATGGAATTTTCCACTCTTGAGCAAGCCCTACAAGAAATTAAGAAACTAAGAAAGTAGCTGCAAGATCAATCTAGTGGAAGACTAAATGCACTTGATACAACATCTTTTTAGTTATATCCCTCATCCAAAGAACATCCTATAGCCATCAATCCACAACCTTCTATAGAAGTAAATCAACAAGAAGAACCCAAAACTACCTAAGATGGGTTAGGTACCACTCCTTATCTTCAATATCTTCTCAATTGTTAAAATGGATGGATAATCATTTTGAAACTCTAAAGGAACTAAGGAAATAAAATAAGAAATTAAAAAAATAAAATAAGTTGAAGGAAGAGAGCATCACCAAACTGAAATAGAAAGTTGAGGACATGGCTGGTATAACCCAAAAACTCCTTGGTTGTAGGCCTCTTGTAAAATTTTATTCAATTTATCTTAAAAAAAATGACACAAGTTTAGATTTATGAGAATTTATTGTGATATGCCCTTTAAAGTTATTGATCCCATTTCCTTATTTTCTATCTATACAATAACTTCACAGGAAGAACAAGCATAATTGTGCAAGTTCTACCTACACAATTATGCTATTCCTTATGATAGAGAGTGAAAACCCAATCTATATGTTAGAGATGTCCAATTGTAGGCATTTTCATCCTATTTTTTGAATGAACAGAGAAGAGGAAGAGAAATAGAAAAATATAGGAAAAAGGAAAATGAAAGATAGCTACTCATTAGGAGTGAATCAATGGCCCCTGATGTTTTAGTAGAATAGGATAATATCATGTTGAAGAATGAAGTAAGAACCTAATTTGATAAGAATTATTATCAAGTCCAAGATTTTTATTTATGATTGAGAACTTCTACTAGTCTTGTTGTAAGATAATCATGCACTGAATGATGGAATGAGCTCACCCTATCACTCAAAAAGAGAGAGAGCCCTATTCCCCTTTTAAGTTAAATCCATAATTTAACATGAACACAAAATACATTCTTCTTATAGGTGACATGGGATCGCAATTGTTGAACTTAAGGTTCTAGTCACCCCTATTCTAGTATCTTGTTCTAGATTGGTAAGACAAAACCCAAGTGGATGAAGCTAGAGAAGCCAAACTTTGGCAACTATTTGAATAGATTTGGGGAGTTTACGTTCACCTTGCTAAGGGTATTGTAGATTCCATGGGTTTTAGAGTTATTTTTATATTAGGAATGAACAAGTATGGTGCTCGAGGTTGAGAAAGATCTTAAGTTAGGGGTGTGATGATCCCCATAAATGACATATTATTGTGTCCATCTATTATACTCATCTTGCTTGATTACCATGCTTTTGAACACTTTTCCATATCAATTTTCTACTTTCATAATCCATATAGCATTATGTTTTAAAACTCTTTTAAATAGTTGAAATTATGTATTAGAATTAAATATATGATGGTTGTCTATTAATTTAGGATGTTTTTGATATAAATGTGTTATGAAGATGTTTTAGAGAAATAGGTATATAGCACAGAACATCCTGTAGCAAAAGGAATCTCATTACATAGACCATCCTATAGCCACTGATGACCAAAACTATGGATGAATAGATTTTGATTCTCTTCCAATCGACTCAAAAATGACTCTAACCTCCATGGAGATCAATAATTAGTTGAAGAACAAAACAACCTTGTTTGTCTTACAACAAAGTCACAAGATTCACATGAAGGATGTCTCTAACGAAAGGAACCAATTTCAGTTATCCCAATTTGAATGTATCTTAGAATAGAATGTATATATTATTTTTCATAAAATAATCTCCTCTATGGTATATAAATATGTAGTAGTAGAGTTGAGAGATATATAAAAAATAGTATATGTTGAATAGAGATTGTTAGAAGTACATTGTGTTAAGCAATTGTTATTATAACTTCTTGTGACAATTCATTGCTTCACTTTTGATTAATATGAGTGAGAAATTATGAGTTCAATTTAGTGTTGTAAGAGGAAGGATTGAAGCTGGAGTTGGAAGGAGGAAGGGCCCCCTTTGGAAGGCTAAAACAATGATCCAACCCATTTATTTATCTAAGCATGTTATTTGATTTCTTTAAGCATTGTGTGTTTCATTTATGAATTGTGTGAGTTACGCTATTATTTAATATTTATTTAAGGAAGCTTCCACACATAAAAATTTATTTTAACATACTTTGTTTATGTTTTATTTCAAGTATATCATTTATTGTACTTTAATATCTTAGAAATAATTAGTAGAATGTCAAATTACAGATTGAGTGTGGACATACAGTGACATCATCCTATCAAGTCTACATTATTGGGTTGATATTTAAATGAGGTAGAAGGTACATATCCATGGTTACTCTCCTTGCTCATTTTGATCAAGATAAGTATATACGATTGTGAATTAGCTATTAGTTAGCTATTCTATTCTATTGTTTGTCATTTTATCCACATTACCATGCTTCACTTGATCTTCTTTCAGTGTGTATAGTGACATCTAGATCCTTTATTAATTTACTCTACCAATTAAGGGGACATCTTACTTCTACATTCAAGACATAAATTGACATATCTACGCACCGAGGGAATCTTCTACATGACTACACCATCCAAGTTATGTCATTCTTACACCACACACTTGAATTATCATGATGATGTACATTACTTACTAGCTTATACAGGTTAATCTATCAACACTCACTATTATATAACACTTATTTATTTTTTAGTATCTACCTAGTCTTATACTACATGTTTTTCATACTTTCACTTCTTGCTTTGATTAGTTAGATGCGATTATATTTTCAACATATTACATGGCTTCCTTTCTTGCTTTGTATAGCTAGATGTGATTGTATTTCTCAGTTCCTATTTTTTCTCTTATATGTAACTTAAGACATTTGTCAATGTCCTTTGATTATACTCTTCTATATGCTTGTGGCCCTCATGCCAACCTTGCTTGTTTTCAAATTGTATGTGTATGTAGGAATTTGATCATGCCTTGTATACTTTTTTTTTAGTTTGAGTGACATGTACCCATGTCCCTTTTTTGTTTAACCCCTTGGCCACTCTTGTATACTTCTTGCTTCTCACCTTGCATGTTTATTGCTTGTTTTCTTCTCATTGTTTGTAATTCCATGATCCACATCATTCATTATCTTTCTTTCTTATATGCCATGATGGACATCATGCTCCATCCCTCCTTGATAATTAAAAACTAACAACTAACAACTAACATTTCTAGTTTTAATTCAATATACTATACATGCTATTACATTATTATATCTATCTAGGCATTCACATATCAATCTAACAATCTCCAATACAAACTATGATATATCTCTAGCTATCAATTTGTTTATCATTGTTATATCATGTATTTCATAGCAAAACACACTTTTAGGGCTCTTTCTTATGAGGGTAGTCATTGAAGGGTCTTCATTCCTACCCTCAAAATAAGGGGAAACAAATAGAGGTTTTTTCATAGAGATCAAATAAGGGGAAACAAATAGAGGTTTTTTCATAGAGATCAAATAAGGGGAAACAAAATTAGTTTTTAGAACACTCAAAACAACAACTAAAACCCAAACTAGGTAGAATAGATAAAAAAAATACTGATGATTATAGAATAGTGATCAAATTTAGCAAAGGATAATAGTGCCAAACCTAGACAACAGTGTCAAATAGTAGGGTGTCTTATTTTTGGCACTCCTATACAAATAACAAAAAACCTAGATTTTCTAAAAGTAGGAAAAAAGGTAAGCTTAACTATAGTTTTATTAGATATAGATTAGTTTAGATTCAATAGTTTCATTATAATTTTCCTTAAAAAATTTAGATATAGGTGGCATCATATATGGCATGATGGTATTCACTTATAGTTTTAGATTGGGTAGTTGGGATAACTTCTAGATTATAATCCATGTTACAGACACTAGTGATTGGGGACAATGTGCATGGCACATTTGACTTCTTTTCTTTCCAAGTTTAGTATATTACCTAGACATTCTCAATAGTTGTGTGCCTTATTCCATTTGTAGGTGGTTGATATCATTTTGAAGTGGATTTCATATAGGCTTAAACTCCACATTCTTGAGTGGCTTCCATATAAGCCTAGTTCCCAGTTTTAGAGTGACTTTCATACAAGCCTAATCTCCTCCTTTTAGAGTGGCCAAGATTGGCCTAGTTTCTAGCACACATTTAACTATCCATGCCATATTGTCATATTTTATAGCATTTATGGACTTTAGGATCCATATCATATGATACACATTCATACCAATATCAATTCATAGCTTCACTTAGTAGGCAATGATGAAGTTAGAACTAGCCTTTGTATTCTTAAGCCACCTACTCAGAGGGATTAGACATACATTCAAAAAATTTATTAGTACATGCATGATCATATAGCTTCACTTAGTGGATGATGATGGAGCCAAAGGGCTAACCTCTGTATTCTTGAGCCACTTTTAGGGAATTGAGCACTTAGATCCATTCACAATATTACTTTTAGTACAACACATACTTGACATTATATAACATCACTCAATATTACTCAATATCACAATAGGTTTTGTATTGTTCTGCATACCTAATGATGTGTATTCATTCCTTTCTTTTCTTCTCTCTTACCTAGATTTTGTACTTTCTTATTTTAGATATAATTTATCTAATAATAAATGATCTAATATTTATTTTATTTTGTAGATTTACACTTCATAATGTGCTCTCTCTATGCACACTTAACATCACACAACTTCATGGGCTTCACCCTTACAGGTAAGTTCAAGTATGCTTTCTACTTTTCTTTATCCTAGTATTTCACTTTGTTGCATCACTAGAATAAAGGGAGGGGGGAAATGTAGTTATATAAAATGTATAAATTGGTAGATTGAGTGTGGCTTATGACACCCAATCCATAGGACCTTCTTGCATGCTTTCATAACCCTTCTAAACACTTTTTTGATTATAATCTGTCATCTATAGACTTTTGAAACTTTATTCTAGCTCAATCAAGTTATATTTCATAGACCTATTCTATCCCCCTAGGTTCCAAGCTAGTAGGACAAGAGTAATGGACCTATAATATAACACCAGACCCTAGGGCTTCCCATTTTCAATGCTCTTATATAATCACATATCAAGCCCAAATGCCCATTTCTATCTGAATCCTATTATTTATTATGTTGGCCTAGCATGAATACATTTAACCCATGACCAATAGATCCTTATAAAAGTCCATTCAAAGTTTGTTTAGAAGGGAGGTGAAAAATCTTACAAAGCAAGCAAGAATATAAACAAAATACTAAGACAAACTTTCTTATTCTCTACATATAATCACCCAACACAACTAAAAATAGATCAAAAGTCTCACACCAGTCCCTAGCCACCTCAAGCACTCTTAATTTATAATTTTTACATCCACATTACACTATTTCACAAACCACATCAAGTGGGAGAACTACATATGGATTGATCCCTCTTCAAAGTATTGGTATGTAGGCAACATGCCCATACAAAGGGTGTGAATACACATTCAATACATCTTACACACATTAAACCCCCCTCTTCCTCAAGTTTTTATCAAGAATAATAAAGGCCTTGGGTTTCAATATTGAATCAACTCTACAAGGAGCTCTATCAACATTCAGGACTAAATATTTCATAGGCAAACTCATTCAGGGATAGTGAACAAAATCCAAAAAAATCAAATCTCTGTGACTAATTTGGATAATAGTGGCAAGAGTGGACTATAGCATCAGACCTCGAAGTTTCTTATTTTTGATGTTCCTATCCTTTCATCAAATGAAATCTAGATTCTAATTTGTGATACTATCTTAGTTCTACACAACCATTTTTAGCCTCTGTCTTAGCTAACTTAGTCTAGTTTTAAGCTAAGTTGTATTTCTCCTTATTTATTTCTAGTTTTAGAAAGGAGTAAAAGACATTAAATTTTATAAATTAGTACTATAATTATTGTAATATTAATTAATGATTTATTATTCTAGACCCTTAACTAAATTAGGAATAAAACTCTAATATTCCCAAAGCTATTAAATCAACAAGCAAAACCTTTAAACATCTATGCTCTACGTATACCAGGTACTTCCAAAAATATTGTACCTATTTATAATAACCTAGTTCAGAATTATGAATGGTGTTATCCTTGTGCTCAGCCACGTATCAAAATACTTATCCTAATGGTGTCATTAGTCAAGCCTTGATGGTGTAAGGAATATCAAACACACAAGGACAAAAAGAAGAAGCTACTTACCAACAAGTAGATGCATAATAACCTACTTAATGTGAGGCTACTCTTTTAAACTAGAAAGAGGAGGATGTTTGTGGTGTAAATGAAGAGGAGGCATTATTTGATGGTGGAAGTCTGATGGTAGCCAATACATGCTCAAAGAAAATATCAATAAAAATTGATCAACCCCCTAAGTTGGAATAAGCTACAACTTTCAAAGTTATACAATAACCTATAAATAGTAACATAGTACAAAGGCCACCCTTTGTGCCCATGATCCAGTCCAAATCAATAGTACTAACTTTTAATCTTGTAAAATAAGACATATCTCCCATAAAGGTACCAAAAAAGGTTGGTAACATTCCTTTCAGTGTTTTTTATTAGATGAAGAAGACCAATTTGAATGTCACTATGTGGGAAGCACTATCCATTCCAATGTAAAGATATTTGCTATAAGAAGCTTTGAAAAACTTCTAAATAATGGATAAATTTCTAGCTAGGGCATGTCACATTATAATAAATTGTGTCAGTCAAAAATTGACACTAAATTAAGTAAAAATGGTAAGCCTCCCCCTTTCTATCTTTCACTCATAGTAGGGAAGCATCTCATTCATAATTTCATGGTAGATTCAAGGGCTAACAATTCTATCATGCCCAAAAAAATAGCTAATGCTCTTGGTATTAAGTATACACCTATCTCAAAAGGTGTGGTTTAATTAGATGGGACTTTTGTTCAAATAATAGGGATAATAAAAGGTCTAAACTTTACTATCTGTACATGTCTAATCTTGTTAATTTCCTAAGATATCCCAATTATTGATCTCCCCCTTTATTTTACCATTTGTCTTTCATGAGACTTCACTAAAAAAATGGGAGGATATCTATTTATAGACTTGTCTCACATATTTTTTAGGATAAGATATAGAATATGATTAATAATAAGAGCTGAACCAACCTCTATATACCATATTTAGTCATACACTCCTATCCATGTAGACATGAATTGCACATTATAAGACCAGGAAGAGGAGATTGATCATGAAGTTGCAACACTTGTAGAAGAGATTCCAAACACTCATTTAGGTGAATGGGGATCAAATATATAATTTGATCCTTATGATTACATATAAGAAACCAAGCTACATATATATTTTATTCATGAAAATGATGCAATCATCTCAAACCTTGTAAAACTAACTAAAGATCTTCAAGGAATATGGAAATTATTATTTAATGGTTTGAGAAGAAGGAATGGTGTAGGTGCAAGTATTATCTTGATCTCTCCACAAAAGGAGATTTATTTCTATTCTTGTAGACTTTAGTTTAGTTTCATAAATAATATGGTTGAATATGAAGCTTTGATTCAGGGTCTATAATTAGACAAGGAAAGAGGGATAAAATCCTTACAAATATTTGGTGACAATGAGTTGATTGTTTACAAAGTAAGATACATAAGCATAACCAAGAATAATTTGCTGAGATCTTACAAACATAAGGTTTGGGACTTATTATAAGACTTTAACACTTTAAACATTTAAGTGCTACCAAGATCATATGACATATATGCTGATTGTATGGCATCAGTAGGCTTCCAATATAACCTACCTAAAAAAATAAATAAGAAAAATAGACAACATGTAAAGTTGATAGTGAGGCCATCTATTCTTAATAATGCAACCAACTGGCAAGTTTTTGCTAGTGATTAGTAAATGATCAATTTTCTAAGAGAAAAAGTTGAGTTATCTGATAGGAACTAGTCAAAACTTCAAGATCAATATAGAGATTAGATCATTTAATTAAAGATTAACAAATTACCCATGGGCCTTATCACTTTAGAGAGTATCTTCAATTTAGATGATCAGTTGAAAGGCAAAAAGAAGAACATCATGGTGAATAAAAAAGACTACAATCCAATAGTCATTTTAGAGGGAAAAATACTAAATATTAGAAAGGTATGTAATGATTATGAAAAATAATATTTTATTGAGTTATGTTAAGAATTTGATGGTAACTTCACTTGAATTTATCAATATCTAAGGGGGGTTGACCCTAGCTTAGCCCAACATATAATAGATATTGACCCAAATATTAAGCCTATTAAATAGAAGTAGAGATCAATTAATCCAAAGATACAACCCTTGATTAAGAGTGTGCTATCTAAACTGATAGAGGCTAACATCATTTTCACTATCAAACACTCATCATAGGTTACTAATTTGGTCCCTATAAGGAAAAATAATGGTGAAATCAAGCTTTGCGTAGATTTTAGGGACCTAAATAAATCAAACTTAAAGGATCATTATCCCCTTCCATCCATAGAATAAATTATTTAAACTATATCATAATATAAAAGTTTTTCCCTTCTAAACAGTTATTATGGATATAACCAAATCTTGGTCGAAGAATCATACCAGTTCAAGACTACTTTCACTACAAAATGGGGCATGTATGCATATAAAAATTGCCATTTGGTCTAACTGATGCTGGTGTAACATTCTAGAGAGCCATTGATATGGCTTTCAGAGGTTTGATAAATGAGATGATCTTGGTATACCTAGATGACATCACTGTTTACTCAAAGTATGCTAATGCACACCTGGATCACCTTAGGGAAATTTTCAAAAGGTGCAAATAATTTAGAGTTTCCCTTATTACAAAAATTTAATTTTTTCATTCATGAAGGGAAATTACTAGGACACATTATTTCAAAACAGGGTCTTATAATGTATCTAGAGAGAATAAGTGCTATATTTTCATTATAACTATCAAGATATAAGAAGGGATTAAAGAGTTTCCTTAGAAAAATTAACTTCATAAGAGGATTTATTCCAAATTTTACCTCTATGGCCAAGCCCCTTAATTTAATGCTTAAGAAGGGTATCATTTTCAACTAGACATAGGAAGGACAAGATATCTTTGAAGCCATTAAATAAGCTATTTGTTAGGATCCTACCCTAATTAACCCCAACTACAAGAAATATTTAATTTTCTATTATTTTGGAGGGGAAGGCAACATCTTAGCCATTCTAATCTAATAGAATAAAAAACAATTGGAACAACTAATATCTTTTTTAGTCAATCCTTGAAGGATTATGCATAAAAGTATAGTTTCATGGAGAATCAAGTATATGATGTAATTAAAGATCGTAAAAAGTTTAGGCATATGCTCTTTAATAATAAAAATCATCTTATGGTTAGTCATCAAAGTGTCAAAGAGTTACTACTGAGCTGAGAAATAAATGAAAAAAGAGCAAGATGGATCACAAAAGTCATGGAATATAAGGTAGACATAAAAATTACAAATATTTTAAGAGGAAAGGGCTTATGTGAACAACTGGATTCTAATATCAAGACTACTAAAATAATATCTAAAATAGTGTATGCTTAAAGTTTATCTCAACTAGCCAATCCACCTCTTTTCAATAGTTGGATTTATGACATGACCATCTTCCTATAGAATGGTGAGTACCCATATGATTTTTAGTAGTCCAAGAAAAGGTATTTTAAACTCCAATCCATTCCTTATGTTCTTGTTGATGGAATATTATTTATAAAAGATATGAATGGAGTCATGCTAAGATGTATCAAGCATGATCAATTCCCTAAGGTGCTCTAAGAATTTCAAGATGGCCCATCAGGTGGAAACTTTTATATAAGAACCATGACCATAAAAATAATGAGAGAGGGATATTATTGGCTTGATATATTCAAATATACCCATCAATGGGTAAGGAACTACTAGAAGTATGCTTACTTCATAAACAAGCAAAAACTAGTAGCTTTCCCTCTCAGACTAATTAAAGTTGACCAACCATTTACTCAATGGAGATTGGATTTCATTGATATGATCAATCTACCATCAAATATAGGCCACAAATGGATCCTTATATAAATTTACTATTTCATAATGTGGACTAAAGTAGTTGTACTAAAAGATGCCACAGAGGCATCTATCTTGGAATTTATAGATGGCATCATCTCAAGGTTTGGTGTTCCTCACACCATTATCTTAGATAATGCTAAAGTTTTTATGGGAACTCAAGTGAGTGATTTGGATATAAATCATAATGTATACTTGAGTAATTCTTACAATTATTACCTGTAGGGTAATGTCTTGGCTGAGTCTACCAATAAGAATTGCATAAGAATTATCAAAAGGACAATGGAGGATAACCAAAGGACATGGCACACAAATTTGAAATCAACATTGTAATCTAAAAGGATAACTCATAATATAGGTATTATAAATTATCCACTCATGTTGGTATTTGGAAAGGAAGCTAGAGTCCTACTGTCAATTAAGTTACAATCTCTAGAATTCAATCATCAATTGGATTTGATAGACAATGAAATGATAGTAAGATTGGCAGAACTCATGAAACTAGAAGAAATCAAGAACCAATCAATAAAATTTTTGGAAGTAAATTAGGCTCAAACAAAGAGGACTTTAAAAAAAAATCATTTGATAGGATCTTCAATGAAAGAGACATGGTTCTTAAATGGGATGCAAACAAAACTAAACTGGGTAAACACACCAAGTTTAATGTAATATGGAGTGATCCATTTATTATAAATCAATGCAAAGGGGATAATACATTCCAACTATCCAAGCTTGATGGATCAAAACTACCTATCCTAATCAATGGGATATATCTCAAATATTTTTTTTGAGGTGGGAATTCATTCTAAAATTTTTGTATATATTAGGGTTAGTTATGTTTTCCAAATAAGTGCTTTTACACAGGTCAAATCATTATGAGTTTTTGTTTCCTTAGTTTATTATATTTTTCCCTATTTTGTTCTTGATTAGGTAAATCCCAATTTTTTTTTCATGAATTAAAGTGTGTTAAGATTAAAATGACTCCATGCCTAATGAACTAGAAGGATACTATAAAGAAACTTATTAGCAGGCAATCAACACATAGAGGTCACCAAAAATGTTAATATTTTTATCCCAAAAATTTCAAAATATCAAGTAACCTAAGGGATACTCACTATTTTTTTTATAAAAATGCCTTAAAATGACCTAGGATACTCATTTCCCTTAAGCTGGTAGAAATTAGAAATATGGGTGTAATTTGCAACTTGTAAAATTTTATATTACATCTAGACATCTTCTCCCCATTATACACAAAGCTAGAAAAAATTGGAGATTAGAATACAATTTTTAACTTATAAACTTGTAAATTGATTCCCAACCTCCTCTTCCCACATAATTCATGCCTCTCAGAAACTAAAACCCCACTCATAATTTATAACTTGCAAAGTTGCAAATTGCAAACAAAGTTTTACTTCCTGCCAACCATATACCCTGTAGAAACTAGAGCTTGGAATGTAATTTGAAAATTTAAAACTTGAAAATTTCTTCCCTCTGCTTCCCATGTAGCACTCCAATTGGAAACCAAAACTCTAGTTACAATTTGTAACTTATGCTTGAGTTTCACTTCCCATCTATTACCCTTCCTACAAAATCTATAACTCCATTTACAAATTAAAACTTATGAAGTTGTGAATTTCTCCTCAAGTTCCACATTTCCATTTTCAAAGAGTCAAACAATTCCATATAATGTGGAGGTCAAAGTGCAAATTAAAAAATTACAAATTTGTTTGTAGACTCTAGATCTCCTGCCAACCATTGACCTAAGGGAAACTAATATAGAGGTTATATAAATGAAATTAGGGTTAATTTAATTCATTTTTTAATTTGAAAAAATCAAGTTTTGATCTCTATGACCTTGCTAATGACTTCGATCCACACTTTCAAACCATGCATTTTCCACCATACAACCATGCATTCAAGCCACAAACTATGAGTCATGTCACCATTGATCCCCCTACATGATATTTTTTTGACCTTATGCATTTTTCAAGTTATCCTTTCTCACAATCAATTTTTCTTAAGTTATTTTCATTTTTACCTGAACACTATTGGTAGATTTATTTGAATTTTAGGGTTTTTCTTTGATTTGTTTAGGCATCAATAGGGTTTTTAGATAGTTTTTGTGGTGTCATGGTAGGGTCATCTATCTATGTTAGGAATCTTTTGAAACCATTTCCTTCATCTTCATTTATAGTAAAAAACCTAGAGTTTTTTACACATTCATACATTCCAATGAATATCCATTGAAGATTTCCACACTATCAAATATCCCATACTTATTCTTGAAATATTCCCTGCAAAATTTTTAAGTTCTAAAATAACTCCAAAACCTACATGATTTCTACCTGTATTTTTAACCTCACAATCCTATAGACTTTTTCAGTGCACAAAGCAACCCTAATCTCCATTAGAGTTTTCACCAAGAAACATAAGTGTATTTTTCATCTATCTCCATTGAAGATTTTCCCTATATTTGCAACTCTAATCTCCACTAGATTTTTCACTTGCATTTTATAACCACAAATTATGCCAACTCTACAGATGGTTTTCACCTAAAAATTTCTATAGAATCCATATCTAGGAAAGAGATGGTGTTCAAATCCAAAGGACCTAGTGTTAAACTTAGTCTAAAATCTAATACAAATGAGATTATAGACATATAACTAGGTCACATTGAACTATGTGATTTCTAGAGTAGAGTAAATGCCAAATTCAAAAATAACTGGATTCAAAGCATTTATGATTGTGGACTACCCTAGGCAACAACTTCCCCTGATTGTGAAAAGCCCTAAACTAGTGATCATATTAGAAAATTATTATTATGTGGATAAGAGAGAGGTGCCAAATGACAAAGGGGAAATGATTATAAACCTAGACCTAGAATTCATAGATTTCATGTTCTTAAGACCTAAATTTGGGAGTTACCTAGATATAACTCTAGTCATCAAATAAATTCTATCAAGACAACAATAATAAATGTCAAAGGGTAATGAATAAGCAATGGCTAAGTATCCCTTGGGCTACATGCACAAGATTACCTAAAACATTTGGAAAAATAGATTTTAAGGATGAGGTAGGTGATCTAATCATATTGTTGCATAGGATCACTGGTAACCCTGATGTGAAAAACTTACAAGATTAGATGTACAAATATATATGAGTAATCCACTAGAATAAATAATACATCCAATAGACATAGCTAATCAGTCACTCTATCCACAAACAATTGATGAAAGTCTATAACACAAGGAATTTCTATATGA
Source organism: Torreya grandis (assembly GCA_037957365.1). Lineage (NCBI taxonomy): Eukaryota > Viridiplantae > Streptophyta > Pinopsida > Cupressales > Taxaceae > Torreya > Torreya grandis. The sequence continues at coordinate 396,564 of JARHVA010005566.1, read as the reverse complement.
CTTATTATCTAGTTTATATATTAGCCAAAGGGAGAGCCTTCCCAAGACTAAACACAATAGCTAACCAAGCAAATAGATTTTTCAATTATTACCCTGACCTCACTCTTTAGTCAAGTAGGCAACACTTTAGGAGAGTAAATGATGCATTCATCTATTGCATCATAGTCATGTTTGACAAAGAGCTAGAGAATAAGAGATTATCTAATGCTTCCACTTCAAAAATTACCACTTGAGGATCTTATTTCATCTAGTTCCACACATAATCATACATCAGAGTATGTAGATTTAGTGATCATCCTTACACCTTAACAAGGTATGTGAAAGACAAATGGGCATTAATGGAACTTGTGAGGAAACTAGTTGAAACTCATAAGTTTTTATCTAGAAAACACAAGGCATGAATTCATTTTCTTATCAGCATAGGGAGGTAAACATGCCCTTCTTTATCAAAATCCAAGTGTGCAAAGGCTGAAATGACCTAGATTAAATTTAGGTCTCTAGAAGTAAGGCCATTCTTTGATATGAATGGAAACATTACTAGTACACTAGGAATCTTAACATATTCCCATGTCCCCTACTATGAAGACTACTAGGAGGACTTGTAGGATGAAGAAAAATTAAGATTTAAGGGTTACTCTAGGATGACCCTTGATCAAATCAAGGCTTTTAACATGGCATTAGTCCTTGAGGACTTGGTCTATGATGCGTCCCTAGTAGACAAGGTCTACTATGAGAATAAATCTATGTTCAACCCCTTCTAACAACTAAGTGATTTATTCCAAAATATTTCTCATTAATAGATTGAACCAAAAATGTAATAAATAGAACAATCAACTAGATAAAGAAAAAGAGGGTGAAGGTGACCAAATAAATAATGAGAATCAATGAAAAATTAATAGAACTGAAGGAGAAGGGAGTACCACCATCAGTAGAAAGTTCTAATAGTGGAGCTCTCCCAGAATAGGGAGATAGGATAATGATCTCCCATAAGAGAAAATAAAGATCAAAGGTTAAGAGATGATAGTCAAGCATTCAAGGAGTAACAATAGATCAACCAATAATTATTTCATCTAAAGATATAGTTGTCATTGAAGAAACAACAATTTTTACTCCCATCTCAATCATAGTATCTACTCTCATCTCTATAATACTCCCTCCACCTATCTCTATCATTCCATCAGATTCAACACCACCTCCTCCTCCTATCTCCACTCTTTCATATCAAGTGATTCCACCCTCCATTCCCACTAGTTCACCTATATCAATAAGTCTATTGCCAACAATTTAATCAATTTAATTGGACACTCAGGTCTCTTTTCCATTTCCCATTTCTATAATTTCTCCCTCTATGATAATCTCACTCCCCTTCCATAATTCCTTCCATTTCATTTATAATCCCTTCCATCTCATCCCTATTAATCACTAATACTACATAGTACTATATAGCCACAAATTCAATCATCCTAAATATAATCCCACTAGCTATCCTAACCCATAGGATAATTACTATTTCATTTTCATCTCCCCTCACTTTCCCCTTTTCATCAAGCCTAAGTGTCCTCATAAATTTGATTGATTCATTCATGGATTTGGACTACACACCCCCATAGGTTCCTTAGTTTCAACTCCTTGTGCCTACTCATCCATTAGTGTCACTTCCATTTCCCATACCCCTAATAGGTACATCTATCTCCATCGCACCCATATATCCCACTTACATAGTAACCCCAACCCCCTTAAATGAAGTATAGATGGATCAAGTCATTGATACAAATTTGTAAACTCAACCCCCATATGGGGAAGAGGTTGTGAAGACATCTACCAAATAATCAATGACAATATTAATGAAGGATACAATACTTGTCACCGTTACCACTAGTACAACATCTTTAGATGTAGATTCATAAGTGATAGTGTCAACACAATAGGATGTTACTCCTAGTTGGTTAGTATAGATAGTGGGAAATAAATGTAAATAGATGGTGTTCCCAAACACATTGGATTTTGGCCTCATAGATGCACATAAGAAATTTAAAACAACTCATAAAACCATATTAATGATATTGTATGATTGAGTAGGGAAGAAATATATATAAATTGTAGTCCCTCCACTAGAAAAATAGAAACAATATCTAGTGGTGGGGGATTACTAGGTATCAAAGGTTCACCTTGGACATATTACAAGAGAGGGATTGAACATGATGTTCAATCTAACATTAACTCTTTTTTGGAGAAAATGGATAGTGATAAGGTCACTAAGGATGAATTCAAGAACAAGGTTGAATAATTAACAACTACATTAAATAAGTTCATTGAGCCCACTGGTTAACCACATAACCTGTTACTCAGATCATAGATCAAGAGACACTTGATGCAGTGATAGAATATGACAGCATGGGAAGGGCCATAAAGGACTAGGTAGAAGAGTTAATATTAAAGGGAAACATAGTTATTGAATTAGTAATGGACCACTATATAACTCTAAAGGAGAGAAGGGAATCTTGGAGAGAGAAAATAAATAAGTATCATGAAGAGATATAAAGTTTGAACCTTTTATATCCAAAGTTAACAACTATGGATACAATTGAGACTGAAATCTTCCTAGCAAAAAAGATACTGAGAAATGATGTAGATCAAGAGGAATTGGACATAAAAGCTTATTAGAATAAGGATACTTACAAAAAGTGTCAATAAAGATAAGGTTGTACATGACAAGGTCACTGATATGCTATATGACATTGAATAAATTATCATGTCAAGCAACATATCATCAAAACTATGTCCTTTCAGTGTAGGAAGTTAAGGATAAATTTAAAGGAGTGGTCAAAGGAGATTCAACATGAGATACAAACTTCAGATAGAGTTCTATCTACTATTTTATTAGGTACCATAATACATTAGATCAAATGGGAAAAGAGACTCAAGAATACAAAGCTTCTATAAGGGAACTCTCTGATACAATAACATAATGTGAAATAATTCACCTCTACTCTTTTTATCTTGATGAAGATAAAATCATGGAGATATTTAATAATTTTGATGCATATATTGAGAGGACATAGGCAAATAAGGATAAAGATTCTTAAGATGTTTTGGTTGTAGATTAATTATATCTATCAAAAACATTCTTGTATATTGTATTTTCCTTGTAAAAATACTGTAATACTGTAACTTGTAACTATCATTTTGATAGCTATTTTTGAGAAAGATATACTTGTAATTTCCAATTTCCTTTTTAACAGGTTGAAATTTATAAAAATCAAACATGTAAATTACATATTCCATTTTGACAAGTCTGAGTTGCTTAAATTACAAAAACACATTTCTAGTTTTGTCAAAATTGTGTAACTTGAAAGTTGTAAAAGTCAAAATTAAAAATTATAAGTTAGGGTTTTATAAAAATAGATTAAAGTTATCTAAAGCTATAAGTTGTTCCAAATTTAAGTTTCAATTTGGTTCCTCATTGCATGAAGACACTATAACAATTGAATTAAAGAAGACAAAGGCATTGCATGAATGTTACCAAGTCTCCTCCATGCCTCTAACAGTTAAGTGGAATTCCCAACATTTGCATGTTTCTTTCCAACTATTCACCTTGCCAAAGATGCCACTGTAGCTAAAGATCATGGCCCCTTTTCATGGATTTTCTAAATTTTGCATGCTCTTCAACTAGGAATGGATTTATTTGTTAACTATAACTCTTTCATGAGATTTTTTGTATAAAAATGGGTGCTATGGCGTAAACCATTTATATTTTTTTTGCTAGAGAGATTATTCTATATTTTGAACAATTTTTCTACATGCTATAGCTAGATAATGAGAATAAATTGAAGATCTACCTTTCTTGTCTATGTAATATTTGTGTATGTAGGGTAATTTAAATATTTGTGGATGTTTTTATTCTTATTTTAGTTATGAAATTTATTTTTTGGTATTTTTTTAATATATTACCTTTGATTTCAAATTTTCATGAGTTTGTGATCCTATAAATTTCAATATATTTAATATTATTCTATGTTCATTCAAACAAGAAATAAATCCACTATAAAATATTTTGTGTAATCACCATTTTCAATTTTTGCAATTTCATTTTCAAAAATCTTTTCTCCCAGTCAAACCCTAGTTTAAAATCAAGATCACTAAGAAGTAAAATTTCCACATGAGCTGATAGTTTAGCAGTTGTAATAAATTTAGTGAAGGAAGACAACCTTCTCTAGAGGTTCACCTCAATTCATCAAGGTCATATAGCTTGGAGGTGATCCCATTGTATCATTAGATTTTTGTATAATGAGTTACAACATCAAGATGAGTGCAAAATCTATGTGATAACAATACTCATGCCCTTTTTGGTCATTCGTTCCTCAATGGACCTATGCTCTACTCTTTACAGAATAATTATCCTCTATTTTTCATACTTCAAAAAGATAATTTGATCTCGGTTATATACAAGATGTTGATAAAAAATCTCTTGAAATTTGGCCAAAAAAAGCTCTATAGTTAGTTGTATAATAATTTATTCTCTTTTGAAAAAAAATTTACATTAGCTTATATAAAAGCTCACTCACATAGGTCATCCTGAGTGTAACAAAGTTGGTATAGACCAAGTAATAATTTAGTGTTGGTTTGATGAAGTCTATAGTAGTGTTTATGTAGTTCATAGAAAATCTAATGTAGTCTATAATAAATCTGATGTAGTCCATAACAAATCTAATGCAATTCGTAGCATGCCTGATATAGTCCATAAATACTTGTCCTGGAGCTTGGGATATGATCTTATTCTCCATAATCCTTAGATCACCTCCATTCACACATAGTAGCTTATTTAATGGTCTTTAGTCTAAATAAAATTTGTAGTCTATTTTTGTGATTTGATACAATGTAAAATATAGATAACAAGTCTCTTGACTAATTGTATACTTCACCAAAAAAAAATTTCATAGCAAGATAGAGACTCATCAGTAGCTACACACTCTTTTAAAACTACAAATCTTCTCAACAAAAATTTATTGACATCAATGACCATATTTTTTACTAAATAACAAACCCTTTGACATCAATGATAACATCTCAACAGACCCAAGGATTATTTTACACCAAGTAGACCAAAAGAGGGTACTACAATCAAATTGGTACACCCCAGTCATGTAATTTATACTCTATATAAATGAACTTTTGGGACTCAACCAAACATATAAGAGGGCCCTTTGGTTGAAGGCTAAGTAATACATGCTAAATAAGGGATTTCTCTTCAAAAGGAATAATGAGGGAATCTACCTCTGATGTATATCACAAGAAGGAGCTAAAGAAATAATGGTAAGTTACCATGAAAAATTAGGATCTAGCCACCCTACAGTAAATGCCATAGCTCACATGGTTATTTTGTTAGGATACTATTGACCCACACTGTTTAAAGATATTCACTCATGTCTACTTTTTCCATCAATGCTAGACCCTTTCTAAAATATAAACACATGCAACAATGCCACTATAGCCCATTGTGGATTCTACACCATTTTCATAATGAGGACTAGATTTCATGGGTGTCATCAACCCTAATTCATTAGCTAGTCATAAGTTCATTCTTGTGGGCATGAACTATTACACCAAGTGGTCTAAAGTAGTTGTAACTAAAAACCACTACTATTAAAGTCATCAAGTTATTTGAAAACACCATAAACACCCATTTTTGGGTCCTCATCTCTTTGGTATGTGATAATGGTCTTATCTTTCAATCTATAGAATTCAAAAAATGGTCTATGATAATGGTATAATGCTAAATTTCTCATCCAATCACTAACTACAAGGGAATGAATTGGAAGATTCTAATAACAATAATTTGATTAATGTCATCAAGAAATTTGCTGGAGAAAACCCTCAAGAATGGCACACATTGATAAATTTAACCCTATGGGAATACTTCACTAGGTAAAGCAAGCCCTAAAAAGTTCTCCTTTCCTTCTAGTATATGGACTGGAGCCAATCATGTCACTCACACTTTGGCTACTGACCTATAAGTTTATGAAATAATTCATGCAACTAGATGATAAGGTAGATTATAGGCTCCTCAACCTAATTGAGTTAGATGAATCCTATGATGAATCTATATTAAGATTTATCAAACACCCAGATATGGTAAAAAGGTGGTTTAATAAGAGAGCAAAGATCAAGACCTTATGAATCTATGACTTGATCCTAATATTGGACAAGGCTCATAAGAAGAAAGGCCAATATTTGAAATTAAATCCCCTCTAGATTGGAATACATCAAATATCTAAAATCTTGGGTTAGAATGCCTTCTATCCCAAAGATCTCAAGGGAAATGAGCTACCACTTCCAGTAAATTGGTGGTTCCTAAAACATTATTTCTCAACTATCCCCTCCAACATATTTTATGAGTAATCTAAGTAAAGGTGGTAATGTATATATTATATAGGTTTATTTTTTTTGTGTTTGTTTTCACTGTGTGTTTTCTTTTATTTTGTGTTTTCCCCCTTTGGCTCCCTCTTTGTTTTGTAATGTTCCTCTAACACCTGGCCCTATTAGCAATTTCTCTAGACAATGCCCAAAGACCAAAAGAATTGTTAAAATGTAGGAATACCCGAGTTGAAATATTTGATCTAAGTAAATTAGGGATGGTAATTGAAAATTTTGACATTTTTTATCTAAGAGGTCAATGATTCTAAAATAAATAGGTGGATTTTAGAATAACCCATATCCTAATAAGATCCACCAAGCTGCACTTAATATAATGTCTCAAGAAAATACCAAATTATCCAAGAAAATCAAAGATTAGATGGGTATTTAAAGCTTATTCATCATCCATTAACCCTTGGATTGGTCCCAATTCCTCAATGGATTAGACTAATAAATTATAATCTTTTCAAAGGGAAGATTGGAAAAGGATAAGAAAAACACGCAAAATCTAAATTATAAGTCTACCTTAAAAGGGTTATTGAGGAAATCTCCATTATAGGATTTATAGATGGGTTAGAAGTGGATTAAGGACATGAATATGACCAAAGGTATCTATATTAGGGTTATGGACACTCATCTGACAACAAAGCAATTCTTCAGCCATCTCCCCTCTAAGCCATCAAGCCATCAATGCCCTAAATTAAGCCTGGTAACCACTCCAACCTCTATTGTGCGAATAAAATCTATGATTGAATGGAAAATGAAAATCACTTCTTACACATACTAGTTGCCATCTATAAGGTGAAAGATCAATATGCCACTTGATATTGTGAGAATTTAGTGCCTCATTTTTTCTATTGTGAATAAATATCCTTATTATAATCTTTATTCTGTGTAAGGAGAGGAAATTAAATTGGTCAAGTTCTAAGTGCTTATCATTAGTTTCCCCACAAAATTTGCCATTTGTTGTGTCTAACATACCCCCTTTCTTTAAAATTGGGGACCCCTCTACAAAAAACCTAGGAACCAAAGCTCCATGGTCCTCTTTTTGTTCGTATCAACTCTACCTGAGCTAAAATCCTTAAAATATTATGTCACTCTAATTTTATCAAGCAACAAAAAGACTTATTTATTTTAATGACTAAGGTAGACTTATCCTTTATGTATTAAGAAGCTAATATTATAGGTCTAAATTTGAAATAGGTTCTTAGAGTCTCATTATTTTCTTAGAGTAGCAGACCCATCACCCTTTGTGGCAAATCAAAGTCTTAATGATAGATGAGTAAGTATTAAACCTATTACATGTACTTTCACTTATTATTTAGTATTTTTTAATATTTTATAGAGATATTGAGAGAGCTCAACCTAATCAAAAAGTGCCACATCGCTTAGTTATTAGATCACCAAATCCTTAGACCTATCAAAGATGTCAAATCTTGGGAGTGTCTAGCCCAATCATAAGGCACCATGTCACCTAGTTGTTAAAGTGACTAGTCCTCAAACCTATTAGAGATGTTAGATCATAAAAGAGTTTAACATAATATAAATGTGTCACATCACCAAGTTGTCATAGTAGATATTCCCTGGAACTATCAAAGATGTCAAATCCCAAGAAAGTCCATCCCAATCAAAAGGTGCTACATTTCCTAGTTGATACAAAAACTAGTCCCTAAACTTATTAGAGATGTTATAGATTAGAAGAACCTATCCTAATAAAAAGATGACATGTCACCTAGCTATTGGAGCATCTAGTCTCTAGACCTATCAAAAATTCTAGACCATGGGAGAGCCAAGCCTAATCAAAAGGTTTCATGTTGCCTAGTTGTTAGAGTGGTGAATCCATAAATGTATCAAAGATGTCAAGGCCTAACCTAATCAGAAGGTACCACATCAATAAGTTATCAGAGCATCTAGTCTTAGACCTATTAGATATGTTAGATCCTAGGAGAGTTTAGCCCAATCAAAAGGTGCCATGTTTCCTAGTTATCATAATGGTTAGTCTCTACACTTATCAGAGATGTCATAGCTTGGGAGAGTTTGGGATAATCATAAGGTGCCATGTTACCTAGTAAGATCAACTAATCCCTAGACCTATCAAAGATGTTAGAGATCAAGAGAGTTTGACCCAATTAGAAGGTACCATATCACCTAGTAAGGTAGATGAATTATCAACCACCTAAGGCCCTAGTAGGGTTATAAATGGGTATGGATGAGACTAGAGAACCAATCAAAAGGTGCCATGTGTCCTTAAGTGAAACCTCACCCTTATAAAAGGTATTTCATAGAGTACAAAGTCATTCTAAAGTGATGACTGTTAGTAGGAGGATCAATGAGCATATGATACATGGCATAAAGTAGGCATTAATCAAGAAGCCTATAAGGGATGTGATAACATGCCTACCATGCACTCAATATTTAAAAAATATAAATATGGGCCCAATTGGATAATTTTAAAACATTCCATCACCATTGCTAAATACAACTAGTAGTGGAGGATCACGAGCTTTGAATTTAAGTTTGGATTTAGAAGTAAAGAGAGGAAATCCAACCACCAAGTCAAATATAAATTAACAAGTGAGCTACTAAACACCATTAATATATGGGGTTGTGTGCATGCATTTATAAAAGCTTAAGGAAATCCCACTAATGGTTACTAATGCATACATTCAAGAGAAATCTAACTTTCAGCCTTCTAATTCTCATAGATTACCCCTTGTGTGTCATGTCTCATACACTCAGAGCCTTCCTATTGCCCCTTTATTTAGATATAATGGCTACATCTTCTTCAAACCTAAAGGTTGAGTCTAAGAACCTAGATACCATATTCTTAGTTGGATTGACCAAGTTCAAGAACTACAATGATACGTTCAAAGCAATCAAGAAAGTGCCTAGAGACTCAAACTCTGAAAATGATCAAAAATAAAAGTTTGAGGATGGCCTTCAGTCCTAAAATAAATATAGACTTAAAAAAATTGTGTCCATAACTTCTATAGAGAGGACACCATTATCTGAATTGTGGGCTTCCTAAAAATCCCCTCCACTTTCCATATTTCATCACAAATCATCTAGAAGAGTAGGAGATCACGTACTAAATAGTAAAGGGAATATTTGGATTTTGTATAGGCCACTATCAGAATGTGTGCCCACCATTCTTTATCACCATCAATAAACACATATATAAGGCCTTTCCTTCCATCCAACATATGGTAGTCAAGTAGAACTAGTGAGAGCTGGGATCTAGTATTGTGACCCCAAGGGGATGATCAAAGCTCACTTGGTATAGTATCCAACCCACCTTAATATGAAATATGGTCATAAAATAAAATATGATGATGATGAGCTATACTTGGATGTTTTTGATGACTAGGAAGTATTATCATAGATTATGATAAAGAAGAAGAAAAATTAAAGAAGACAGTAGGCCCATATGCCCCCTCCAGTTCTTACTCAATTTGTAGAGGATCTAACACCAAATTTTCTTACTATCTCTAGGGATATTTTACAAGGCATCTCACCACCTTATCCTCCTCATGCTCTAGTTCCATCTCTATCTCCTCAAGTGGATCCTACTCTACTTGCACCCTAGCTCCACCTCTGCCTCCTACTCCTTGTACCTTAACTCAATTTATACCTCCTTTAGTCACTCTTCACACCTTTACTTCACCTATGCCTCTTCTAAAAGATCCAATAGTCTAGATTAAATAGAGGTAAACCCATGCTACTTGATAGTAGGTAGCCTAAGCACATCCAACTCAACCACCAATACCTTAACCTTGGGTCACACATACCCTGAGGTTTGATGTTACCAATAGTTTGAGGAAAATCCTAGAATAAGGGTCCAAATAGTCAATAACATAGGTTAAACCCCTTATGACTCCTATTTCATCCATCTACCTTCCACCCCTCACTTCTACTACTTTTCCTCTCCTGGTCTCAGCATGAACTAGTTTCATTTTAGTCACACAAACTATTTATGTGGTGTCTCCTCTTTTCCCTATTGTACCCCATTCATAATTTTCCCATGTACCTTTGGATTCAATCCTCCCAAACATACTCTTACCACTTTTTTCCCTTCCACCCCATCTATTTAATAAATTAAAACCCTCCTAATGCCTTATTTGGGTTTGCCTTCAGTCCAAGTACTTTTGGGAACATCCTCATCAACATGCATAATAAGAACCATCTAAATGCCCCATCTAGTCATATTGGTGCCTCCATTAATAGTTATAAGTGATTCACCATCAAACCCCATGGTTCCTACTCTTCCAACCAATCCTTCCACTATAGCATCTGAAGGTGACCTAAGCAAGAGGCCCAAGAAGAAATAAAAGGAAACTCACACTTTGACTCCAAGTCAAAGGCCTTCCACTCCAATCCATCCTACTATACTATCCTTAATAATTATTTTAACCCTAACCACAATACCTTGGTACATTTTTCCCTGAGCCCCTCTTTCCATTACTAAGGGCATTATGGGATTTGTGTTTGACCAACCCATTTCTTCCCTTCTTTCCAATGACTCTTTCTTGGGGGAAATTCCCCATTAAGTGAACATGACCTAAGAATAATGGAAGGCATAAATGTTCCCATGGGCCTTCCATTTTGTTCCATTCCCTTCTACCACCACTACTTTCCTCATTCACCTCCTATACCTCATCCATTTCCCCTTTACCTCATCCTCCACCCTTCACCACCATCTCATCTATCCCTCCTACATCTCCCCTAAACTCAGAAAAGGTGCCAAGGTCATAGGTTTTAGAGATGACTGCTTAGAGTGACCCAAACATACAATGGAGCTTCAAATAAACTTTGAGGATCATTAAGAGGACATTGAAATAGAGGTTCATCTAAGAGGGGAACTCATTGGTTTGAAAAACCCATCAAGAAATGTTATCCCTCACTAAGGTGAGGACTTCCACTAGGGAAGAAAGGATGGATAAGGACCCACTCTCTATTCTCTTGGTAACTCATGATATGTCCAAAAATCTCATTGAGGATATGTAAAGCCAAGGTCAAACCTTGGAAGCCCAAGTGAAGAGATATTTTCTCATCATACTAATTGGGTAGGTCAAGGATACCTTCCTATTGCTCTTCTCAATTCTTTGGAAAGTAGTGGAGACTCTAGCTAAGACCAATGTACTTATCCAAAGGACTTAATATTACTTGGAGAGGATTATGGAGATAGACAAAAAGTGTAAGAAGCTATAGATGGTGACTAACAAGGGCATGTTTCTATATTTAAAACTAATGCTAACCTCAGATTTAGGGTTGTATCAAATGTACATCAAGAACATGAAGGCTAGTATAGAGGAGTGACTAGTCCTAGATCATACTATAAATGGACCCTTGGAAGAGGGTAGGAAAAATATATTGACCTATTTCAAAGAGGTTAATATCTTGATCCTATTCCACTTGAATGACACCTTGATGGAATAAGGACAATTTAGAGTCCACCTGGGTCAATTCAACCAGGTCATGAGGGAGAAGGTCACTAAAGTAAACCAAAAAGGTGCCTAAGAGGTGGTAGAGTGAGCACCAACTGGGTTTTGGGTCTAGGTGTCAATAGAAGCACCCTTACAAGTCTACTAGAAGCTGGTGACTAAATCTAAGGTGATATTTAGGGAGCCCCCAATAAAAATTGATAATATGGATAAGTAATTTGACCTCTTAGTGGTTATATTGGTTGCTAGAGATGCTATATAAAATCAATTGGGAGTCAGACCTTCACAACCACATTTGGATATCAATAAAGTGGTCCCTTATAGTTATTTTACATGTTTATGAGGATTCAAATGTTTTGAATTTTTAATTATATTTGTAACTATCATAAGTGTCCATCATGGCCCAAGATGGGATTCTCACATTATTTATAGGTGAGCCCCATCCTCATCTATATAAGGTAAAGCCATATTGTAATATAGGGGTTGATAAAAACTTACTCAAAAGTGCTATCAAATTATAGCCAAGATTTCACCTACTTTTTCCTTCATCTATTTAGATTATACAATTAGTCAAGATCAATTATTATATCAACACTTGTTTTTAATGAATACAATTCCTATTTTCTACAAATGGTTTGTTTAGTGTCTCAATTATATTTCATCTCTATTTTGAATGCTTTTCAATGCTAAATTAATTAGATTAATACTTTTATAATATATGTGTGTTATGGTTATGATGTGCTTAGCTATTATAACCACTATGTGAGTTATCTCATTTCCTTTTTATAGTAATATTAATTTGTGTGTTGATATATAATTTACCATATGGTGTTTATGTGTAATTTAATATAAACTCTTAGTACTCATATTTAGTGAGGGCTCATATTTGAATCATGCTCCTTGTTTCTTCAGACTCTTCCCACTATGTATTCTTAGAGGTAGAATTTTAGTGAAACTTAGTCTATAGTGTTATAACTATGGAAAGGTCACTCGGTTTGATGATCAATCATTGAGTTCATTCTATACTTGGAGGTTCCCTTTTCTACCTTACTCTCCTTCCTCTTTTTATGTTTGTTTTCTAAGATTGAAGTACCATTCCCCCTTTACATTTATAAATAGATAAGCATAATACTTAAAATATCATAATAATCTTTGATAATTGGACATATGTACATGAACTTCATATTAAACTTTTGGAGGTAATAATACATCTTTTGAAGACTATTCACATAGGCTCTATTTTTGAAGTCAAATACCCATAGTCGTGCCTTGGCTGTTCCTAGATCAACCCTAAAATGGAGGATAGAAGTATGTATCTATCCCATCTTCCCCTATAGTGAATGCCTAATCTCATGGGAATTTCATGAACAAAGGAGTTTGGAGTGAAAAACATATACTACATGAATTTTATCATGGTTTCAGAGCTTGGGGATGTATTGTTGATTAACAAAAAATTATGAAGATCCAAACACTTGTGAAAATATCAAATTCATTCAAAATTTAATCAAATTATTTTTTATCACCATAGTACAACCCAAGCATGTTAAAAAAATAGTTTCCAAAATTTTGATGCGTGGATATGTGATCTAGTCTTTAAATATTTAATTTTATGCCTATAAACATCCTTAGAAATCCTGTTGAAGCTTTAGAATTATTTTTTGAAAAGAGATATTCCCTAGAGCACAATCGTATAACCCATATACAACCTAAAAAAAAGAAAATCATAAAATAATTTATTTAGTTATTATTTTCTTATTTTTTCTATTCTAAGGGGTTAGATTAGGGGTTGTTAGCCTTCTAAAAACATCTATAGAGCTATAAATGTTGCCATTCAACTTCTAGATTTTTTTTTATCACATGTGGCACCATTATATGACCTCCCACAACAACAACCAACTCAAAATACATTTTTTGGTATCAAAATTTATTTTTTAGGGTTGTATCAGCTTCTTAGGGTATGTGGATGAGTGCTTGTGAATTATCAGGGTCTAAGATGGCCTCTACCACCTTGTTGTCACTACTTGCTCTTCTCCCCTACACCATTTATCTTCCTAGAATGTGCTACATGTAAATTTATTTTTGTGTAGTTTGTTTGAAATATTTAAAAAATGTTTTATTTTTCAAAATCTAATATTTCATGCAAACAAAAAATTGTGGCCCCCCTTTTATTTTAAAATTTAACTAAAAAGTAATTTTTATTTAAAAAATAATTATACATACATGTTAATTACATACATACATACATACATACATACATACATGTATAATTTTAAAAATTAGTTGAAAAAGACTTTAAAATAAATTAATGCATGTAAAAGTGTAACTAAATTACTAGATGACTTGGTAGTTATCTTTTTGATATATTCTTGTAAAGAAGTGGTCTAGTGTTCAAAACACACTAGCACTTCCTTTCCATTTTATCTAATTTTTATTTAATTTTATTTATAATAATAATTAATTTTTGGTTTGCGAGTGAAGTAACTCACATGCAAACTCTAGTGTAACTTCAATTTTTTTCATCTTTTGACCTATAAATCTTTTCTCAAACATAGTCATGTGACTAGCCATTTTATACATTTTAGCACATTTTGGGTGCATTGGTGTGGTATATTTATTGTTTTGAAACTTCTTAATATAGTTTTTTAAACCTTTTAAATCATAGTATCTAGATAATTATTTTGTGTGTGACACTTATGACACTTAATTTAGTATTTTTATTATAAATTTTCATATTATTTCATATAAATTTGAAAAATTATTACTGATTTACATTATAAATTTACTTTATTTTTAAATATATTATAAAAGTCACATTAAAAAAAATCATTTTAAGTTTTTTGAGTGTCGTATTGTTTAGTTTAATAGGAAGTTATGGCTTCACCTAACTTCATGCTTGATAAATATTAAATACTTAATGGGTCTAACTATAATATATAAAAAATCTATATTAAAAGAAAAATTATAACCTAAAAACCATGGAACATTGTTGTTGGGATAGAAAAACCTTTATTAGGATGACATGTTACACTTGAGTATAAATGTGTTTCAATAGAAATAACAAGAAGCCATGTTGATTATTTTGAGGAGTGTTAAAGATAATTTCTTACTTCATATCAATAATCAATAGTCTTCAAATGATGCCTAGAAACTCCTTGAGTCTATGCAAATGGCACTCCTCTCTCTAATATTATTAAGTTTATTTTTGAACTATTAACTACACCTATGAAATGTGATGAAAAAGTTGATTTTATTGTTAAATTTACAAACATTAATTTTTAGTTAGATGATTATGACTGTAATATTATTTAAGATAAACTTTTATATTTTATTATTCAACTTAATATTTATGAAATAATTCATAATTTCATTTCCATTTTTAATTCAAAATACCAAACATATCAAGATATCTCTAACTTCATTACTCTATATGTAATTTTGATTCAATAAGAGAAAGTAATGTCAAGTTTTGATTCTAAAAATAATATCACTTAGAAACTTATTGCTCTCAATCCTATTTCTAAGAATAATAATAACTCAAAATCTAATCTTAATTCTGTAAATGGTAAAAATAGGAGCAAAAAATATGGTAATAAAATTAAAAAATCTAAATTTAATGGAAATTATAATCTATGTGGTAAGTTTGGTCATAGAAATAAAAATTATTATAAAAACAAAGATAAAGTTAATCATAAGACCTTTAAAAATAACAAAGGGAATAAATCTAATTATAATCATAAGAAAAATCAAAACTATAATAAAAAAAATAGTCAAGAATATAATTTTAATGTTGTTGCTTTATATGTTGCCTTATTTTCTTCTAATGAAAATGAATGGATTTTAGATAGTTGTTCATTGTATCTTATGACTTGTTTATCTTATATTTTATTTGATACTAGAGATAATTCTAAAAATATTTACCCATAGAATAATTCATTTGTAGAAGCTATTAAGCAAGAAAAAATAAATTTTATAAATGCTATTATTAAATATATTTTCTATGTACCTAAATTTAAGAAAAATCTATTATCTTATTTTTCATTTATAAATGATAATTTCATTGTAACTTTTATTAAAGATAACTAGTCTATTAGAAATCAATCTAGTTCCCTAATTTTTGAAGGTATTTAACATAATGATTTATAGATATTTTATTTTATTTTTATGCATGTTATCTTTCAAAAAATAATAGGAATAAATCACAATTATGGTATGAAAGATTAAGACATGTTAATTTTATAAGTTTATATCATATGTATTCTCATAATCTTGTTATTGGTCTTCTTTTCATTTCATCTCATCATGAAGCTTGAGAGGGATGATTATGTGGTAAACAACATTCTAACCTTTTTCACAATAATTATGATATAAATTCCTCACATCCTTTAAAATTAATTCATAGTGATATTATAGAAATCATTGAAGTTATATTTATTAATGGTTATTTATATGCTTTTACTTTTATTGATGATTATATATTATAATTATTTAGTCATATCTTATAAAGGAAAAAATTAAAGTATTATCTAAATTCAAAGAATTTAAAACAGTTGTTAAAAATACTTATAACTATTAAGAGATTAAGATCTGATAATGGTGGTGAATATATTAGTTAATAGTTTGTTTTTTTATATTAGTTGTGGTATTAAAATATAATTAACAACTTCTTATTTTCCATAATAAAATGGTATTGTTAAAAAGAAAAAAATGTACCATTATTAAAATTGATAGAATAATATTACTATCTACAAATATTATTATATTTTTTATGGGCCGATGCTATGAATACTATTATGAATATTATAAATAGAATCCCTGCTAAATCTTTGAATCTTTTTACCCCTTTAGAAATATGGTATAATAAGAAATCTAGTATGGCTCAAATTAGGATCCTTGGTAGTCCTACTTCCATCTTTAATTCATAAATCTAAAAGAAATAAACTTGATCCTACCTCTTATTCATACATATTTGTAGGTTATGGAGGTATAAATATAATATTAAGAGTATATGATCCATATAAATGAAAAATTATTGAAAACATGAATGTTGTTATCCTTGAAAAATCTTTCTGTGAACCCTCTGTTAGAACTCCCTCAATATTTTTTGTTTGATGAACCTAGCTCTCATGTTTCTCCTTATGATGAAATTTAATTCCTATAGGAAGTTGATAATTTTTTAGATACCATAGAGTTTGAGGAATATACTGAGTTTCATGCTCCATATAAAAGAATCAAATGAACATAATCCCTAATTCAGTCTTCTAGCCTTGATAATTTTAATAAATTAACTAGAGTCAATATTCTTATCATAATTTAATGACTATGTATGAATGTAAAACTCAATATTTTTAAGAATATATTCAATATTATAGATAGAAAAATGTTATGTAAGTTGAGTATAATTCTTTAATTAAAAATTAGACTCAAGACCTTATCCTACCTCCACTTAAAAAGTATATTATTGGTTGTATGTAGCTTTATAAAATAAAATATAATTAAAATTGTAAAATTGACAAATTTAAAGTAATATTATACACTCATGGTTTTACTTAAAAACTTAAGATTGACTATGTTGAAACCTTTACTCTTATAGCAAAAATGAGTAATGTTAGACTACTAATTACTCTTGCAACTTAGAATTGTTAGATTATACATTAAAAATATATCAAAAATACATTTTTGAATGGTCACACACACACACACAACATACATACATACATACATACATACATACATACATACATACATATATACATATATATATATATATATATATATATATATATATATATATATATATATATATATATACATATACATACATATACATACATACATACATACATACATATATATGTGTGTATATATATATATATGTATATATATATACATATATATATATGTATATATATATACATACATACATATCACTTGGTCTAAAGTTTTCACTGAACCTAAAAAAGATAATTATGTTTGTAAGTCAAATTTTTTTTGTATAGTTTAAAATAAGCTCATCAAACTTAGTATTCTAAAATTACGAGTTATTGTAAAGAACTAGGTTTTTCTAATTGTTATTCTGATAATGATCTCTTTGTAAAAGTTAAAAATGGTCATGTTATCTTAATTTTATTATATGTTGATGATATTATTATTATTATTAGAGATATACTTAGTTCAATTCATAAATATAAAGATAAACTAATTTAGATATTTGAAATTAATTATTTAGGTATTCTTTATGATTTTTTAGTAATGACTATATTTTAGGATAAAAAATTAATTATTGTATCACAATCTCAGTATGCTTATAATCTTTTTGTTAATTTTCAATATAATTGATTTTAAGCCTACATCTAATCCTATTGAAGTTGGTGTTAATATTGATCTAAAACATGCATGTGACAAAGTTAACCTTATTATTTATAGTCAACTTATTGGTAGTTTGATTTATCTAACAATTACTAAACCATATATTTAATTTGATGTAGGTGTTGCTACCAGATTCATGCAAGATCCATATTTGGATCATTAAAAATTAGTTAAACATATACTTCATTATATCAAAGGAACTATAAATTTTTGTCTATTTTATTATTCTATTGATAATGTTAAATTATATGGTTATTATGGTGTTGACCATGCTAATGATACTATAGATCACAAATATACTTCTATATATGTATTTATCTTTGGTGTATGTTTTATCACTTGGAGTATCACAAAATAACCTAAAGAAGCTATCAGGTGTTTTATCTATCTCTTATACTAAATTAGAGTAAATAAGTGTTATGGAAGCTACTAAAGAATCCATGTGGTTATTAAGGTTGTTAGGAGACCTTCATTTAGATATTTATTATAATACTACCCTTAATTATGATAATTAAAGTTATATAGTTCTGAAAAAAAAAACTAGTGCAACACCAATATACTAAGTATATTGGAGGTTATATGTATTTTATCAAAGTGAAAATCCTTAATGGTGATATTGATCTACAATTTTATTCTATAAATGAACAAGTGAAAAATATCTTCACAAAATCATTTGGTACTATCAAGTTTTGTTAGTTTAATGTAATAGTAGGCCTCTCAAAATTAACATTGAGGGGGAGTGTGCATGATGATGTTACTTTATAATGGCCATGTGTTCCTTCTTCTCTATACTTCTCATTGTGAAACATTATAATATATTACACTATGTGATTTTAGTAAACTTCATGTGAAATTTTAAATTTTTTACTCAATACTTAGAAGAATATATTGTTATGGAGGTCCTTATATTCTAAAATGTTTCAAATATATTTGGTTGATTATTTATGAGAAATGATGATATGTAGTCTCACAATCATGCTAGCCTAAACTTAATTTTAATAATTTATGGATTATAATTCATTTTATTTCAAAATGTGATATTTTTATGATGAAAGTTTTGAAATCTTTCAAATTTTACATTCCACCAAAAATCATTGTAGTTTATTCGTGGAGTATAATTACTTTATGAAGGTGAATATGGTATGTATGTCTACTTAACATTAAGGTGTAGTGGTGGAACTACTGTCACTTGAACTTACACCCATTGAGGAGATGACAAGTCTCTACTTGTTTAAGTGGCACAATAAAACCACCTTAGGGCTATGGGTGACCCAAATTTGAAGTGGATATCTAGATTTGAGATAATTCCCTTGATATAACACTATATATAAAACCTACTACTAAATTTTATGGGGTGAAAAGGGAGAAGTATAACTGAAAACAAATCTAATCTATGGGAGGTGATACACCAAATAGATAATCTACTCACACCACTTATAATATATTTAGAAATAAAGATAAGCCTAGACATACACTTCATCCAATTGAACACTCCTATTCTACATAAATGTTTCAAGCATGGGGTCTTCAAGAGAGCCTAAGTTAGGAGGACTTAGACAATAGGCCTTCTAGAAACACTAATGAATAAGCTACTCAGGTGGCTATGAGAAATCTTATCTATGGTCTGTATGCATCCTCTTAAAATCTTTTGAGGTCACAAGATTTTTATTTGATCTAGTTAATACCTTAAATACCCTTCAAACACCATCAAGACATCAAAAACTCATTTTTTTGTCTGGTTATAGGCACACATTGTAAGGCTTATGTATAGATGTGGTAGGTGGATTAGTCTTGAAACCATTACTTTTACCTTTTTCCATGCTCATGAGGTACCCTAATGTCACATTAGTACTATTTCTCAACACATTCTTTCAAAACTAGCCCTTTAGTTTTTATTCAAAGAAACTTTCATCCTCATACAATTATAGGTGCCAATTGTATGGAAAAGGAGACCTATAGGTTTTCTATAGGCTAGTGTGGAGATTAAAAATTGCATTTCATATTGTCCTTATCTTCCTTGGCACCATGGTATGGTTTTTACCCATAAGAGTTATCTAGTGTAGGTTATAGACCTTTGTATTTGTAATTTTGGTCTTAGGGGTCTCTTAGGCTTGGAAACCTATAGATGACACTGAACAATTTTAGTGTGTAAAAGCATGACTTGAGATGCTCAAACACTAGGTTACTTTAATATTCCATTCCCCTTCTCTTGAAATTGGATAGCCCCATGGTAGGACTATAAAAAGATCACAATTAACCTTCCCCAAACCCACTCTTATATTTCCAAATAAATTAAAAAAAGTTAAAATATATCTATTTTCTTACTTTAAGGAAAAGTTTCAAAACTCAAATTCTTCTATTTGGAAGGTTTCCTCAACAACTAGTGTGCTAACAAGAGTCTTAAACCTACTCCACAAGCTATCAAATTGTTTCAAAATCCTCATGTATATTCAAACCTATCAATTTACTTCTATGCAAACCTCTGTAGCTCTACAAATGACACATGTAGGTGGCTAATAGACAACAAGTATGGTATTATAAGGAAAATGAATAATTCTTGCTCCATTATTTTTACCTTGATCATCAAATGCATCTTAATAATTTAAAACATATGAAAAAACATTAAATGCCTTCATCTTAATGTGGAAAACTTCCTTCAAGGCACATGTAGGTGCATATTTCTAAGTGTAAGGTAGTGAGGGTGAAATTAGACTAAGAACAAGCCTAGAAGAGGCTTACTAAATCCTTGAGACTTATAAAATAAAGAGAACCATGGAAAACCTATGGATATTCCCTAAGAAACACTTTAAACAAATAAAAATTTCAAACTAAAACAAAATATTCTAAAACAAGCTCAAATAGGGACCCCTCATGAATGCAAGAGCATAAAAAGCTGCCTAGATTCTTAGCAATGGTTCATAAAGGAGTAGCCATGAAACTAAAACTTTTTTCCATGAAAATTAAGCTAAGTAAGACTCCTATCAAACCCCAGTAGAACTCCTCCCAAAACCACCTGTATAGACTATACCAAGCATTTGAAATTGACTCTTCTTGGCTTACAAAGGCAAGAAAGAAGGGGTAGAAGAAAAACTTGATATATATATGATGCAATATCTACACACCAAGTGTGGAATATACCT
This sequence comes from Torreya grandis, assembly GCA_037957365.1. NCBI lineage: Eukaryota > Viridiplantae > Streptophyta > Pinopsida > Cupressales > Taxaceae > Torreya > Torreya grandis. The sequence goes on along the minus strand of JARHVA010005566.1, from coordinate 375,203 downwards.
TAAGTATTTTAATAGACACTTTTCCCACATTTTTAGTGAATTTGAGCTCACCAAGTTCATATAAGTTTCATTAATGGCCTATTTTCAAGGAGATCTCCCTATTTTCATTCATGAAACTACTTATTGACTACCTATGACTGATTCTTGACATGTTATGACCTCCTCCAAATTATAATCTTGATTGGTGACAAATATGTTTCCTTAACTCATTTGTACAAGTCATTTAATGAGCCTAAAATGTGACCAAAAGGCATTTTTTGCATATGAAACATAGAAAAGGGAAAATTTATGATATAGGAACAATTTAAAACACATAAATGACCATATTAGAAAATTTATAAAACAATTTGAGATTTTGACCATATTTGACTAGAGTTAACTAGAGTTGACTTGGTTTGACTAGGCAAGTACAAGGAAGCTAGGCTTAGACCAATGTTAGAGCAAGAATGGGTGAGGTGTTTAGATGCACATGAGATACCATAAGACATATGAAAACCTTATAATAGGTTTTAAAATGTAGGGGTTAACCCAATTTGAATAAAATTCAAATTTGATCAACACTTTTAGTAATTATTAGGGGTAATATGCTTGCCTATGTTAAGGACCAGTAACCTTATCACATCCATTGGTTAAAGGGAGTTAAATGCACTCTGAAATAGTAAGATCAGACCTTGACCTAAATAACAAGATAATTTATTGACCTCAAAACACATAAATGAAGGACAAACACACACCAAGACCAAGAAACAACACAAAGCAAAGACACACTTGTGCTACTAATCACTTAGGAAACACAAGACACAACAAAAATCAAACTAATTATTTACTTCTAACCAAACATATCTCCCTTCTTGGATCAAAAGGAAAGTATCTTGAATCTCTTTCCTCATGAGATGAATGAGGGTACCAAGCATGATTATTTTTGAATGTAGTACTAGATGGCTCATTCTCCTCTCTTGTTCCTTGGATTGGCATATCCTTTGATGGAGTCATCTCAAATAAGTCTCCAAGGCATATGGAATCTTATTGATCTTGGAAACATGACTCATAATACTACTCTTTCATTTCATCATGACAAATTTGTATCTCCATGAATGGAAAAGTTCTTTGAATGTCCATGTCTTCTTGAAAGGTCTCATTGCTCTTCTCTTTTGTTACTACTTCTTTAAAACCTTTAATAATTTCTGTGTTATAATACTCTAAAAATGTTTCTTGTTCAAACTCCTTGTTTATGTTTATAGGAGCATCTTCACATGTGGTTCTAGAATGAATTTTCAAACCAATTTCAGAAGATTCATAGTCATCATGGATTAATCCATCATGGTTTAGAGCCTCTTGATAATGATACCTCTCAACACATACTTGATCCTCAATATCTTGGGTTTGTGTTCTTAGGAGTCTTGCCTTCTCACTATCTTCATATTCTTTGAACATTTGCATATATGTGTGACACATGTCTTCTTCTTAAAATACATCATCTTGATACCATGTCTTGAAGTCAGCTCCAAAGGAATCGTAGGCTCATTGGGGATTTCAAATTAATTGCAAATGCCTTTAAATCTCTACCACAAGTCATCATATTCTTTTTGATCAGCATCATGAAGGTGAAAAATAAGAGAAACTTCTTCCTATTTAGAATCTAAAAGAACCTCTTCCAAAGCTTATTCTTCACTACAAGTAAGGTCCTCTTCCCCATAATAATAATATAATGTTTTCTCATAATAAGTCAACTCCTCTTCATTCTTAGTCCAATCTAAAATTTCCATCTCCTTCTCCCTCTTAGTGGTGCTTATGCTAGGCATCTCAAAACCAGGAAATTCAGCCTTAGAAGGCTTCCAAGGAGCAATATATTATTCACCATTAGAAGGGGAAAATGGATCAGTTAGAGGAGGTAGATATATGGGTTTAATGGATTCATTTTCTTCAAGCTTCTCTTGAACAGATGAGAGATTATACATTTTGAATTCCAACTCCTCAATTCTTTTGGCAAGGTTTTCTTGAAATAGCTTTTCTTCGGGGGAAATAAGATCTTCATTAGGAAAGGAAGTAAGAGGAAGTTGAGATGAAGGTAAAAAGGATTATTAAGTAAGGGTGGGAGGGAGTTAATTAGGTTCAAGATTATTTTCACTTCTAACTTCTCCACTTAGACATCCTTTGTTCTTATTTTCACAAGTTGCCACTACTTCTTTCTATCTTGGGAAGATAGACTTAGAAGATTCTTCATGAGGATGAGATGAAAATGAAGGAATATCACACTTAAAAATCTCATTTTATAATACCATGATGGATTGCTTTAGATGTTGGTTTTCCAACTCAATATCCTTGGCAAGATGAGCCTCCAACATCAACCTTCTTCTCTTAAAATCTTTTTCAATAGTGGTATCCCTCTTCCTTTGGATGCTCTCTTAGATGGACATCCAAGAAGGAAAACATTGGGGTATGCATGAAGGACCTGGGGCATTTTGAAAAATGGTTGGATTGGAATTTTTAATAGGTATAGTTAACACAATTGAAGGATATTGTGGGGTGTATTGTAACTACCAAGACTAAGCTAGTTCATGAGCTTTCAACCTCTCTTCTATGTGTAAAATAAGACCAAAAACATCAATCATTTCACCCATAAGGCCTTGCCAATTAGCTCTTTCAATAGGCATCCATTATCTCTTAAATATCTCTAAAGAATCACTCACACTCTTAACATAATCAATAGGGATGACTTGACCACAACAATTTCTAGTATCAAGGTCTAACATATAGTGTTTATAGCCAATGAGAGTATTCTTGAAACTTGAAATGGATTGAATTGGAGAGGAACCAGGTGAACTAAGTGAAACATAATCTTGGGAGGGTTGATTACAAGACTAATGCAAGTCATATTAGGGCTGAATATGGTCATATTAAGATTGATAAAACTAAGGATTTGCTCATATCGATAGGGGATAGGAAAAGATGGATATGTCTCACTAACTTGTGTTAAGACAAAGTCAACATCAAAATTATCCATGAAAATTTCATGAGAAGTGTATAGAACAAGAAAAAAACCTCAATTAGAGTATATAGACTACTTATCCAGTAGATTTGTTCTTGGATTCACCATTGGTGCTTAGTGGAATTACCTTTAAAGGTTGGTATCTTGAGGAGAACACCAAAACTCCTTAAGAAATGGACTATTCAATCCCACTGGGTGTGCCATAAAATGTTTTCACTTAAACTTTTACCCCTTGAGGAGATTACAAGTTTCTTCTCATTTAAGTGTCATAATAGAACCACCTCAGGGATGTGGGTGACCCAAATTTGAAGTGGATCTCTAGATTAGGGCTAGTTCCCTTGATGTACCACTATAGATCAAAATTACTACTAAATTTTGGGGGGTTAAAAGGAGAAGGATAACTAAAAAAAATATAATCTAGGGGAGGTGATACACCAACTATATGGTCTACTCACACCACTTATAATGCACTTAGAACCAAAGAGAATCCTACACATATTTTTCATCCAATTGAACACTCCTCTTCTACATAAATATTTCAAGCATGGGGTCTTGAAGAGAGCCTAGATTAGGAGGATTTATACAATAGGATTTATAGAAACACTAATTAATAAGCTACTCACTACACCTGCAATCTACATTTGACACTTTTTGTTGACCTTTAAAGAGAACTTTCAAACTACACAAGGCACTAAGAAGGATAACTTGTCAAGGTAAGAAAAATACACTTGAAATAGACCAAAAACCATAACATGCACTTGATAAAATAATGAATGAGGTAAAAATAAAATTAATTATTAGTTCAAGGCAAAAATTGAGTAGGAATTTTCCATACTTAGGTGGAGAGATGCCTACAACAGCTAAAAAGGCTTGAATATATAGCCATTATGAGAGGAGAGAGAGAAGGGGGATATTAAGAGTCACAAAGACACTTGTCAAGCAAGGAGAATGAGTTAAAATATCATGGAATCAAGAATGAGATAGGTATTATAAGGAAAATATGGACAAATGTCTCTCAAATCATCAAACTTCTCCATATGTGGCATAGATGTTCTTTTGATTGCACATGAAACTTACCTCATGATTTACCTTCACAAAAATACCTCATAATTGATTATGGTTAGGTATAATGATTTATATAAGGGGGAGGAGTTACTGATAATCCATTACATGCATTGGAATGGTTCTTAATCATCCACATTCTTTTATCCATGAGTAATCATCTCCAATAATTACAAATGACTCATTCTCATGCACCTCTCACACTTGGAATTAAAAATACTTCCAATTAGACAATATGATCCATTAAAAAGGAGGAATGACACTATTAAAGAGTTTCCAAGTCATTAGGTTCATGAATCAATCCTTAAAAGGCTTCCTAATTGGATTTTTCACAATTTTCACTAAGTGTTCACTATTTACCCACTAGACTGGCTAAGATGAAGAAGATATAAAACACACTTAGGAGGTTAGATAACTCAATATATGAGCATGGGGACCTGGAAAAAGTCCTAATATTTATCATAAATGTTATTTCATCTTTTGAAACCTCTCCTTACCTATAAAACACACAAATTTGTCAAGAAAATCCTTGTTGTACACCATCTATATAGGTAGGGTACACTTCAATCACATGCAGAAGGTTCTTGGAGAGTCCTATATATATTCAAGTCAATTTAATGGTCAGTTTAAACCATTTTTATTCTCAATTTTCTTCATCTTCCCAAATGGGTCTTTGGAGAGGGTTTTTGAGGGTTTCTAATAGTTTTAGTTCTTAACATTTATTCATAAAGAATATATGTTGAAATCCTAAAATAATATAGCTAAATTATTCTTAGGTACCCTATATAATTCCTATAAACACCTTGAGTATCCATGCAAATTCCCATGGAATTTCTAAGAATTCCAAGATGGCCACTCATGTCCTTTTAACAATCTACATTGGGGTTTGTGTACCTTAAGCCAAGAAATGGCTTCTTGGTGAACCTATCTACAAATTCAAGGTTACAACATACCTAGGATGATCCTAAAAACATGTTTACATATGATATAATTCCTAACTTATGTGAAATGTAAATGACCCCCCACTTTGGCATTAGGCCTAATATTGTCTAGTAGGGTTGTCTTACATTCTTGAGCTCAAGATATATTTTTATGGTCTCTCATAATTTTATATAGTTAAAAAATGTATATATAATTCCCATAAACATTCCTCAATCAAATATATATCCTTCTAATAGTTGGGAATGAAAATGGACCTCAACTTAGTTATAGGTTCCTTGAAGGACCCCTGAAGGACTAAAGGGTCTGTCTGCAACTCTTGGTGTCTAGAACACCTTGATGACCCTCAACCTTTATAACTTGGATTTTTATTATTAAATATAAATTTTAAAAATTATAAAACCATCTTTAATTATTTTCCTAGCTTCAATTTCACCTCAACCCATAATCTAGAATTGTAGGTTTTGGTGTAAGGGGAAAGTGCCCCCTATTTGAGATAAAATAGGGGGAACTTACCCTATTTTTTACTCTAAAAAAATTATTTGAAGGATTTACTTAAGTTTTATTTATGTTACATACCAAATTTTATCCTTTTACTCTAATAATATAGCCTTTAAATCCATCAAAACCTCAAACAGACTTTGCCTAGGAAATTGCCTGCAAGGTTTTGGAACATTGACTATATTTGTAATTGAAAGTACCTCTTCTTAGATATGTTTATGTTGGTGGGAGTTATTTTATGTTATTTTTAAAATTTTTACCATTATTTCACTCTCAATTTTATTTTATAACCTCTCCCACACTCTTTTATGCACTGGCACCCACAAGACTGAGTTTGTCATGGCTGACTATGACAACTTCTCCTCCTCCCTACCTGTAGGTGTCAATGTTATTAATTATCTTGTTCATAATTAAAAATTAATCTTATTTAATAATTTTACATCACTAAACATTCCAATCCTATAAATAATCTAAGTACATAACCATCACAACTACACACCAAGATAGGTCATTGCCTACTTGATTGAGACATGCTTGTTGGCCCTACTTTTAGGTGGAGGCGTCTATGATAAATCTTGCCTATGGTGTGTATGCATCTTATTAAAATATTTTGAGGTCAAAATATTTTCATTTTATCTATTTCATACCTTAAATACCCTTCAAACACCATCAAGACATCAAAAACTCACTTTTTCTTATCTGGTTGTAGGCACACATTATAAGGCTTATGTACAGACAAGGTAGGTGGATTAGTCTTGAAACCATTAATTATACATTTTCCCATGATCATGAGGTAACCTAATGTCACCTTAGTCCTCTTTACCAAAAAATTCTTTCAAAACTAGCCCTTTAGTTATTATTCAAAGAGACCTTTCATCCTCATACAATTGTAGGTGCCAATTGTATGGAAAAGGAGACCTATAGGTTTTCTATAGGCTAGTGTGGAGTTTCAAAATTGTATTTAATATTGTACTTATCTTCCTTTGTACCATGGTATGATTTTTACCCACAATAGTTATCTAGTATAGGTTATAGATCTTTTTAGTTATACTTTTGGTCTTAGGGGTCTCTTAGGCTTGGAAACCTGTAGATGACACTGAATGATTTTAGTGTGTAAAAGCATGACTTGAGAACCTCAAACACTAGGTAAATTTAATATTAAATTCACATTATATTTAAAGTGGCTATCCCCATAGTATGACTATCAAAATCTCATAATTAACCTTCCCCAAACCCACTCTTATATTTATAAATAAAATAAAAAAAGGTAAAATCTCTCTATTTTCTCACTTTAGGTAAAAGTTCAAAAACTCATATTATTCTATTTGGAAGGTTTACTCAACAAATAATTTGCTACCAAGAGTCTTAAACCTACTCCCCAAGCTATCAAATTATTTCATATTCCTCATAAAGAGTCAAATCTATCAATTTACTTCCATAAAAACCTTTGTAGTTTTACAAATGACACTTGTAGGTGGCTAACAAACAATAATTATGGTATTGTAAGGAAAGTGCATGATTCTTGCTCCATTATTTTTACCTTGATCATCAATTTCATCTTCATAATTCAAAAAATATGAAACAACATTCAATGCCTTCATATTTACATGGAAAACTTCCTTCAAGGCACCTGTAAGTGCATATTTCTAAGTGTAAGGTAGTGAGGGTGAAACTAGACAAAGAGCAACCCTAGAAGAGGATTCTTGAATCCTTGAGACTTAAAAAAACAATAAAACCATGGAAAACCTATGGAGAGGCTCTGAGAAACACTTGAAACAACCAACAATGTCAAACCAAAAAAATATATTTTGAAACAAGCTCAAACAGGGATCCCTCATGAATGCAAGAGCATAAAAAGCTCCTAGATTCTTAAAAATCATGGTTTTTACCTCTCTGAGGTTTTCCATGTTAAATCTTGTGTCAAACATCAACTTGTATTTTTTTCTTATTTAATTCACATCTAGATATTTTGTGTATGTATGTTCATATATATACTACATGAATATTATTACTGTGTCCTCCCCTTTAGATTATGTAATTCTTTAGCTACCTTTCAAGTGGTTCTAAAAATATTCTTTTAATTTGCTCAAGACCACATAGAAATTTTACATGGATAATTTTCCAGTCTATGGGGATTCCTATGAAGAAACCATCAAAAAATTGGAAAAATTTCTCCAATGTTTCCAATATAGTATCCTCTCATTGAGCCACGAGAAATGATATATGATAATGATAAAAGGTATTGTACTAGGGCATCATATATCACCTAGAAGAACAAAATTGGATCCAACTAAGATATAAGTTATTCAAAACTTTATCTTACCACAAATACAAAAAAATGTTAGGATATTTCTTAGGCTTGTTGGCTATTATAGATATTTTATTAAATATTTTAGTAAAATTGTATCTCCTCTATTTATTTTATTAACTAAATATGTTAATTTTAATTGGAATACTGAATGCTAATAAGTTTTTCAAGATCTTAATGATATTCTAGTATCAATACCTATGCTAAGAGGACCATATTAGAAAATACCTTTCAATATCTAAATAGATGCATCTAATACAACACTTGGGGTTATCCTTGGACAAAAAGATGGCCAATTGAATTATGTTATCTAATTTATTATAAAAAATCTCTCAGGTCTTGAACTCAACTAAATGGTAATGAAAAAATATTTTTTTATAGTAATAATTGCTATTAATAACTTTTGTCATTATATCATCATCTATCCTATTTTCATACATATAGATCATTCATTAAATTAAATATTTTATGAATAAACTAGTAATAAATGTTTGAAGTATTATATGGTTATTGCCACATCAAGAATTTGATATGAAAATTGTAGTTATACTTGGAAAGGATAATGTAGTTATATATTTCCTCTCCCACATAACATCTAATGAGAAAAATCTATAGGTTGATGATGTTTTTCCAGATGAAAAATTATTTTTTATTTCAATAACAACACATTGGTTTTTAGATATTGCTAATTATTCATCTATAGATAAACTTTTGCAATATTTTTCATCCAAAGAAAGTTGTAAATTGGTTAACCATAGTGGTCACTTTTCATAGATATTAAGGTATCTCTTTACATAAAATATAAATTAGTCATGCACTTGTGTGTTAGGGAAGATGAGGTATTTTAATTACTTCATGATTTCCATGATGAACCCTATAGGGAAAATTTTCAATAAAGATTACTGGCACTAAGATTCTTGAAACATGATAATATTGGCCTACTTAGCACATAGATATTAGGGAATACATCAAATGATGTGATAAATGTCATCGTATGGGGGAACCTACACAAACATATGAAATGCCTCTACAACCCCAAATTAATTTAGGCCTATTTGAAAAATAGGGACCAAAATATGTTGGGCCTATCGACCCTCTTTCTAATTTTAAAGAGTATATACTGGTTTGCAAAAACTATTATACCATATAGGTCAAAGTAAGGGTACCCATACATGTAAGGGATGAAAAATATGCTAAATTTTTGTATGAGGTGATTTTCACATGCTATGGAGTTCCATAATACATTGTCACTAATCAAGGACAATAGTTCACATTAGATCTAATCACAACATTTGTTCATGAGTATGAAATATGTCATAAGAAGGAAAATTCATATCATCTATAGTCCAATGGTTAGGTAGATGTCATAAAAAGGGAATTGGAGAATATCTTAACCAAGATAATAGCCTTACTCTATTGATATTGGGAAACTCAACTTATATAGGCTATTTGGGCATATAAAACCACATGGAAGACCTCTACAATGTTCACACCCTATGAATTTATCTAAGAGAAAAAACTATTTTACCTATAGAATTTGAGATAAAAAATCTAAGGACTACATTGGAAATTGACACAAATCTATTTAAAACTAAAAAAAATGGATCACTTAGTTTAATACATTGGATGAGCTTCATCAAGAAGATTTTTATCATAAAAAGGTTTTATAGGAACAAAGAGTTATGTGGTATGACAAGTTCATCAAGACACACATGTTTTAAGCTAAAGATTAAGTATTAATTTTTTTATTTAAAATACAAATATCAAAAAGATAAGTAAAAAATAGGATGGCTTGGTCTATATGAGGTCAAGAAAGTATTTTATAATGGAGTAGTCAAGTCATATACTATTGATCTAGCAAGATTTAAGTTGTTGGTCAACAATCACTACTTTAAATTATACAAGAAACATCAAACAAATAAATAATTCATTTGTATCTTTCAATAAGAATTTGAATTAAAGGTCATTGAGGATATGATTAAACTTTTTTTATAACTCTCTTTATGTCATCATCTATTAAAATATAAACAACAAAAAGCCTCAGGTGTTATTGGTAGTATTTGGTAAGAAAACTAGGATGTTACTTGACCAAACATTAAACAAAGATCATCCTAAGTGAAGAATTAACTTGCTGAATACTTAAGAATTAAAAATAAATAAATTAATATGAGTCACCTTATTTTATTCTATCTTGCAACCATGTGTCTAAGACCACAAAAGTGTCATTTCCCTTCCTGACTATATGTTATAGGTTCACCTGAGGTGCTACATGAAACTTTATAATGTTGACAATTCAACTTGAAACATCTAAGAAACCACATATATCACCATGGTTACATTTTTAGTATGTTAGATCCATGATGCCAATTTAGGCATTAGATCCTAGACTGACCTACTTCTTAATGTCCCCAGTTACTTTTATAGGTTGCATATTCATGTTTTCTTTCAAATTGGTGACTGATTAATTCTTTGGAGTAATGGTAGTAGGTATTTGTTTGGAATAAAAATAAATATGGCCTAAGTTTTTTTGGTTCTAACCACCTTCCTTTGGATGACCTAAAACCACTACAAGTGGTTCATTATCTAATATTCAAGACACTCATTGAATACCATATCTATTTTTTATGAAACATATGGCAAATAATTTTTACTAAATCTTCATGAACATGTTGCTTAATAATGAGGATGTTCACAATCTCACATTTTTTTAACATTCCCACCAAAATTATGTAGATATTGATCTTATAATAAGGCATTTCAGTATGATTACTTCTTCATTAACTCTCAACTATCCTATGCCATTGAATTTCATCACCTAAGCTGGCTTCCAACATTTGTACTAATGTGATTCCATGGTGCAACCTACACACAAGTATGAAAACATTCAATAGAGAACACAAGTGGTTAATCATTATAAAATCTAGGTAATTATGTTAATAATGTAATGTAGTATATGTATCCCATTTTCAAATATGATATGTCTATTATTTATATTATGTGTTAGCATAATTACCTACTCACTTAAGGTAGTTACCCAATTCCAATTTACCATCTTATCACACTTTTACATCACACCTTTCATCCCATCCTTTCACATGATGTCACATAATCCATTTACAGTCAATTTTTGGATTCATAAATATCATATCCTACAACTCATGTCATACCCCAATCTTTTCCAAATCTGAATTTTTTGTACTTAAACCTGTCACATCTAATTATTCTTGTTGTTGTGTGTCATATCTCCCTTGCCATGACCATCTACTCATTTCACTTGAGGACAAGTGGCATGAATTAATTTGGGGGGAATCATTCCATTTGTTTTATATGATTTATCTAGGAGGAATGATAATAATACCCACACATAAAAATGTTGAATGGACTAATAATGTTAAATCAATACACTGTCAAAACTCAAGAACTAAGGGAAAAAAATCATTCATTCCTTCATTCCAATTCCAAAACTAGTATTTGGGTCACCATATAACTACCTCATTCACACAAGCCTCTATTAAAATAAGAAATAGAGATTTACATAATTGAAGCATGAACTACAACAAGGAACAAATAAGATATAATGTGGGTCAATATTATAATGATATAACCTTATGAGTGCACAATCTTAAATAACTATCCACATGTGATGGCCATATTATGAAATGGAAATTGGTTAATACTATTAGAAAATTTTGAGGAATTTGACCTTGAAATTATCAATGCCTTTTCTTGGATATTAAAAAATTACACAACCATTATCAAAAAGTTGGAAATAGTCCTAACATAGTATTTTTTAGTTAAATCCATCAGGTCACCAATTACAAGGGAAATATGGAAAGACAAACATGTAGCCACAATGTTAGAGTGATATTTTGCACCATAGGAAAAGTATTATAATTTTATTCTTAGGGCACAAAAATAATTTCATTGCCTCATCCATGGCAATAAGTAGTCATCTTCATCTCCAAGTACATAACTTGTGAAGGTAGGTAATCCATTATCTATACATATCATTTGAATTTTTTGAGTCATCTAAGGCATGGGATCATAGTGACTTTACCCAAATATTTATTAAAATTCTTATGAAAAATGGTACTAAAATATAATAAAGGTAAGGAAATAAACTTATACCATCATTGACTCATCACTTTGATAGTCAAGAAAGTAATCATTGATAAGAAACATGATATTCCTTAAGTAAAAATTCATCATGTCATCAAACCTTCCACATCACGCTGTACTCACAACCACTAAAGTAATAAACCCAAAATAGTCTATCCCTTCATCTTCTAGACCTATAAAAAGATAAAAGGCTTCCAAAACATCCTATATTAGGCATTATAGATGCTCCCATAGGTTGATAAAAAAAGGGAAGTCATATTAAAATAATTCCATGATTGAAAGCTCTATTGATGAGGATAAATCATAATGTGAAGAAACTATGAGTGACATAGAAGAATTAGAAAAAAGTGAGTAATAAAGTGAAGAAGAAAACAATGAAGAAGTGGATGTTGGTGGTACAAAATCAAAGACTAAAGAATATTCTATGGAAGTGGAACCTAGAATAGAGAAAGAAAATCTAGAAAAAGATGAAGAAGAACCCATGAAGGAAGATGAAAAAGAGAAAGGGCCATTCATAGAGTCAAGTCATGAGGGTGAAAAAAAATAAACTATTGACAATAAGCATGTTTCTTTTGATGATAGTGAAACACATTCAAAACTCTTAGCTATGTATGAGGAAATAAAATCTTGTAGAGCTATAATTATGTTGTTTAAGGCTAGGGATAATGGGTTAGACCCCATGGCCAATATTTTAGAAGAGGAGGTAAGTAGAAAAGAGAAATGATAAATAAAACCACTAAAAAACATTCACCTATAACACACTTTTTCATAAGATGATCTCAATGGGCAAAGCCTATGATTCTTATCCCCTTAGCAGTAAAATTTTAGGTTACATACCATCTCTAATTTTTTGAGTTAGTTCATGTAATCATGTTATGCACTCTCAAAACCCAATTTTTCAATTTTTGGTCAGCTAGAGCAAGCCTTATTGACAATAATTCCCAAAGGCTTGGACTTGTGACCAACTGACCCAACCTTGTCTCAAACTAATCCCTCTATTCCAAATCAACCCATCTTCTAATTAATGTTACAAATATAGTTAAAAACCATAGAATATTTGACCCCCCACCAAAAAAATCTAAGGTACCACCTTTCTTCATTGAAATAATGTGCATTATCTAGGATAATAGGCTAAGAGGATTTGAAAATTCATCTAAGAACATGTTTTTAGATTTTAAAAACTATAATCATAAAATAAGTATAAATAATCTTAGGGAAATGATCTTGGAATAAAACATTTCTCATGAGAAGGTCATACAACTTATTTTAGAAGATATCTAGTCTCTAAAAATTCCTACCAAGAGAAATTTAAGAATTAAACAACACTATAAAACATTCCAATTTGTTTAGTTTACATGTCAGTAGATGTTATTTAAACTTTAGGGTGAAGAAATAAAACTTCAAGGTGATTAAATACCATCAATTCCCTATTGTTGATATTTACCTTAAACTAATCAATATAGCTGTAAATCTAAAACAAAACAAAATGGTTGCATATATTTTCAAAAAAGAATATGGTCTTTCCATTAACATTTTTATGCATACTAAGAAACTTATACATGTTTTAGTGAACAAACAAGATATGCTCAATGGTGGAGAAGACAAATCTTATGAGTCAACTAGTCAACCTACCCTTCAAAAATGGATTAGTTAAGAAATATTGTGGTCTCTCAATTTTGGATTTCAAGACACTTTATCACTATTTATCAATGTCATTGATCTTTAATGACATACCACCATAGTTTTATTAGTTATTATGTGGTTATGTTTAGTTTATTAGTTTATGTTTAGAATTTTTCTTGTATTTTCTTAGTCTTTTTTTGGTATATTCTCATAATGCTTTAATGGAGAAAGTATATTGATTTCACTATTTTTCTTGTATGTAATTATATATATATATATATATATATATATATATATATATATATATATATATATATATATATATATATATATATATATATATATATAAATTTAATTTTATATATTCTAATACATCTCTATGTTGTCAATAAAAAATGGGGAATGTGGTAATATCAACATGGAGTTATGCCATATTAATTTATAATCTTGTTGAACACAAAGTTTCTTGAACTAAATTGAGTACCCAATAAACATTTCATAATAGAATTTTTTTTTTGATCCAATAACATTCATGAATTAGAAATTAGGTCAGTTAAATAAATTAGAGATGTAATTTGGATTTCATTTTTAAGTACAATATATTTTTTCCTCTAACCATGTTAAGAATTGTTTGGATAGCTCATAACACTATCAATTTAAGAATAAATAATGGTGAATTTCATTGATGACATTAAATGAGAGATTTAAGGTCTCTTTGTTGCTCATGAGAATATTAATTTCTACCAAATGCTACTTCAAATGGTGTATAAAAAGGTTATACTAATAATAATTAAGTATAAATCCAAAAAATCATAATTTAGAACCCTTAATAAATCCCTAATATATATTATTTTATTGAAATAAAGGACAACAAAAAACATCAAAAGCAAGATACAAATGATCCAAGATGGAAGGATGAACTCATGCTTGTAGAAATAAGTGATCAACCCTAGAAAATAAAAATTAATATTCTATTTATGCATGCTAAGAAACATTGAGTGAAAATTTACCAAAACATAATATTCCTATGCAAATGAAGTCTCTTGATAAATACCATGACATCATTCAAAATTGGAAGAGAGAGTGTGGAAGAGAGGAATCTTATGCCATTGGATTATCCACTTGATCTTATCCAAATGTTTTTATAATTACTAAGTTATGACACCAGGGGTGGAAATACATAATTAACCAAATAAACTAATGTCATGTTCATCTTAATGCAAATTGAGTCCACTAAAAAGAGACTTTTTTTTAAAGGGCATTAGTTTTTCATGATGTTCAATAAATAAAACATGCACATTTCTAGTCTAAGATAACAAATTCATCACCCAATTGGAAACCAAAGGAAAATTATCATGTTTTTATAGGTTTGTTGACTTAGAAAAAGTCTTGAGGTATCAAATAAAAATACAAAGTTGTTTGCAACTTCATTATCATTCCATAATATCTAATGAAAGTTAATCAAATCCATGTGAATCAAAAAATATAAATAGGCATCATCCAAAATGATTCCATTTAAAGATAATAATTAGATCCCACTATCAATGTTCATACACAAATAAAATTACATATCGATTCAAAATATTATTAGCAATCATTACCATGATATAAGTTATCAATTTCCTCTTGAATATGTTGTAAAAGTTGTAAACTATTAATTTTTTCCATTAACTCCTCATACTCTGAGTTTCATGAGCTATCCTATTGCATTTTTTGAATCACATACTTATAAAAATATCTCCAAAAAGTGACTTTTCAAAGTATCTTTGTCTAAATACTCCCTAGTGTCTAATTGCAACATGTGCATTTATAACATGTGAATAACCTTCAATGAAGATATTGTTAAATTGATATCCACCACTAATTTTAGCTTGACCATTAATCTTTTTCCCTTAAAATATTTTTGAATATACAAAACCCTCAAGGCCACAACCTCCCTGCTTGAGTTTGTAAGAATACAAATTTCTCCTGCAACCCAAATATTTCCTTTCAAGAAACTATATAAATAAATTTTCAACCATCCCTTTGGGGTACAGCACCACTTTGTGTCATTCCTCATTTATTTATTTTTAATTGTCATACTTTCCATTATTTTTAGAGTAGACCAATGGTAGAGAGTTAGAACCTCCCTAGGGCCAAGCCACACCATTCATTATTGATCAAAACAAAAAAAAAAGAGTAGAGTAACATTCTACCATCTATTATTTCCAAATATATAATAACCAAAATGTATGTAAAATTTTATTGAGAAAATGTGAGCAAGCCTTACTTATCACATGTCTTCAAAACATCCAACTTAATCAACACACCTCTTTGTTTGACTAACATAATTTGGATAATATCATGACACAAGATGATGTAGATGCAATAAATTGAATAGGTGAAATAAAGAGAGACTCAATCATAACCTATAACAACTAAAATCTAGTTTTTCAGGGTGTATAACTATAAGCTTAAGATTTGGGATCTAGTTGAAAGTACAACAAAATAACTTTGAAGTAGATTTTAGGATAAATTTAATATATGTGATCAAAATAGTTTCTTAATTTATTTCAATTTGTAATTAAAATAAAAGAAGCATACTAACTAGATAATAACATTCAAATATGAAAATTTCACTTGTAATTTGTAATTAAAAGCAAATAAGCATATAAAATAACTAGATATTAACATACTTTTATCCCCCAAATTTCATCAGCCTATAAAAATTTGGGTACCCCATTTAAATTTGATTAAAATTCAAGTTGGTAGAGGAAAACTTTGGAAGAAGAATGTTTTCAGACTTAGATGTTTTCTTCTTCATTAGTTTTAGGGTTCCAAGACTATAGTGAAATTATCAAAACCCAATGGCTATGATGCAGTCATAAAAAATAGTTGACTACCATGCAATCATTTAAACTTGATGATTATAATGGACACATTATAGGCATCAAACCTTGATTGACATAGTGTAGGTATTAGACCTCGATGACTATAATGTAAACATTAGATCATGATGACTAAAATGTATCCATCAAGCCCTAATAGGTGTGGTGTAAATGTCTTACCCCACCTCAAACCTCATTAATGAAGGATAATTCTAGTGCATCTGAGGGTCTCCTTGACCCTCACTATTTAATTAAGTCCAACTCATTTTGTATCATTCATACATCAAATTTGGAAGCTCTACATTTGCCTTTCTTCATTCTCAAGGTTTTTCAATATTTACTTCACATTTGGAGATTATTTTTCTCAAGTTTTATTCCAATTTATTTAAAGTGAGTGTACCTATGGTTTCATAGGGTTCCACTTTTAAGTGATGAATTTTATTACACTCATTCCCTTTGTTTATTTGATCCCACCATTTGAGATTCTTCACCTTGCATCAAATCCTCCTGACTACATTGCAACCTTGAAACCTCGATGCCAAAATTTACTGACTACATTTACTTCCTCTAATTTTTCCTCCCAAAACCCCAACATCAGAGTTGTTTCCCCTCGTCACATCAAATTTGCCTAACTAATTTTTATCCCTAAATCCCCAATGCTAAAATTTATTAACTACATTTTAGTCCCCTGATTCCACCTCTTGAAACCCTAACATTAGATTTGTTTCCCCTCTTCACATTGACATTTCTTGACTACTTTTTATCCACAAATCTATAATGCTAAAACTATCTGACTATATTATAGTCCCATGCTTCCACCTCCCCTCCCTCTACCTCTCATTTTTTTCTATTTTATTGTTCCTATTCACATCCCACTTCCCTATTCCCTACTCTCCCTTACCTATGAAAATCAACAAATGTTTGTAAATCTTAGGAAGAAAGGAAATGAAAAATCTAGTGAAATGAAATCCTAATTTCAAGGAGTCACTCCCCCCTCTAACATTGATTCTAACATTGACCAAGTCACTAATATAGACTTGGGTCACATTGACATGGAGGACTTCTAAAAAAGGATAAATGATTATTTCAAGGATGATTGGACACAAAGTATTTATGAAAATATCCTTCCTCAAGTTGTTGCATCTCCAATATCTGTACATTGCCCAAAGCTTGTCATGACCATGGTGAGTAATTATGACATAGATAGAAGGGAAGTTCATATTATTAGATAAGGGTTCATATTGATGTTTGGAATCAATTAAATTGAATAAATGTTAAAGAATATATACTATGAGGTTTTTGTTGAAATCACTCCAGAGATAACCCAACTATTTCATGAATAAAATAAAAAATTGTTATCTCAGGTCCTTAAATAAACATTGGGTTGTTAAACCTAAACCCTTAGTGTCTAGGGTTATTAAGCTTTTTTTAGACAATATCTCAAGATTAAAATCAATGACATTATCACTATCCTAAAGAGGGTGGAAATCAATCCCACAATAAGGGATTATAATGAATGGATGTTTCAATATATCCAAATTTTTCATGTTAACAAGTAATATATCAACTAAATTGAGTTTATCAATGATTTGATCCACAAGTAGCTATGTGAAGTGATCACTATCCATAAATTTTATATGATTTCATACCTCATTTATATATTTGTATGAATACGTTTATATAATGGGTTGACCACATTATGGCTATTGTATTCCTCTCATATAAATGAGTATTACTCCTGGTTGAGAGAGAGAGAGAGAGAGAGAGAGAGAGAGAGAGAGAGAGAGAGAGAGAGAGAGAGAGAGAGAGAGAGAGAGAGAGAGAGAGAGAGAGAGAGAGAGAGAGAGATAAACATTTATATAGAGTCAATAATGGTTTTATTTATTTAATCATTCAAATTTTTGAATTATATCCTTGAAATAAACATTTCTTAATTGATACTACCACAATTTTTAAGATGGGGTGGTTGGTTTATACAATTTCCCACCTTATCTTACATCAGGGTGTGTAGGTGTGAGTCTTCTTCATACATGCTTATGAATTTTATTGATGATATATGGAAACTCATGGAACTAATATGATAATTGATGGATAAACACAAATTCTTATTTTCAAAGCATAAGTATGATAGGATTCACTTTCCTATGACTATTAGTAAGTACTCTTGTGCCACACTACATAAAACTAATTTTTTTGAATCACATAAGGTATGTGTCACACTCTAACCATTTCATAGTCAAACCCCATTTGGTATAAGACAAATATTTGAATCCCATTTGAGTGATTTATTTAAACACTTTCCCTACTATGAAGATTTATGGATTGATTATGATGATGAAAGAGAGGTTAGAATCCTTGATCATACTCGCTTTACGTTGGAACAAGTAATCAAGCATAATATTATGGATATCCCTAAAGACATGGATATTGAAAGTGATGGTGAAGTGTTGGATGAATGGTTTTTCATATGGAATCAAGACATCTCCTCTCCCTAAGGTTTATTAGAGTCAAGTGGAGATAACATCTTTGGAGAGCCATAATCAAGGAGTCTTTAGGAGAACTTTGGTATAGCTTGAAAGCAAAGGGGTAGATGTAAAAAATGGTAGAATTCCTCCACCTTTGAAAGATATGGATATATATCCTCTAAATCCAATAAAGTAAAAGGAAATAAAAGATCAAATGACACCTTATATCACTACAATGGATACTATTGTGATATAAGTGACTGAGGAAACTTCACCTCAACTTGAAAAGTAGTATTTGAAGTTTAAACTCAAGAAGTCAACTAGTGGGAAGGGTACACTTAGGATATCAAATATGTTGAGTGAGAAATTTAAAAAGGTGGTTAATTCATAAGGGTTGATCAAGAACACTAAATTATAGTTCATGATTGTGGATCCTCAATTATTAAACCCTAAAGGATCCCCTTTAGTAGTAGTATCTCCTTTGACTTTAGTTAAACTATAAGAGGCTCCTCCTCATGCCAAATCCAAGGAGGTAATTTAATCTATTTATAGAGAAGGAAAATATCTTCCAAAGATAAAAAAAAACATATTCTAAAGTGGTGAAACACTTACCTATTATTAAAGAAGAGGAGATAGACACATAAATATTTGGAGATAGAAGTCACACCTCCTCCACAAAAAAAAGAAAGAATGAAGCTTGTGGTAGATCCAGATCTTGTTGTTAAAGAACAAACACCAATAAAATCATCATCATTTCAATAGGAAATTTATATTGGAACACCACAATGGTTGAGTAAAATTTTAAAAAAGTGGAAAAAGATGGTTCCACCATTGGAAATTGACTTCAATACCCTTTTTCCTCCACATCATTGAGATGTAAAGAAACCCAAATAGGTTTATCATATTAGTATATATGAACATGGTGACAGGTATGTTGAGGATATTGTCCCCCCATCTAAAAAAATTGAAATATGAAATTATAGTTGTAGATTATTAGGTTTCACTTGTTCATGTTGGCAAGGCCACTCATGAAGGTCTAAAAGAAAATGTGTAGATAGCTATTGGTTCCTTGATCAAAATTTTTGATCATGATAAGACAAAAAAAGATCAATTAAAGGCTAAAGTAAGCCAACTAATGTTAGTAATACATAGACTGGTCAACCCAACTCAGCCTCAACTTTAAGACTAAATTTTTTATATTAAAACTCTCCAAAAAAATTGATAAAATATGAAACATGGGTAGAGCCAATAAATAATGGCGAGAAAAATATCTTGAACAAGGGAATAAAACAATAGCCTCAGTTGTTAAAGTCTATTCATGATCAAAGAATAACATTAATACACTTATAGGAAAGAGGCTAGATACAAAGAGGAGTCAGGTAAATTGAAAAATTAGCTACCATAGTTGTAAACCCTAGGAAGAGTAGATGAGGATACTCTGGTTGATGAGAGAGTCTTGACTGAGGAAGACTTAGGATAGTAAGTTGAGTTTTTGGGGTTAATAAGATACATAATCAAAACTATATAAGAATCCTTACGTAATATTAAGGAATCAAGAATCTTGGTAGTTAACCCTACTTATGATATCTATGAGGTAATTAAAAAACTCCCATGTTCATTCTTGGGAAATGAAGAGAAACTAATTTCCATGGGAGATATACAAGGAACAATCAAACAATTTCTTGATCAAGAAACTCACCCTGATTCAACATTCAATTATTGATCAATTTAAATATCTATGTATTTATATAATCTACTTGAAAAGTTAGACAAAGATTTGAATAATTTAAAAATAATTCCCCAACAAATGATAAATTTTTAAATAGAGGATAAGATTACTTATCAAAACTCTAAAGGTCCAAACCATGATAAGGTGGATAACATATTGTAGAAGTTTTAGGAGTATGAAGAGAAATGATAATATGCCATCTAGTCAAAAACCATCATGGTGGATGATGAAGAAGTAGATGAAGAACATGTACCAGAGAAGACACCCTGACTTGTAACTTAGAAGTTCTTTCTATCATGACCTTCTTTGCAGGTTGAGGGCCATGTTTTAGTTTTAAGGCTTTTATAGTTTTGTATACAATTTGATCATGCCAAACTGTAGCTTAAAATGTTTAACTAATTTTATTTTTAGAATTTGCTCTCTAGGTTTTAGGATTTAAACTTCTTATATATAGGAAGGTTGTATGGCTTTGAAAGGTATGTCAATATTTATAATTTTTATAAGAAGAGAGCTTTTGGAAAGAAGATAAGAGGTGTTTTAACATTTTAGGACTTAGTGAATGTAAATCCTATATTTTTAAAGAGTTGAGTGTATTAAATTAGGGTAGAAATATGCAATAAATATAACCATTAATTTTTTATAGAATTGAATTAATTTGACCTTTCTAAAAATAGTAATAAATAATGCAAATAAGAACTTATCTAGAAAATGATGGATATGGATGATCTGGAAGCTAAAAATTGAGGTAGAGGGTAGTCTAAGTGTTGTGAATAGGATTTGAGTGTAAAAAACCCTCTTAGATAGTATCACTATGTGGTGTTAGTGTCACTATTTTGGTGGTAGTGTCCTCTATAAAGTATTATCATGTGTTTTTGGGTACATTTATGTCTAAATCTATAAGGTCTATTCTTACATGCATAAGTTATAAAACCTTGTATATTTCCTATTTTGATTGAATTTGTAGTAAACCCTAATATTCCATATTTCTAGGGTATACAATTGATACAAGATGAAAAATGAGTTTATTAGTGGGGTCAGATGGACATCCTCAACACCTTAATATGAAGAGAGTTGCCTACATACTAATAATTTAAAGAGGGATCAAGCCCCTATGTAGTTATCCCCACCTAAGTGTTAGTGCAAGTACAAGTGAAGTTAGAATGATAGTTGACTTTAGTGATTTGAATGTGCTTTAGACTAAAAATATGGGTAATCTAAGTTTATGAATGTTGTAGATGGTAGTATACAAAAGGAAGGTAGAATAAGGATTGATAACCTTAATTATATACAAATTATTATAAGTTTTCATATGTAATTTGTATCTAATTTTTATTTAGTGGTTAGAGGGCTAAAATTCATGTATTTATACTATTTTGGTGCTTATGAGGGTGCTAAAAGTGGTCTAGGCCAAGCTTAGGAGGTATAATATTTAAAAAGACATGCATTTGTGAAAAGAGGAGAGAAAAAATATTAGTTCCGTTATTGGGACACTAGTGTCATGTGGTGCTACTATCTCTATTATGGCACTAGTATCCAAGTGGTTGAACACTAGGCATACAGGGCTAGGATTTAAGAATGAAGGTCTGCGACTATTTTAAGGATGACTAGGGATTCCTATGGCCCACATAAAGGCTAGATAAGTGTGATAATAATATATTGGATAGGTCTAGGGCCAAGCTAGTGATAGATGGTCTCAAGTAGCACTTAAGTGTCATTTTTAGGTGATTACATTCCCCCTCCTTTATTATAGAAATGTAGCAAAGAATAATGACTAGGATAAAGCAAAATTAAGTATACCTAGACTTACCTAAGAGGTGAAGCACATGAAGTTGGGTCTGAGTATGTAAATCATGATACAATGTGTGTCTTGTAAGTGTGCATAAATTGATGCTTACTTAAGAGATATTAAAAGAAAAGATAAAATTTAATAAAGAAGTAAAACTAGGTAAAACTAAGTAAATGGATTAGAGAGAGGAAAAGAATGAATACACCTCATTAGGTACATAAATCAATGCATAAACTTGGTGACAACCTCTCTATGTGCATATATAGTGATCAATCAATGAATAACTTGGAAAAAGCTTATGGCTTACTCAATCCTCATATGTGGGTGGCTCAAAAACTCAATCTACATTTGGATCCATCATTTCATAACCTTATTTGGTGAATCATGACCTATGGATAGCTTAGATTTAACTAATGGTGTGTCCAACCCTCTCATGTAAGTGGCTCAAGAACTTAAGTAAACTATGAATCCATATTTTTCTACCCATGTGTAATAGATGCATCTAAAACTCAAAATAAGTAATGTTTCTAGAAGTGTTTAAATGGAAATGTCTATTCTAAATCCACTCAAGTATATTATGTGGATCCAAGCCACTTAAGAATGCCAACCACTACAAATGGAGTAAGGCATGAAACTAGTGTGTAACCTAGAATATGATGCTATATGTATAAAATGTAGAAAATGACATGAAATTTATCATTCCATTTGATCAATAGATGTTTAAGTGATTATATATAAATAATGTAGTATGCACATTCCCCTAAATTTTATTTTTGATCATATGGATTCTATAATGAGTTGTAATAATCTATATCTGAGTATCTAAAATGTAAATATGAATGGTAATGCTATGCATGATGCCCCTAATATGAATAAACTAGTATTAATATGATCTAAACTAGCATGAATCTAAGATAAACTAAGTAAAATTGATAAATATATATTGAATCTATGCAACCCTATGTTGTACCTTCTACACCTTTTTTAACTAATCTAGATTTTTATGAAACTAAGGTTACAAGATGATAATACCATATTTTAAATAATAGCGCCATACAGCACTAGTGTCCCAATTTGGGCACTAATTTCTGTCTACTTTGATCTCTATGAAATTTTACTAATCTTTGTGTCATTATTTTACCACTATGGTTACTTGAGTTTGATTTTTGTAATATGAGCCTATGTGATGAAAATGTATTATGAATGCATTCTGGTAGCTGATCTCTATGACAAACCCCTATGAATGTCCCTTATTTTGAGGGGAGGTTGTGAACATGTATAAGAACTATCCTAAAAATAAAAATATCTAAAAAACGTGTGTTAGCTAAAGCATATATAATAATCCAATATAATGTGCATACATAACATCAAAATGTAAGATAATTTGAGTCTAAATTTGTGATGTATGTTATGTCTAGCATTCACAAGGCTATTAATATAGATATAATAATGTATGTAATAATAAATTTGAGTAATAAATGAGTAGTTACCAAGGGGTATGGGGAATGATGTCCATCATCACACCCAAATAGGAAGGAGATATGCATGAGGTCCCTCATGACATCTAAAACTTGAGTGTGTAACAAGCAAAAGACAAGTATCATGGCCATGATGTATATAAGAAAGCATACATACAACCCACACAAGCCATGTAAAGTAGGCCAAGGGGTGAAAATACAAGGGGCATGGGCACATGTCACTAAACATAATAAAGCAAGACATACAAGGACGTGTTCAAATACCTACATACACAAATAATAAACAAGTTGGCTTAGATCCACATAGAAGGACATTTTCAAATGTCTATATACATAATAAGGAGAGAAAACATAGGGATATGAGCACATGTCCAAAGAATACATACTATGAAAATAAATGGTGTAGATCCAAAGATAAATGGAATATTCAAATTTCATAGACTAGAAGAAACATATAGACATAATCAAATATAAACTAGGAAATCTAGAAATGAAAGTATGCATGAACATGCACTACAAATATGTGTAAGAGCTATGATGTACATATATTGAGTTTAAATTAGTAATAAATAGTAACAAATTTGAGTAAGTGTAACATGATCAATATCATGATATAAAAATGTTAAATATGTGATGTAGAGGCTAGAAAGATGTAACACGGTGATCAAAATTGTGTATAGGGTTCCATTAGATGGGTGAATGTGTCAAATAAAGAACCCATATAGATATGTATATTCCCTAATGGGTAGATAATAGAAAATATGGATTGGTGTAGTGGACCTGAGTCTTATAAGTAATCTATAAGCACTCAACAAGAATAAGTGAAGCATGTTTGTATGATAAAAACTAACTATACTAAGATAGCTATCATATGTAATATCTATAAAATGTGAAAAGTGTAAATATGACAATGCATATAATCTACAATTTTATGTTTTATAAGTAAATATTTGAATGTTTTTATGTTTTTTAAAATATTAATTTTTTTTGTATTTTATATACATAAGCTATGTACAAGCAAGAATAAAATGAAACTATATACAAGGAGAAAGAGGGAAATAAAGTATGTATAAAAATGGAGGAACAATACTAACAAATGAGTCTCATGGGAGACTCACTATCAATGTGGCTTGTGTTAAATAAAGGGAAAGTGATCATGTGTGCTATATTAAAGGGTAACCAAGGTCCCAAAACCTACTATATTGAGTGATCTATATCTAGCCCTGCCTATGGTGAAACTGAGTGTTGTTTCTTGTAGCCATCTGGTAGAAGATGTTGTAGCTAGTATAGATGCCCTATGGTGAGAATTATAAGAACTTAATGAAACTTATATCTGAATAAAGTGAGTATAGGGTGGACCTCTAGAATCTTCCACATATCTCTAACGTAGGGATCTCTATAATAATGGTCTCCATGGGAGAGTATGCATATGTGAAAACAATATAGGAGTAAATCTTGCCTACATTGGTGGTTCCAATAAAATCTTTGGTTTAATGATAGAAAATGTGCTTGGAGCTATAATCAATAAATATTTTATAGCTAGTAACTAAGCTATAACTAGTAACTGTGTTGTAACTAGTAACTATGATGTAACTACCTGTATGATAGGTAAATGATACTCATAAGAAAGACTCTCAACTATGACCACCTGATTTGTATGTATATATTTTAGGCATTTATGCATTGTGTATGGGATGGATTGCAACTGTTATATCTATGGCCTACCTAGTAACATGTCAAATATGACTACACTAGGTACTACTAAGATTTTAGTGGCCACATGTGCTGGTCTAACTTGTAGTGGAAGTACAATCTCCCTAATGGAGATATAAACATGGCCACTAAAATAAATAATAATTATGTTTGTAGGAGATATATCATTATCTAAATACCCAAAATGCTATATAAGGGTGATTGTGCACATGTTAATACTTGACCCATTATCAACCATAACACTTATGATATGATGATGATCTATGTAGGATCATACAAAGAGTGCATATAAATCTAAATCATCATCAATAATCTCTTGCTTTGAGAAGGTGATGAGTGGTTTAGCTATAACTATATAATGATACACACCAATGATATTGTGTAGTGGGTGTGCATCCTCTATATTAGTTTGATATGATGTTGGTGGTGGATATGTCTAATATGTGTAATAAACACCTGAAATGCCCCTACCTCATTTGTTGTATGCTTTAGAAATATATAAGAGAATATTTTCAATGCCTTAGCTTTAATTTTTTGAATTTTGGGTGCCTCTATAGGTGTGACCACATCAATAATGTTAGCCTTTATGAAATATTGTATCTTATTTTTCAAGATGATGCATCCATTTTTTGTATGTCTTAGTGCCTTGTGATATTAAAAAAATGCATTGGAATCACAATTATTTGGAAGAGGTCATGTTGTATTAAAATATTTGATAAGAAAGAGATATATGACATTAAATTCAAATATCTATTTTAAAATACGTGCTAATAATTCTAGACGGTTGGTGAAAACTATACAAGGAGGAAATGACTAAACTAGGTGAGGAAATGGCTCTGAAGCTATGTTAATTATGTCCTTTAGATAATTATTATATTTAGTGTCCCTTAACTTGTATGGAGGCTTAGTATAACTCTTATTATTTGATTCCAATCCACTTGTATATTTTAGTTTGCCCATGGAGAGAAGCTTGACTTCTCTTTATTTCACTATGTGACATACATCTATGAAGGTTGGAAACTTATTAAATAAGATAACTTCATGTAATATTTGTAGTAGGCTCTATTTTAATACATCTTAGATCTCTTTATCTACCATGGGGATAGTCAACTTAGCTAATATAATCTTAAATTGTGAGACATATTCGATAATAAGCTCATTTGATTTTTGTTTCAATTATGTAACTCAAGCATATGGGATATTATCACTGATGTTTATTGAGACGTGTGATAAAAACATATCTTCTAATGGATTGGATGTAATTATAGACTAATTCAGTAGATCATAAAACCATTATAAGTTATAATCCTTTAAATTACATGGAAACAACTTAGTGAAGATCCAATCATTGGACATGTAATCCAAACATGTTATGTGGAAAGTTTAGAGATGTTATTCTGGGTCACCCTTACCATTATAAAATATAAACTTAGGTGCCATAAATTTTGATGACAAATGAGTTTCCACTATGTGATGCACCAAAGGTGTGTGTAAAATAATATGAGAATACAAGGCATTTTATGGCCTAGTGGCTCTCTACTCAAGATGTAACACCATATCCTATAGAGATTGAACCTCTTGCATAAGGGATTGTACATTTGGAGTGGAGGAACTAGACATAAGTGGTGTAGCTATCATTGAAGGTTGTTGAGTTACAATTGGTTGTTATGCTAGCTGAGCTATGTTAGAGGTATAAACCATTAAAGGGGGGAGGGGTGAATCAGTGGTGGCAAACAATCCAAATCAATTTCTAAACCCTTCAAACACTTAAGCATTCAATACAACCATTCATGAAACATTCAAGATGTTTATAATAATTAATAACTAGATGATGCAATAATACACACATAACACAAGATCTATGTGGGAAACTCTCTTGGGGAAGAAAACTCACTCTCAAGCCTACAAACACATGAACTACTTGTCCTATAAGAAGTATGAAAACATGGCTGTTTCCATAAGGAGTACCTACCCCTAGGATGGCCAAGTCCTTCTAACTAAAATTTAGTGAAACGCTTATTCCACAAGCATCACCTATCCCTAGGATTGTCAAGTCATTTTGACTAGGCTTTATTGAAACACATATTGCATAAGGAACACCTACCCTAAGATGGTCAAGTCCTTCTGAATAGGCTTTAGTTAAACACCTATTCCATAAGGAGCACTAGCCCCTACAATGGTCAATCCTTATAACCTAGATATTTAGCATCCTCCCAACACCTATTATAATAACATATCCACCTTTGAACTGATGTCCTCAACACTTGATGATGGACTTATAATTTTTTAACCCCTACAAAACACCCTCTCTATCTCATACACTCATAAACATCTAAAACCACCTTTTGGATCAATCTCCATTTCTTAAAAAGAACTTTTTCATAACCTCAACAACATGATCAAAAGGTCATACACATAATCTACACTCTGATCTACCTCTCAAATCAACCACCAAGCTCACATAGACATCATCTATCCTTCACTCATTATTAAAGCATCTAAAACATCCTTTTAGATCAGTCTGGACCTCTTCACTCATACTAAATCTTCAAACCTATAAGAGCACTATTATCACATCATAAATATGACCTATAGGTCATACACATAGTCATCAACCTGCTCTTCTCTACATCCCATCCACCCACCCTTTCTTCTTTCCTTCACTTTACAACTCTCTCACACACCTTTATTTTCACCTTTTATAGATCCTTCATGATTATTATCTTCTAGGTCATCCATAATACTTGCCTTAACCCTTAAGACATGTTACATATCTCAATACCATTCCCTTAAGTTGGCCATAGTATCCATGGTTTACCTTAAGTAATTACACCTTTCAATTAGGCCTTAATAGCCCTTATAGGTCTTATGGAGACCTATTCATCCATTTAGCACTCCATTGAGTAAAATAAGAACACAAGATCATTTTTAAATACATGGGTCCACTCCATATGATCCTTATGACATCCTCAAATGATTACTCCCACCAAAACACTCTTCTACTAAAGCAAAATTTTCTCAAATAACATTTTGTACATAAGAACACCATGAACTAACACATAATCAACTTCTAAGCATTTGTTCATACTAAATATAGATTTTTCAAACCTCAAAAATCCATTTGGATCATCTATAGGGAGTATAAAACACTATATAATATCTAAATCCCCTTGAAACATCAAAATGCTATCAAAAATAGCTTAAATATCCTTCTTGGGTCACTTAGAGAACATGGTTAGATATATAGTCAACTTTTGAGCTCAATAAATTTGACTATATAAATATCCAAACCTTCTAACTAGGTTTTATGGATGAATCTTGAAGTACTATACAACATTTTTTTTACTTCAACTTCTAATTCATCCTATATCAAAAGTTATGGCTCAAACACTATAGACTAGTTTTTCCCTTTGCTAAATTCAAATGCCAATGGTCACTCTTAAACATCAAACAGTTTGCCATCATCTTGTGTCATCACATCACTTGAATGAATACACATCATCAATCTCCCTTTAAAGTAGCATAATATTTAATTTTTCTCACTATTAAACATTGATCACTTATCATCATCTTGCTACTTCTTGATAGTTTGGAATAAACATGATCAGTCGATCTCCTCGGATCAGCCAAGTCTTTATCTTGAAATGCTTACCTTTAGATCTTGATCAAAACTCCTTTAATTATGATGATTTGTACCCTCACATTTATTTTGAATAAATTATGATTAATCCATGTGGTTAGCCTACTTGGTAGTCCCATGTGCTTTATTTACTCTTTGACTTGTCCCTTACTATTGATCTTCCTAAGTACGAACTATTACTCAACGTTGATCTTTTGTTAGATTAGCGAGCTTGAGAAACTTGTCACTAGCACATGCAACCTTTAACATGTTGACTTCATACAAACTACTAAATAAATATGTATTATTAATCACTCACCATTATATCTTCTATACCAATGACCTCAAAATTTAACATGATTAAACTTGATGGTATCTGACCCATCACAATTTGTTAGAGCAATTTTGAAGTTTTATAACTTGAGCTAGAAATCACATCAAGAATTCAAATTTTCAAGGTAGATTATTATAAATATATAAAACATATCCATGTAAACCTTTTATCATTATTTACTTTATTCATATCTAAATTAAATGCACAAACTTGCTAGTTCATTCATATTTGCATGATGTGCAGTGATGGTCTGGTTAAGTATAAAAACTTAGTGAACTTCTATTTGAGAGGAAAAATTTTGACCCACATATATTTAGCTACAATTAACATCATGACCTAAAATTTAAAACATATCAAATTGGGACTAATGTGATCACACCCATATAACCAACTTCCCATGACTCATCCATACATGACAATAATGATGTTACCAAATTGTTGACTCAAATGTTTTTGCCACTAGACCCAAAATGTCTAGATGAAAACTATGAACTACCAAATGAAATAAAATCATGCACACAATAATTAAAATAATATAAGACCTCTTATGGGACATATTTTATATCCTTAAATCACCATACTCATCCCTAAACATCCTTAACCATGCCAAAACTAAAGATCAACCAAGTCTACTTCAAGTATACTAAGACAAGTACACTACACATTTTGTCATTGATACATATAATATAAAGACACTTCATCTAATCACTTGGAAACCTCCATGAAATAATTGAGAACTCTCTAAAAATCTCCCCTTTTTTCATTAATGTTAAGACCCATCTTACAACTCACCTTACTTCTCTCTCTTCAATCACTCTCATAATATGAACCTTTTCTCCCTTTAACAAAATGAAAAAGTGGACACAAATTGATCTTGGGGACCTAAAAATACTAAAAATAGTAGAGGAACACCTTATAAATATGACACAAACTCCTCCTTACCTTGATCCTACCTATTCTTACCTTGACAACTTCCTCTTACTAAATACCAACACTCTTTTCAACCAAGCACTACAACTAATGAATAAAGAACACACAAAAGCACTAAAATCTAATGGAAATCACCAAAAAAAATATAAGAGGTTATTCCCCTAATATATTTGAGCCATTCAACCTCTTGAGCATGTTTATATCTTAACACACCATGAAGAACCACCATAGGCTTACTAGCCCTCTCTCAAATCACCTAAAGGACCACCAAAAAAACTTCATACCAGTCACCAAATAGGAATCATGATCTAAACCAAGTTTATAAATCACCTTGAAATACTCATGCCTTTTAATTTTGGAGAAACTGAGCAAAAACATCAAATCTTCACACTAGGCCTATTTAGACTCCTTGTAGCCCTACTTGGAACTTGTAGAGCCCACAAATTTTAGTAGACATATTTTCAAGACCTAAGAATTCATATATAGAGAACTATCATATTCCCCCTTAATTATAACAATTTCCATCACTTATATCCTCCTTTGTAACATACTTCATTCACAAATCTACTAACCAATTACACCTCCATTTTGATAAAAAAAATGAATAATTTAAAAAACTCAAACCTTAAAATCTTTATGAATCTTGATTTGAAAACCCATTTGGCCAATTAAACCTATTAAAAATCCTCAGACATCAAATCATAAGGTAAAACACTTTCTAACATAGCCCAAAACTCTAGAATCTCAAAACAAACAAGGTCAACAAACCTCCTTCTAGTCAACTTCCATCTCTGAAACTTATTTCAAACCAGGAGACAACCATCACACACTTCTAGACCAAGATTTGAGCCTTCAAAACTCTAGGAAACTTGAATTCTTATAGCATGGCTTTTATCTGGAATAAAAAATATAAACCTGGGAGCACACAAAATCCTCCAAAGGCACAAACATGATCATCAAGACACAAAATCACCTTAAAAACATCATAAATAAGTGCACATACCTTTATAAGCACCAAAATCTTCTTGAAATTCCATCAATATCATAATGCCACCTAAAAAAACACATTCTAATCTTGTAGACACTACATGCACAATAAAAACACCATATGACATCACTCTAACCTCACCAAAGCACTTTTCCCAACTTGACACACCAAATCTAGCTAAAAACACTCATCTAGAACACCATAACAACACTTACTTCTCTACTAAAAGGAATCTCTTAAGAAGCATAGATAGAGACCTCCTCTACACTACAATACTCTAAAATAAAGTGAATCCAGGAGTAGCCCACATCTCCTTAGTAACCAATGTAATCCTTTTATATTTATAGGACTTCTTGTTATTTTTATTCTTGGTCTAAACTTTGACAACTTGTTCCTTTTCTATGTCACTCACTTTCTCTTCTATGATAGGATATACAACATTTAGAGCAACTATGGAATATTGACATACCTTAATCATTGAAGTATATTCTTTGCATTAAAAAATATCACCTTCATACCTTGAAACATAAGAACCAATCTTGAAACTTTCTCACACACAAAAGGTTACTCATTATCATCCAAACACACCTTAGAACTAGCCTCAACTAGAACCTTGGTTTTCTCCTTGAGCTTGGTCTCTTCATTCAAAACATGAGCAAATAATGAGAGATCTTGGCACTCTCCAATTTATATATCATTATCCAACATAACAAATAAATTACTTGGACCTACAAACTCATCATGACTCACACTTACCACCTTGGGTTTCCATGAGTTAAATTTCCTTCTTTATTGAACTCTAGGAACTTGATTAAACCTATTTTGTCTTGTAGGCCTTTGCTTGTAGAATTTAGCAATGTGACCCCTCTATTGATAGTTGAAACATAATATACATTTTTCAAGAAGCTTATCCTACCTTTCTTGATTATAACAAAATCTTTCAATATGTCCCTTCTTTTGACAATTGAAACAAACAACTCCTTTTGAAGAAGACTCACCTTTTGACTGATGACCCCCATCATAGTTCCATGCAAACTCATTTATAATAGGTCTCTTGTATTCTCTAACTCTATGCTTAAACTTATTAAATGTATAATATTAACCACTAAAACTTACATACCTCATGAAATTTGGTTGTCTAATCTAATTTGTCTTCACTCTACCAACATCTTCATTCCTTGATTGATTGTTGACCTTCAAGGTCTGATTTACATTAGTCTTCATCTTGTCTTAAGGTGAATGTTCTAGTTCTTCTTTGTATCCAAGACCAATTCTATCACTTGAATGCTTTTGACCACTCAAAATATTATCTATATCACTTGAGCTCTTTTCAAATCTCACAAATGACTTCATCTTTCTATATGTCTTCTCTAACTCAAATTTTAATGACTCATTTTCAATTACATACCTTAAACATT
This sequence comes from Torreya grandis, assembly GCA_037957365.1. Classification (NCBI taxonomy): domain Eukaryota; kingdom Viridiplantae; phylum Streptophyta; class Pinopsida; order Cupressales; family Taxaceae; genus Torreya; species Torreya grandis. The sequence goes on along the minus strand of JARHVA010005566.1, from coordinate 342,335 downwards.
CATATTCTTTAGCTTTCAGGATTGTTGATAGGGTTTCTAATTTAAAACTAAGATGCTTGACTATATCTTCATGCTCCTTGGTGTCTTCATTGTTTATTTCTTCAAACACACTAAATTATTCTTCATAGTCCTTGATTTAAGACTTCATCTTCTTATTAATTTTCTTCTCAATATTCAGTTCTTTAATATCATTCATCAATTCAGTCTCATAGTCCAATTCATCTTTATCATCATCTAAATCACTCAAAGTAGACTCATTTTGATATGAGCAACACCCTTCCTCAACCATGAAGGGGGATTTATATTCAACAAGAACATCATATTCATGATCATACTTTGAGTCACTATCTTCACTCTCATCTGATGAGATAAAATATTTATTGGTGTAGAGACTCTTCTTATTCTTAAAGGACTTCTTGTTGTTGTCATACTTTCTGGATCCTTTCTTCCCTTTATTAGACTTATATGTATTTTTGTCTTCATCTTGGACATCACCATGCTCTTCATCATCATTATTATTATGCTTATGAGGGAAATTATTATCAAAATTTCCTACCTCTCCATAATTGAAGCATTTGAAGGGTAGTTTACCCTTATACTTACCTGACCCTATTTTCAATTTCCTTGTAAACAAAGCAATTAGTTAATCTTCATCAATATCAAATATGTCTTCCTCCTTGAGTTTCTTACCTTAGAAATTCTTCTTTGGATTCATTTTTATCTTGAATGTTAATTCATCCTTTGGTGGTATATCATCATTTACTTTCATCTCATAAGCAATAAGGATGCCATGTAATTCATCCATCTTCAACTAAGTCAGATCATGAATTTATTCTACAATAGACACTTTTGAATCAAACTTGAGAGAGAGAGACCTTAATACCTTTTAAAACTATATTGTATTATTCAAGCTTCTCTCCAAGACCTCTGATGATGTTCACAATCTCATTAACTCTCTACAAAAAGGATGCCAAAGAATCTTCTTCCTTCATCTTAAGATTCTCAAATTGTCTTCAGTGAGTCTTCAACTTTTCCAACTTAACCTTTTAATCTCCTTCATAAATAGTAATTAATTTTTCCCACATTTCCTTGGAAGATATGTAATGGATTACCTTGGTTTATTTAGTCTCTAAAAGATCAAAAGTGATATCATTCATTGCCTTAGAATTGTTCTCAAATAAATTCTTATCTTTAGCACTAGATGGAGGAATATTAGGTGCAAAATAACCATCCACAATAGATTTACAAATGTCAAACCATAGGGACATGATGTAGGTCCTCATCCTTATACTCCAAAAAGTATAATTATATCTATTAAACATCAGTGCTTTCTTAGTAGAAAAACCTCCTTACATTTGATGGCTACCCATATTATACCTTGGATATCCTTCAAGCTGTCAATCCTTTACCAAAGAATTGACTCTGATACCAATTATCAAAGGTACAAATCACTGAGGGGGGGGGGTGAATCAGTGGTGGTAAATAAGCTAATTAAATTTTCAAACCCTTCAAACACTTAGTCATTTAATATAACCATCCATGAAGCATTTAAGATGTTTATAATAATGAACAAATAGATAATGTAAAATTACACACACAACACAAGATCTATGTGGGAAACTCTCTTCAGGAATAAAACCCACTCTCAAGTCTAAAAACACATGGACTACTTGTCCTATAATAAGTATACACACATGAGACTTTAGTGAAATACCTATTCCATAAGGATCACCTACCCCTAAGATGGTCAAGTCCTTCTGACCAAACTTTAATGAAACACCTATTCCACAAGGAACACCTACCCCTAGGATGGTCAAGTTCTTTTGACTAGGCTTTAGTGAAACACCTATTCCATAAGGATCACCTGTTCCTAGTATGGTCAAGTCCTTATGACCAGACTTTAGTGAAACACCTATTCCACAAGGAGCACCTACCCCTATGATGGTCAAGTCTTTTTGACTTATATGTTGAGTACCCTCCTAACACCTATGAGACAAACATCTCCACCTTTGAAATGATGTCTTCAACACTTGATAATGGACCTCTAATTTTCTAACCCCTAAAAAACACCCTCTCTATCTCATAAAATCAAAAACATCCAAAACCACCTTTTTGATCACTCTACACTTCTCAACAAAAACCTTATCATAACCTCAAAAACATGATAAAATGGTCATACACATAATCTAGACTCTAATCTACCTCTCAAATTAACCACCAATTTCACATAGACATCATCTATTCTTCACTCACACTTAAGGCATCTAAAACATCCTTTTGGATCACTCTACACTTCTTCAATCATCCTCAATATTCAAAACTTCAATATCACTATTATAAAATCATAGATATGACCTATAGGTCATACACACAGTCATAAACCTGGTCTACTCTACAACCCATCCACTAGGCACCCACTTTTTCTTCTTTCCTTCACTCTACAACTCTGACACACACCTCTTCTCATAAGTCTAGAAATCATCACCTTTGATTTAAAATTTTATAGAGCCTTCATGATTATTATCTTCTATGTCAGCCATAATAATTGACTTAACCCTTAATACATATTACATATCTTAATACCATTCCCCTAGGTTAGCCATAACATTCATGGGTTACCCTTAAGCAACTACACCTTTCAATTAGGCCTTAATAGCCCTTATAAGTTTCATGGGGACATATTCACCTATTTATCACTCCATTAAGTAAAATAAGAACACAAGATCACTTTTAAATATATGGGTCCACTCCATATTATCCTTATGACATCCTAAAATGATTACTCCCACCAAAACACTCTTATGCTAAAACATAATTTGCTCAAACAACATTTTGTACACAACAACACCATGAATGAACACATAGTCAACTTTTAAGAATTTTTTCATAATGAATATGGATTGTTCAAACCTCTAAAATCCATACAAATCATCCTTAAGGAGTCTAAAACATTCTCCAATAAATAAATCTCCTTGCAGCATCTAAATGCTATCAAAAATAGCTTAAATATCTTTCTCAAGTCACTTACAGAACATGGTCAGACACATAAGCAAATTTAGAGCTCAATAAATTTCATTATACACACATTCAAACCTTTTAACTAGGTTCTCTAGATGTTCCTTAAATTTCTATACAACTTTTATTTTTATTTCACCTTCGAATTTGTCCTAGATCAAAAGTTATGTCTCAAACACTACAAAATGGTTTTTCCCTTTGCTAAATTCAAATGCCAACTGTCACTGTTAAACATCAAAAACTTTGCCATCATCTCATGCCCTCACATTACTTGAAAGAATATTAATCATTGATCTCCCTTGAAATTAGACTGATATTTACCTTTACTCACTATTAAACATTGATCACTTATCATCATCTCACTGCTTCCTAACAATTTGGAAAAAATGAACTTCGTCGATCTCCTTGGATTATTTAGGTCTTTATCTTGCAATGCTCACCATTAGATCTTGATCAGAAATCCCATGATTATGATACTTGGTACCCTCACATGCCTTTTAAACACCTTGATGTTAGTGCATGCAATTGTGTCACTTGGCAGTCTTATGTGCTTTGTTGACTCTTTAACTTATCCCATACTATTGATATTTATAAGTACAAACTATTGCTCACCATTGATCTTCTATCAGATTAGCAAGATTGTGACACTTGTTACCAGCACGTGCAACCTTTGACATGTTAAATTCATATACACCATTAATATAAATATGTATTATTAAGCACTCATTATTGGATCTTTTAGACTAATGACCTCAAACTTTAATGTGATTAAACTTGATGATATCTGGCCCATCACATCTTGTTATAGCTACTTTGAAGCTTTATAACTTGAGATAGAAACCACTTTAAGACTTTAATTTTTTAGGGTAGCTCTTTAGAACTATAGATAATATATCCATGTAAAAATTTGACCATTATTAAATTTATTCATATATAAATTAAATGTAAAAACTTGTTGGTTCATTCATATCTGCATGACGTGTAGTGGTGGTCTAGATAAGTATAGAAACTTAGAAAACTTCTATCTGAGAGGCCAACTTTGCACCTGTATATATTTAGCTATGATCAACATCATGACCTAAAATTTGAACCATATAAAATTGGGACTAATTTCATCAGACCCATATGACCAAATTCCCCTCACTTATCCATACATGGTAATAGTGATGTCAAAAAACTACTATCTTAGATTTTTCTACCATAAGACCCAAAATGTCTAGATGAAAACTATGAATTACCAGATGAAATCTACTCATGCACACAAGCATTAAAATAATATAAGACCTCTTATAGGATCTATTTCATATCCTAAAATCACCATACTCATCCTTAAACATCCTTAACCATGCCAAAACTAAAGATAAACCAAGCCTACTTTAAGCATATTATGACAAGCACACTGCACACTTTGTCATTTATAATTAAACTATCAAGACACTTCATCCACTCACCTGGATACTATCATGACATCAATGATAACTCTCTAACATGTTTTCCCCAATTTAGGAGTAATAATGTTATGATATAAGGGAGTATGAGATTTACCATTGTTTGATTTTTGAAGTTATTCATGAATAACATTGATAAGGTCATCTTGCATATACAAATGTTTGGAATTATAGAATTGAAATTATCTCTTATCAGTTTCATCAAATTGGTTTTTGAATTTTTCCATTATATTTTAGGGATTATGAAAATAAACTATTATATATTTTACACCTTTAAATAATTTTAATTTATGAAATATTGCAAAAATTAAATACTAAAACAAATCAAAGATTTTAGAACTAATATCTAAGTATAGAAATAAAAAGGATACAAACCCTAAGAGAATATAAGATTATGGTTGGAATAGTATTTGAAGTAAGTTGAGTTCACCATTTTTTTAAACCTTTTAGGACTTAGTTAATTTAAATCCTATGTTGTTAAAGAGATGAGTGTATTAAATTAGGGTATAAATATGCAATAAATACAACCACTGATTTGTTATAAAATTGACATAATTTGACCTTTCTAAAAATAGTAATAAATAATGAAAATAAAAAATTAGCTATAAAATGATAGAGACAAATGATATAGAAGATGAAAACTAAGGCAAAGGCTAGTCTAAGTGTTATAAATAGGATCTAGGTGCTGAAACCCCTCTTGGATAGTAGTGCCCTAATTGGATAGTATCACCATATGGCACTAGTGTACCTATTCTAGTATTAGTGTCATGTATGTAAGACATCTTAATCTTTTAGGTACACATGTGTCTAGATATGTAAAGTTTGTTCCTATGTGCAAGGGTTCTAAAACCTTGTATATTTTCTATTTTAATTGAATTTGTGCAAAAACCTTAATCCTCCATGTTACTAGAGCATCTAGTTGATACAAGCTAAAAATTATGTTTGTTAGTGGGGTAGGATGGACATCCTCAACACATATGAATACTTTGAAGAGGGATCAATCCCAATGTAGTTATACCCACATAAGTTTTGGTGCAAGTGCAAGTAAAGCTAGTATCATAGTTGACTTGAGTGTTTTGAATGTGCTTGAGACTAAATATTTGGATAATTTGAGATTAAGAATGTTGAAGATGGTATTATGAAAAATTAGGTCAGAATAGAGATTGATAACCTTAATTTTTCACAACTTGTTTCAAGTTTGCATATAATTTCCATCTAATGGTTATAGGGGTAAAATTCATGTATTTATAATGCTTTAGTGCTTTTGTGGGTGCTAAAAGTGGTCTAGGCTGACTCTAGGAGGTCTAAGATTTGAAAATATACCCATCTATGAAAATAGGAGGGAAAGGATAGTAGTGATAATATTGGGATACTAGATCTATGTGGCATTAGTGTCCCTAATATGAAGGTAGTGTCCAAGTGGTAAAACACTAGGAATGAAGGGATATGATGCAAGAATGAAGGTTTGGGACTACTTTAGGGATGACAAGGGATGCTTTTGGCCCACATGAAGGCTGGATAAGTGTGAAAATAGGCTCTAAGATAGGTCTAGGGCTTATCTAGGAATAGGTGGTCTCAAGTATCTCTCTTAACACGCAAATGTCACTTTTAGGTGATTACAAGAGGAAAATAACTTTTTGATTTTCTAATAAATCAATAAATATAAGTTATTATAGGTCTTTGTGCTTATCCTTAAAAAATTCATTTATTAATAGTATTTTTACTTACTCTCTTCCTAATAAAAGTCTTAGTTGATAGTAAATTTATTTTGAGTTAATGAATGTAATATATAAATGAAATATGTCTCTGATCACTTATTTTCATTATTTATTCTCCTCTCTCATAGTTAATATTTTCTATTATTTTCAAATCACTATCTTTCTCATTTTTCCTTTCCCACATATATATGAAAACCCCAAAAAGAATTTAGTATGTATATTTGTGAATATGTTAATTTTGTGTTTTTATTTTATTTTAAATAAAGGTAGTTTCACCTATGAATAGAAGAGGGACTCTATCCCATTACATTATTGAGTATGATGCATGTGTTGAAGTATTATATATTTTTTCTAGACAACACATACAAATATGAAAATTTGATCCATTTAAGAAAGGTTCCATTAAATTTGGCTCTAAAAATAAATGTGAAAAGTCTACGAACTTGATTCCAAACATTGTTTGTTATTGTGATAGCTTGAATGGGTGAAGGTGTCCATAATGTGATATGGGTGTGACTACTTGGTTGTCCCTAACATAACTTGAAAAACATCCTTAATAAATGATATGTAGTGAGGATGATGTAGTCCTCCCAGTATTGACTTGAATTTGAAAACTCCAATGAAGGTGTTGTACAGAGAAAATGTAACAACACCTTTGAGTAATCACTAGAAAATGTGCATTTTATTTTCAACATGATATCTAAAAGAGTTGAAAAAATATACGAATTAACCTACCACATTTATTCCATATGCCATTAGGTGATGTTGTAGATACACAAACATGAAGAGGTGTAAGTAAGCTTGCTAGAAAGGTAAAGAGATGAACTAGAAAACAAACAATAGACTCAAACATAACCTATAACAACTAAAACCTAGTTTTTATGGTGCATTACTATAATCCTAGTATTTATTATCTATTTTAATGTAAAATTAAATAACTTTGAAGTAAATTTTAAGATAAATTTAATATATTTGATAAAAATAACTGCTTAATTAATTACAAGTTTTAATTGAAATAAAGGAAGCATACAAACTACCTAGACAATAATATATAAATATGAAACTTTCACCCAATCAATCTAAGTGTCCTTATATCTAGATTACAAAAGGGAAGTGTAAAGTATACCAACTTGATTCTAAGCATTCCTTGTGATTGTGATATCTTGAATGAGTGAAGGTGTCCAAAATTTGAGATGAGTGTGGCTACTTGGTTGTCCCTTATATAACTTGAAAAGTTTACCTAAAAGAGGAGAGGTAGTGAGAGGAGAAATAAATCATCCTAGTATCGATATGATTATGAAAAACTTAATGAAAGAGGTATACAAGGAAAATGTAACAACCCATTTGAGTGCATGCCTAAAAAAATGCACTTCTTTTTATAGTGCATTATCCAACCAAGTTTCCAAAATATGTGAATCAAATTTCCACATCAATTCCATATACCATTGTAAAACCATTTTAAGGGAAAAATAACAAATCAATAGTAGATTCAGTTCATTGAGATTGCCTACACTAAGAATTAGTCATGTAGTGCATTCATATATCATTATTTTAGTGCTATTAATGAAATATATAATTAAATCACTTAATGAATATGTATGGAATTGAATTTAATACCACAAATAAAAGAAATAATAGTACATGTATAACACAAGTAGATATGTGTGGGGAAGAAGCCAAAATATAGGCTCAATATATATTATCATGATCAAATCAATCAACCATATATATATATATACAACTATAACAATGTGAAGTACATATAAAACATAAAAAACATTAATGTCTCACAACATAATCCCATTGTAAAAATACATAGTTACAGATAAAAGTATCCAAGTGATAAGAACATTAGAGAACCATGTGTAATAGAGTACACGTCACTATCACAAGTAGTCAAGTCAAGTAGAGCTTGAAAACCTCATTATCAACTTACTATCCCTGACACAAAAGTGAAATAGAATATATAATAAATGGACAAATTATTACTATAGTAATTACTTTGGCCAAAGACTTAAGATATGACCAACGACCACAAGGGTTCTGTGAAACATTAAATTACTACAATGAAACCTTGTTATTTAGTTCATATGGCACAAATATATTAATCTCATCACAAACCACCTCCATACATTTAAATAAATAGGTATTTTGGAAGTGATATGAGTATGCTCGAGAAGTTAACATGAAAAAATTTACTACTGTCTTTGCCAACATTTCACTAGGCATAAAAAACACATAAATAGTGTCCAATCCATATAAATCAACACAACATACAACCTAGGATAAATTATTATACTTAATCTAAGTAGACATAGAATAACTCACCCTATTAGTGTAAGTTTAATAAATGTGTTAATTATTCATATATTGATTTTTTGTTTGATTGATTAATAAGGTATTGAATGGGCCCACACCCATCTGGAACATAATTAGGGGGTCTAGTCCCCTAAACCATCTATCTGACAATATGACAAACATGCATCACCAAATGTAGGTTTCTTGAGTACTATGGTATTTGAACATGGTTTGGTACAATATGAATGCATCCACTTAACCATTACACCAAAAATCAAAGGCATTTAACCATATATCAATTGGTATAAAAGAACCACAATATTTTTATGAACATACAAATCCTAATCTTATTTCATATTACCAAGTGCATATTAGTTATAGCTTAGTATGGAGAGATGGATATCCTCATTCAATATATTTGGAAATAGTAATACAATCAATCCACATCTAAGCAAGTTAAAAACTAGTCAAATTCATTATGTAGAACAAGCTTGAGTTAGTTATATCTTAATTAATGTAATGTAAGTCCTTATGGTAGCTCAATTGATCACAAACATGGGTTTACAACCATTCAAAAGTTTATAATCCTCTCAAATAGTATTTAGCCTTTTAAACTTAATAAGTGCAAGTTTGAAGCTTGGGAAATTATGTAGGTTTTGTAGAGGTAGTGGTGATTTAATGGTTAAGGCACACTACCAATATATACCCTACCAAATAGTAGTATATCATGTATACACCTATATTTTTTAGTTATTAATAGTTTCTCTTATAGGACTCATCAACACATATTTCTCCCTGAGTACACATGCTAAGGAGTGCACTGGGATTAGGGTTGGGATTCCTCATATTACTTTATGAAATATTTCTATATGATTACCTATTATACATGTTTACACTCATTATCTTCCTATCAATTCATTCTAGCTTCCTTTGGTGCTCATGTACTTTTTGCATGTTTTTCATAGGTATTAACTTGCCCATGTTGAGTTAGTTATATTATAGTCCCTATATTTTAAACTATATCGGCCATGGCCAACACACTCCATTTACATGTGGTCACTTTTCAACTATATTAGCCTTGCTTGATATAGTTATGTAACCCTCTATACTAAATTGACCTTGGATGACATAGTACTAATATTACTCTATTTCATTATACTATATCGATCTACATTGAGTCTATTTAAAAATTTAGTAGGAAAATTTTAGGAGTTGGATCCATTATATAGGATTCTTAGATGTCTTTTTTCTATGAGAAGTACAACATATTTATGCTCTGCATGTGCATGAAAACTTACCATTAGTAAAAGATGAATTACTATATAAGAGCTTAGACTTGTGGAGTTCTATGTGTTTTATCAAAATTGAGGGTTAAAAAATGATAATATAATTATGAAAAACTACTGAGTAAAATCCGAATGTAAAAAATATGCAATAAATACTCGAGACTAATTTGAAACTTACAATTGTTGGTGTATGCTTTTTCCCACTATGTGGTGTTACCTACATGGTCTAGTCAAATTGCTTAGATTTATTCTTGGTCATTAGTGAAAAATAAACCCACATACATGAGGATGTTGGGACATATATATATTCCACCTATATAATGAACCTGCTTATGTACTTTTTGGCTAATGATTATTAATACAATTTTTTTTATTGTGAAGATAAACTTATTCCTTTGGAATGTTCTTCTATTTTCATTACTCCATATAGTTTTTCTTCATGTATTTAATCCTATCCAATTTATCTCAAGTTTGGCTCACTCTAATAGGGTATCATAACTTTGTTGGTATCTGAATGCCATTATTCCTGTTGTGAGTCTAGCATTCTATCTTGTTTAAGTATTTTTCATTGATTTCAATTCTCAAAGGTTTGGTGGGGTTTCTAAAAAATTCATGTAGATATATATAATCAGGTATCTAAATAAAAAATAAATAGTATTGTTTGATTTATAAGGTTTCAAAACCTTTGGATTAGCCGTAAACATGACATAGTTTTGTGAAAGTCAAATTTTCACCATTTTTTGGAGGGTTTAAAGTTATTTTTTAAAATCTACAAATTTTGTACTGCCTAGTACTTGATCTAGAATTGTTTTTGGTTTTTTTTGGGTTTTATAAAATATTAAGTGGGTATTTACCCATTTTTGAGTAAACAATATAGATTTTTCAAGATATAAGATTTTCCTTGCTAATTTTTTCACAAATTTCAATTGGTTTGATGACCTCAGCAAAAACTTGGACTTAGAAATTTTTATATATTTCCCCACATCTATACATATCCCATGACCATGTCATCATTTTATTCACTATAACATGAATGTGAATATGTGTCCTGCATGAGTCCCACAATGTGCCCACCTACCAAGCCCTATCACCGTGTTGTGACACCTACTATGCTACATCCCACTAAGCTATCCTGATATAATGCATACCATTGTACACTCACCCATAAGGCCATCCCATCAAACCATTCCACATCCTACCATGTGCCTACCTACTAGGCAATTCTTCCATAGCCCATCCCATTGATCCCCTCTATCATGTCCATGCACTGCATCTCACCACAACCATCTGACCATCCTCCTAGTCCATACCTACACATTTTACTGATCCCTTCCACTCATTATGCATGTAATTTTCATTGGAAAAGTTGAGGAAATTTTAGGGTGGCATCACTCACCCATTAATCAAAAAGGGGAGGGAGGAACACCCATTTTATTTCTTATCCCCTAGTCACATGGGAAATAATCATCTAGTCATTTAAACCATAAAAGTGTTTAAATTTTTCTTAAAAAAGGCTTATTTTTTCCTTTGGAAAGTTGATGTATAAAATTTTATTTTGGAGAAGTTGATTTAAAATTCTCCACCACTATTTCTACCCAAATTTTGTCATGCAATAATATTTTTAAACATGCATAACTTTTGATTGGTAGCATAGATTTGAGTGTCATCTTCTGCAAAAGTGTGTTTTTTAATTCTCTATGCATTGGTGACATTTTAAATCCCTCTAAAGTAGCCTATTTTCACATATTTTATGTTTTGTATGTATTATCCTTAGAGCCCAATATCCCTCTAGTTATTTCATACTTATGCACAAATTGCTCAAGATGCATTCTTAGCCGTGTCTAACATCTCAAGCATGCTTGAATTTTAAAATTTATGGGGGGGTCACTACTAATAGTTTTGATAGGATATTGTGTGGTGTTGTGTATTCTTTTATGTCTCTTATACACATTCTCATTTTTTACATTGTGTTAACTCTTCACTTACTACTCATTTAGATGCAATCTCAACCATGTTTGATGTCCTCTTCATGAGCATGCATTATTATTTTAAATATGGATCATTAAAAAATTTTGTGAAGTTTTAAACTTATTTGGTGTCTTCTCTTAGTTATATCAAATTTACTTGATAGATACCTATGGAGGAAAGTTGATTCTACATCAATGACTCTTCTTAGAAAGGGAAACTATGCTTCTTAGTGTGCTTATATGGAACACTTAATATATGGACATATTCATACCTCCAATGATTCTAATAAGTATATTAAGTGGGATAATACTTGTGGTAAAGTTTGTGGTACCTTATTGATGCATGTTTCATGGGATCTAAATCATCATGTGCAACTCACCATGCATCCCAACACTATTTAGAGAATCCTTCAATCTATTTTCAAAGATCCTGATAATATTTATCACTCCCATTCCTCTTCCTATTATCTCTTTGGAGACTATTGTAATCTCTCCTTATAATCTTATTTCCTATGATGACATATCCATGTTAGACAATGCTCTACCTTCTATTGATCCACCATTACAGGATGAGATTTTATGTGACTTTAACTATCCCATTTTAGATTCTAATTATATTCTTATACATGATGTTGTTCTTTTAGATCCATTAGAGATTGGTACTTTGGAGGACTATACTATTTTTAGTAAGACTACACCTTATGAGAGTATCAATGGCTCTTCTCTTCCTATGGATATTTAGTTTGTGGATCCAATTGATTCATATGCAATCTCTTCTTTAGATTTGAGGGTTTTTGATTCATGCTCTCCACTTCACATGGAAATTATCTTAGCAAATGTTTTATGCCATTCTTCTGCATCGAAATCACCTTTACTTGATGCCACTTTTGATCCTGAGCATATCTATGAGATTGATGATTCTTATTCTAGAATAGATGACTACAATAGTGATGGGGACACACCTCCTCCATATCTTTGTCACCTTGTATATATTTAAGAGTTACTTATTAGTCCACCTACCTTTGGCCCACTTTGACATGGCATTTGACATTAAAAAGTGTAGGTATATTGAACTAAGATTGATCAGACATTAGGTAGTCTATTCCATAGGTATAGGCATTCCATAGTCCATTTTATCCTCTAATGCCATTGTGCCATAATTATATAGAGTATTTGGCTCATCCAAACTTACTTATGATAGGTTCACTTCAATGGTATTAAATTCAATTCTTATGCATGATCTTTCCAAATCTATGCCACAATTCTATTTTAGACCCTACTTAAAGCTATTTATGTTGCTACCTCCTTTATCTTCCATTGTGTAATGGGTATAATTCTAATACACTATTCATTTTATTCATTTGTTAAAGGGAAGAAACATTATTTGATATAGATGGAGCTTCTTCGATCTTCTGGTAGAGTATCTCATTTGTGACATTCATCATTCTATGAAATCTACTCTAGGTAAATTTAACATCTTTTATGGATAATTCTTATCTCTTCTCTATATGTAATTTCTTGATATCACTTGTGGATGTATTCATGGCTGTGCCTAACATCCTTAGATCACTATTTCTCGCTTTGCTATATTTTTGAGTAGTTTTATCCTACAAGTTTTATCTATTTCTATGCTTTATGGGAGTTGCATTATGTTTGGGTACTTCATCAGGCTTCATTATCAAGACCCAATTCTTTTACCCACCTAAGGTACACTTAAGGGGGACTATTGGTGCAGAATTTTTCCCACTATATGGTTTTACCTACACAGTCTACTTAGTTTTCTTAGGTTTATTCTAGGTCATTAGTGAAAGAAAATATCACATGAATGAGGATATTGGGACATGTCTATATTACACCTATAAAATGAACCTTCCTATGTACTTTTTGGCTAAGGCTTATTTATTCAATTTTCTTATTGTGAAGACAAGATTCTTCCTTTGGATTGTCCTTTTAATTTCACTACTCCATACATGTTTTCTTCATGAATTCAGTCATATCTAGTTGATCCTCAAGTGTGTCCCACTCTAATAAATATTTATGGAAAGATGATAAAAGAGGAAAATATTAAAGAAAAATAATTTAGTTGACACTTAGATATGAAAGACTACAATAGAGATTATGTGATTAATTGTGTGACTATGTGAGATGACTATGAATCAGGTATATGGCTCTACTTGGATCTAGGACAAGGCCATGCTATTCATATAAGGTCAACTTACATTGTCATTTGTAGGGTATACCAGTGTCTGGAAGGTTTTTTTCCCTCTATGTAAATTTAGATTAGTTTGTCTTTGATTGTAGGTCATGTGTGTGATCATATATTTTTTATTTACTATGGAAGCCAATGTGTACCTTGTTCTTCACTTGGAACCCTAATTCAGTCTACAAGGAGGAATAAACATAGTAAATGGGGAAAAAGGGGTTAGTGACTAAATTTGTGCTTGACCTTGACACCCCCTATTTTGAGTACTACCCACATACCAATACTTTAAAGAGGGATAAAAATCAATGTTGTTATCCCATGTTATGATGGTGTGTGTGAAATTTTAGTGTAATGTTATATGCTGGTGTAATTCTAATGTAATTATGTGTTTTAATAATGGCATGTGAACTTGGAGGTGTATTCAAACTTCACTCAGGGTTATTTGGGATATATATCATATAATTGGGAGAAATACATGCTTTTCCATCAATGTGTAGCTATAATAGTTATGGTATTTTTAATATGGAATCCTCTTATGATCTAGTGAATAAATGAATTGAAAATATGATTATATAGTGATATTTTGGGAAATTCCTCAAACGAGACTTGTGAAATGTGTAGGAAAACAACCCGGTAGGTGAATTTGAATTTGAGAAATTAGTTTTGTTTAGTAGAAGGATGAAATTGATAGTTTTAAACATTACCAACAAACAAGATTATCCTAAAAGAACAACCTTGTTTGAAGAGGAAAGATATCTTAAATGGAACTATGGATTAATCTAATAGTGAGTTTGGGCTACTTAAACTAAAGAATAGGAATATCAAGTATTAAACTTGATTAAATATAATGATTATCCACATAGAAGTAGAGGAATAACATTTTATAACCATGGACCTATTCATAGGATAAGTGTGTATAAGGAGTGGTCACATGTAAATTTTTTTAACATTAAATGTCAATTTTAGTTACTAAATTTTCCTCTATTTTATTCTAGTAATGAATAAAAGTGAAATTATTAGAGTAAAATAAGTACATTTATACCCAAGCTTACTTGTATTGAATAGGCTTGGATTAAAATCACATGTTGAACTATGCTTCATGTGAACCTACAATGAAACATGTATAAATCATTCCTTACTTAAGATGGAAATATTAAAGTAAGGATAAGAAAACCTATAGATCAAATAACAAAGAATGAATACACCTTTTCATGTATGTGAAACATTATGTTTTATGGTGTAAAACTAGTGACTTGAGAGGGTAGAAACCTAAGAAATTTTATTTGCATTGAAACACTTGGATTGGACTATGCATGCCCCAATTCTCATTGGTAGGATAATGTGCTTAAGAACTAAAAATGTGTTTGACTCCATCATCACACAACTCAAAGTAGTATAGTGGCTTGGAATCCTTGTATAAATTCTCATAGATCATTATGGTGCATAAAATTATGTAAAACTAATGCAAAAAGGTGAAGCACCTACTGTAGATAGAATAAGATTCATCTATAGTGTAAAAATGTTTTAAAAATTGGTGTAAATTTGGTAAAAAATAGTATGATTTGAGTTTGGTTTATACAACATAGATACTGCCATGGGTTTTGATTCCTTTTATGAAAATTATTGTAAAATTTGAGTAAAAAAGTAATCATTATCATGCACATGCACCCAATATGATATCTCAATATATTTATTATGATGACTAAGTAATTCCAACTAAATTCATAAGTAAAAATTTGTGTAAATTCTAAAACACACGTCATGCATGATGTCACCAATCTAAACAAAATATGAGAAAATTCTATGTGTAAATATGTGAACTATTTCTAAGCAATACTGCAAATTGTTTTATAGACTAAATAATTTTTTGAGAAATCTATAAAATATTTTTGAATCATGAGATGAAAAAATACTATTATGGATAACTATGGCCTATAGTATTATCTAAATGGTGTGATGTTTGAATTAAAATTTTGAGAAAAAATAAGTGTGCACAATGATTCAAAACTAGGTATACACTATCATTTTTTTGCCTTTATGGAGTATTTTTGCACCTTAGTCTCTAATACAAGCCACTGTGTATTCCCCATATATTGAGGTGAGTTGTGAAGAATGTGAAATAAATTAGATCAAAACAAAAAGCTATGTGAAATGATGTTATAGAAAAGTTTGAAAATCTAAATTATAATCATGACATTGGAGATCATGGCATCATATTGATAATCTGAGTAAAAATTAATAATACATGTAGAACCAAATATACATAGTCTAATGTATAGATAGATGTTAAAAATTATACATGTAATGGATAAATGGTCACAACTAAGTATGTAAATTTAATAGAAAAAATTGAGGAAAGATGAATGATATTGATCATGATATCACAAAGTGAGTAAATAATAACAAACAAGGGCCATGGCCATTACACATAAAAAAATATCACACACACAAACATGAAAATAAAACAAGAAGGTTGAGGGGCCACATATAAGGGAGATGTTAAAATGTCACTCACACACACAAAATTACATAATAAGTCTTAGAGCTACAAATAAGGACTTGTCTAAATGTATACAATTCAAAGCAATGAATACACAAAACATGAAACAAAGAAGAAAACATGATACACATGCATAGATATGTGAAATTGATCTACATAAGTAATTGATAACATCAGTATATTTTAAAAATTTAAGTATCCAATGAGATAATAATGTGAAATCAAGTGAGTAAATATAATAAATTGTGTACAATGTATTGTACTATAGTAAGAATAAAAGGGATAGTCATAAAGTGATAAAACCTAAGTAAAATATACCCTTAGTGAACATGTGATTCAAAAAATATGTAGAAGGTTTGTTAATGGTTTAGATATGAGAAACTAGAGACTGTGTTCATTAGGACAAGTCTACTAAAATGGGATAAGAATAAAATGTATTGCTAACTAGATAGTGTGATTTTATATGTGCAATATTTTTAGTTCTGAGATAGTATCACCACATGCAATTGCATCTAGGAATGATAACCTATGTGTTCTAAAATTTACTCAAGTACAATTTTGAAATAGATTTGATATAAAAATAGATATAGATAAGTATTTCATATATTGAGAAAAAACTGACTGATGTATATGAACTATACATATCATGAATAGGTTATAATTTTTAGAATTTTCTATAATATTTTTTTGTATTTTAGAATATATATTTAATTTTAAATTTAAAAATCAAACAACACATCCAAGGGTTATGAATAATTGAATGGTAGATCTAGTGAAACGTTCTTTATTTTTGATACTAAATATTATCAAATTCCCATTAATCATTATCATTGTGATCATTATACAACTCATGATCTATAACTTTTGATTTATATTTTAAATTGTTTTGAATATTTTATATGCATAGAGCATGTTATTCCATTGTATATTCTTGCATGTTTTTTAAATAAAAATAAACTTTGAGCTTTGATTATCATTTATTAATATGTGATTATCATCAATATCATCATGAAAACTATGAATTATACTATCTTAAACCTTAAATGTAAGAAATTATTGTAATTTATCAATTTTAGCTTCCATTTATTTTAGACATTATTGATCAAATGTAGCACTTATCTAATTTATTGTTTGCATAACAAAAAATGGTGCATCCACAACATTGGGACCATATGCAACTAGTAATGTAATATGCCCTATTGAATCTTGGTAATATATCTCATTTTGATCATGACCTTTATGATGAATAAATGTAAGTGTACATACATTTTTATCTATGTCCTCATCTATTTGTACATTCCATTTATATTCATCTTCAGTAAAAATGTGAAGAGTCAAAGGATTCTTTCTTGAATTCTTATAATTTTTTCATATTTAACCTTGATTTTGAGTCCTAGTAGATTATAGTACATGATGTATAATATAGATAGTTCCTTTATCCTTGAATTTATAAATTTTATGGTAGCATGATATTTTAGCATGTGAAAATGAAAAAAGGGTTTTCCCTCTTGATTGGTTAATATGTTAGTAGATGTATACCTAACTTTTGGAAAAATAATTAAATCCTTGTCAAGTAACATATGTAGCATAACATGTGGTCTATCTTGTGCATTGTTAGTTTGTATTTTAATAAATAGTTATATATCCATTATCTAAACATTATTTACTAAGACAATGAAGGGTATCTATTGGAAAAAACTAGTCTACATACAAAAAAATTTCTTAAGTGGAATTTACCATTCTCCCAAGCCATTTAGTAACTCCTTTTGCCTTGATGACTAGTCTCTTTCTAATCATGACTTGATCATGTAGTGCACTATCTTGGAGGGTATTGGCATGGTGTTGTTAAATTTTTAATGATAATATTTTAGTGGGTGATCCAATTATGGAGAGATAAGAACATTTCCTTTGTATACATTAGTTTCCTTGCACTCTTTTGAAACACTTTAGCAAGGTTTAAGGTAAATTTGGAGACTTTGAGGTAAAGGCTTAAAATGGGTTTTGGGGCTCTAAGTGAAGGATATAACTAGTTTAAAAGGTATTTTAGAATATAATTAAATGAATTAGAGAGTATAAAATGTATTACCCAATAATATATTTCATAAATTCAAAAAATGGAGTCTTATGGAGCCAAATTGCCCAAAATACACCAAAAGTGCATTAGATGACTTTTCAAATAGAAAATTTTAAGTGAAAGTTGGGATTTTTAAAGAATTAAAATGGGTTTTGAATTAATACACATAATTTTTGATCATTTATCCCATTTAAATATGTTTTATACCATTTCAAGTCATTTGGAGTGGATGAGAGATGTTTGAGTGAAGAAAGATGTAGTTTTGGCCTTTTTGGATCCATGGTTGAATAGGTTTCTATGTGTTTTGATTAGTAAAGAAGCTTGGTTGTCTTTTTAAATAATATAAGGTATCTATAATTTCCTACCAAATGCCTATTAAATCATTTTTATGTGTGAATATTATCATAAATACAAATATAGGCCCTTAGCCTATGTTGTACAAGCTTGAAAGAGGGCCTTTAATGAGGTTTCTGCCTAGTTCCACTCCCTTGAAAGTATATGGGAGGTTTTTATGGTTTTTTCAAGTCCCATAAATCATAAAACACCATCATAAATAGTTTCCAATAATAGGTGCTCTAGTTCATCACCCTCTCAAGCCTATGTATTTGCCATGCCTAGGAAGGCCATTTCTTGGTTTTCACATCTATGCAACGAACCAAACCTCCAAATTTGATATTTAGTATAATTATATCCCAATTAAAATTTAATCACACAATTTTATATATTTTAAATATGTGAAATATCTCAAAAAATCCAAAATTTAGTCTTGGAGCTCACAAGCCTAAAATATACCTAATTAGAGAGAGAAAAGGGTAGAATAAGTGCACTTACATTAGGAGTTGGGTCATGAAAATAATCACACAAATAAATGAGCCAAAAAAATTTTTAAATATATTTTTTTAATGTTTAAATCACCTCTATAGTTCTCCCAATAAGGAGCTTTACATAAAATAGGGTTATAAGGGGATAGGGCTAGTAAGAGCCTCAAACACGAAATAAAGTGTTAGGGAGTGAATGAGATGCCAAAGAGAGTTGGAATAAGTATAATTATTAAAGGATAACACATTAAAATAATTATGTTAGCTTCATCAAGGTCCAATCATGTTTTGAGGGTTTTGAGTAAAATGGCCATTCTCTATTAATAGCAACCAAGTAGTTACAGGTCTAAATGCCTAATATAAGTGCATTAAAAGGTATTTTTTTGTCTAAATAATGATAAATAATGTTAATAAGGATCCATGTGACATGTTGTAGTAGAAAAGAGAGAGAAAATTGACTTGAATATGCTTAAACTAGCTTAAGACACCCATGCACACCATAAAGCCTAAAAAGTTTAGGTCTTATAAAACTGATTCCAAGAACATTTGGTAGATCCATAAGTTTTAATGGGTCTAAAATTAAGTGAGAAAATAATTTAATAATTTATTATAAGTCAAAAAATCCATTGAATACATGAAGAAATTGTAGAGGAGCTAAAACCCTTTCAAGACTTAAGAAGCCTATGCCCACTCACAGGTGACCAAACAAATTTTTTCCATAAGTGAAGATTAAAAATAATAGAGTGATATATTTTAAGTATTATAAATGTTTTCAAACATTAAATAAAAATTTAAAGCCTTTCCAAGCCAAATTTTGGTGTTTTAGGCTAAAATACACTCTCTTAGCCAAGCATGTAACTAAGAGCTCAAGATGAATTTTCAAACACTTAGTACGTGATCCAGAAGTTGAATGGGAAGATGAGTATGAATTATGGGTTAGATAAATTTTTATATTTAATTTTAAAATCATTGAGTAGGCCATTAAGGCTCACATACTTATGAACAATCATTAAGGAGTAAAACCCTTCTTAAGCCCTCATAGTTTGGTTTTGGGAGATGAATTATATTTTTTGTGTTATTTTATAAAAAAAAATGTGGTGTGAGATATTATGTGGAATATATTACCTTTATAAACCTTAATAAATCATAATTTAAATGTAAAAAGTGGATAAGTTTAAATTTGTAAGTTTTAGGGTTTTAGCATTCAAGTGGAGACAGTTATAAAATGCATTTTAAGAGGTTTAAATTATTTTATGATGAAATATGATTGTTTTAAGAATTATATTATATATTAAAGTTCAAAATTAAATAAATATTGAGGTCTTGAGACCTTATAAATCTCAATAGATGCCTAATTATCTCTTCCTAGGTTTCTTGGTTCTCACTTTCTTAGTGTGTAACAGGTCTAAATTCATATTTTTAGATGTTTTTATTGATTTAAAATTAAATAAAATTGATTTTAATAGTTTTTGGGGTACCTAATAGTCATAAATAAAAAATAATTATGTCTTGGGACATCATAAAACTTAATAAAATGGAGAAAACTCAGAGCTACACGTGTTCAAAAATGAGACAAGGCAGCTTGAGGCAACCCCAAAAGATACATATTCTAAGTTATACTCAATGAAATGACTTTAAATTTTACATGGAGGTATATTTTTATTTATTTAAATATTTTAAATTGGTTTAATTCCAATATTTTTCTTTATGAGAGATAAAATGGCACATGTGGGTGATTTTTAGGCTCATAATGACCATAAAAGCTCATAATGGCAACTAGTGAAGAAGGGTTTGAACTTGAAGACCTCCATTAATGGAGTAAAAAAGAGTTGAATGTATCATGGTGTTTTTATAAAGTTTTTAGGAGACCATAAATATTCAATAAAATATTTATGGTCTCCTAAATACTTTCAAGTCACCCTCAATTTCTCTAAGCATTAAATGCTAAAGTGACAAGCCTTCACAGAGTGTCTAGAGGCTTATAAAAGACCAAGTGGGAGATGTGATGAATTTGGAAAGTGGGAGAGGTTAAGTGGAAATATGAGGCAACTAAAATAATTTAATAATACTTCAATAATAATGAATACTTTCTCCATGTAGTGTAGGATGACATCACTCAAGTCATCATCCATTTTCCCCTCTTATCTCTTCCATTTTCTTATATATGTCTATCATTTTTTCTGATTATAACTTATTTAATCTTGTGAGATGGCATAGACCTAACCATTTTATAATTAATACACCTATTGATATAAATATAATAGTTAATTTACCTTTATCTATTCTTTCATCTTGTTTTTAGTTGAGTTTGTGCATGAATACTTTGTGAAGGATCTCTCTTTCTTGGTGTTTAGCCTCTCTCTCTTGCCTCTATGAAAGATAGTTTTATGTTTGTAGGTATTAGGATGTGCTATATCAGTCATGAGGTGAATATATGTTATGGATATTATTTCCATCCTCCTTTGTGTTATTTCCTTGATCCTTCTTAAGAAACACTTATGTAACCAGTTAGTTATGGAGATTGTGTGAGTGTATGAGTTCTTGGCTATCATTTGTGTGTGTCTCAGAGCAAGGAAGAGTGTCAAAGCTTGATGTATCACCATTTTTTGTTTTTATTCATTAATTTTCCTCTTTCTAATCCTTTTCTTTGGAATTTATTAATTTAAAGTAATTTTCTAAGAGCCTAATTGATACACCTAGGGAGCTAGCCCATAACCTAGAGGTTCACCTCCATTATATGATACAGACAACTTGGAGGTGTTCCTATTAAGTGGATAGGTTGGAGAGAGCATAAATAACCCAATTAAAAGGTAAAAATATATGTCATAATAGTTTTTGGCATGCTAGATGGGACACTAAGTTGATAAATAACTGAAGAAGAGAAGGATTATTGGTGTTATCCTTTAGATATCAACCTTTGGAGGCATTTTTATATGCACTAATGGTGAATCTAAGATTTCAAATGGTTAAAATAGTTTAGGTAAGCCTTAAAGCAAGTTTTATTTTTATTTGGTCTCTTTCATGAGTCTCTATGGTTGGAATTGGGTAGAATTCTATCCTAATTAGGTTGGTGAGCCATATCATCAACCAAATGAAGCCTACTATCCTAATTATGATCCATACCAAAAATATAATCATTCATATCAGCCCTAAGATGATCCTATCTATCCTTCATATGAACTTACCTACCCCTCTAGACAACCTTTTCAAAACTATATTTTCACTATGACATCCTTGTTGGCACTCAGGCAAAATATTCTAAAATCTAAAATAATAATGAGAGATTGGGATAGAGGAGTATATTTGGGAAATGTGATCCCTTTTCATCTCATGAATAAAATGAGGAGTTCATTACAAATGTTGAATAACATGTGGGAAACACGTGGAGAGGAAAATAAATATGTTTTAACTAAGGATTTATGGGAAATGAGGATCTTAATCCAAAGTTGGGGAGGTAGATTAATGAGATATGAGGATCAAGAGAGGCACAATGATCTCAAAAAATAATATACAATATCTTTGAAAATCCTACCAAATTCCCTCCAAGTTACCTCCTCTTACTTAGAATTCCCTAAGCCTATGATGAAAGAAGAACCAAGTCATGAAGAAGTGGAAGCTAAGAAAGAGAAGACTATGTACTTACAAGTTTCACATATTATCCTTTAATATCTTGAGAACATGTCATCTTGGAGGCCACCTTATGCCATGGATATATTGAGTTTGTTTTTAATGTTGGTATTAAGTCATTAATGTTATCATTGATGTTAAATCATGCTTTATGAAGTGGTGTGTTACAAAGAATCTTGGTTTGTATATTGAGATTAAATTTTAAGGCAACCTAGTTTTCCATCTAAGTTTTATGACAAGTCAAAAATTAGATAAAGGGTACAAGGGAAGCATCTTGTTTGATATATAAGTACTTAAGTGCATACAAGGTAAGTAATGGGTCAACAATTCCTTGTATTCTATATGAGGTCTTGGTACAAGGTTGTGATGAGACAAAGTTCACATATCTATTGAGAATAGCTTTATCTTCAGGGAATCATACTTGAAGAATGATATCATTGAGAGCTAACTTGTTTGTGTTCAAACTCTGAGCACTAGGTATCTTGAGTAGCTCTTTGAATATGTATCCATGATGCATCATAAATATTTGTGATTTGGGTTATTATAGGAATGAGAATGTGTCCTAAGCTATGTTAAAAATTAACAAATATACAAATAATATTTGATTTTCAAGGTCTAGTTTTAAGACCTAATCTTTACTTAGAAGACCTAGTGAAATGACATAAGCTTAGTAGCATGTGAGTTAAGCCTTTCGAGACCTATGTGATAAAGGTAATTAGTGTATAAACTAGTATAAAGTCATATTACATGATTTTAGAGTGTTGAATATAGTTTAATAGGTTTCAAGGCATGATCATAGTCTAAGCATGACTGGTAGTATACGACCTAGTGTACAAAGTGACTTATAATGGCCTAAGTAGGGGTCAAGATCACTTAAAAAGGTGGAATATCTATTGAAATAATTTAAAGTGGTGTGAATTATTGTGTTAAACATGTTGACAAATATTGAAGTCAATACTTAAAGGAGAAAACATGAAAACCTATGGTAAGTTGACTATGTGCACATAATGAGGTATTATAGACCCAAGAAGAAGTTTATCATAATCATTGGAAAAAGAAAATTTTTAATGAGATCCTAATAAATTCATGGTAGTTGGGGAAGGTATCTGTATTAAATTTCTTATAATTGGTTTTGGAGTTGAGGGGCAATCCTTTATGAATGATTATTAAGAAGGTAGGGTACTCAAAACCCTCCTAAAACCCTAACAAAGACCTGATAGGAAAGATATAACTGGTTATGGATATAAATGGTCTATTTGAATTATTTTTATGTTTGTAACATGTAAATTAATCTTCAATGTTTCCTTAGGTGGTTTTGGTTTGCCTTGATAGTGAGTAAAAGCTATACAAAAACCCTTGTTTTTAGGGATTTTGATGCTACAGGTAGGGTTGACCAGGTCAAAGCATGACAATGGATAGATGATGATTTGAAATACTTATATTTTATTCCCATGAAATTTTATGATTATGTTAATAAAAAAATGTGCTGAACTAGTCATGGAGGTTAGCATATCGGTAAACTAGCGTAATGAGCAGAATAGTGAGAAATCTAGGTGAGAATGAGAATCAAATTAGGGATTGGTTATAGAGGACTAGGGATGGATAATAAGGAATAGGGTAATTATTAAATAACTATCCATCCTATATATTTTGTGTATATTTTTTTATGATGCCTATACCTAATAAAAAAGTTGTCATCAAACTGGTTTGTCTAACACAGTGAAGTCTGTGTAGAGTGACATAGTGAGATTGGTCTAAAAAACCAATATTGATATAAAAAAATGAAATATATATTTTCATGGATAATATAAGGAAGTTTAAGGTTCACAAAAACCAATTTTAATATCAAAAAATTATTCCCATAGGTGTTTTAAGACTTGAGTTTCTTTACTATTTTTATGCTACAGGCAACTTTCTATGTGTATGTGATAAGGATGTTCTTGAGTCATTTTCACTAATTTTAAGAATAAAAATATATTTAATGTGTTATAAATATATAATAGGATAATTTTAAGGTGTTTTTATTCATTTAATTCTATGTTCAAGCTTGGAGAGTCATGATTTTGACTGTGTGTTGACAATGTTTAATGTTTCTGAGTAAGCCTTTTGTAGAAGTGTTCCTAAGACATTTTGGCCTATGTAGTGAAGACCAAAGAATTTTGGGAAGTTTTAAAGTATTTAATATTATATTCATATTATTTTATATATAGGTTATGTGGAAATTTTGGATATTTGGTTCAAAGTTACAATACAAATTTTCTAGAAATGAGAAGGCTTATTGGTGAGGAGACATAATTAGTAGGTCCAAGTAGTGAAATGGGCCAAATGGAGTTGGGGACCCAAGTTAAAATTATAAATGGTATATTATGGGAATTTATGAATTTTTTCATCCATTTTTTAAGATAATAAGTGTTCTTAAGGGTCAGAGTGGTAACGTGTGGATAAGACAGACCTAATTGCATTAGGTCTCCATTAGGCCTAATGGTGGATTTGGTCCTTATGGACTATGATAGAATTATGTATTTTTTTTGTCTTATTAAACATGTGTATTTATGTATTTTAATCATAATCCAAGTATGGTGAGATAATTATCCAACCAAGATAGGTATGAGAAATAATCAAGTATAAAGTCAAGGCCTAATAAGCCTATTTTGACTAGTTAGAGAGACGAGCTATTGAGCGAAGGATATAGTGTTTTTGAGAATAGGTTAAGATATTAAAGATAACAATAAATATAATAAGAACATTCCATGAGTATCTAAATATTTTTCTATAGGTGTTAAATAAGGTCATTTGATATAATTTTGCCAAAGAGAGGGTTAATAGAGCGAGAAGGCTTAAGAGGTTGTTTGAGTGAGATTGAAGGGTAAAGAGCGCAAATGAAGGTGCTGGAACACAAGTATATAATAATATGGGGGGGTTAATTATTATATTAAATAAATTATTCCTTTTAAATCCCTTTTAAAAACAAACTAGAAAAGATATGAAGATTAAAACATACCACCATATATGCAGAGATCACACACACAAAAACACATACCACCATATGTATACATAGAAAACCTAATATGGGAAAAACTATAGTGAGAATAACTACTATAATCTACTATTATAATCCATCCTCATATTCAAAACCTCACCGGTTACACATTTAAGGGTACTAACCCTAAAGTGACACCAATCCCCTTATTTAAGAGCACTAACTCTAAGGAAGCACCAACTCCTTGATTTAAGAGCCTTAACTCTAAGGAAACACCCACTCCCTAACTGAGAAACAACTCAGATTATTTGATGGCACCCACTAATTATATATATATGGAGATATAACTCCAAATTACAATATAGATTCATAAAAGAAGCCAATCTCAATTCTTTGTTATAAGTCTGGTTTGGAACTGCTCATACTCTGCACATTATCTCTCTCTACTCTTTTACTTTTCCCCTCTATCTCTATGTCTATATATATCTCTAATTTTACACATTTTATCTCTATTTTCAGCTTCTTCTCTTCTCTTTTGGTTTGTGTCTCTTATATTTCTATGATTGACACAATTCAACTACACTAGCTCATACTCTCTAAAATTCTACCTCTCTGTCTCTATATTCTTATATATGACACAATTCCAACCACTTATTATTATATCCTAGATGACATATATATAATCATTTAATCTAGTGTTTTGTATCCTCTCTATGTTCATACTAGTTTTCTCACACATCATGCTCAGTTCTATTGGACTTTAGTTCCTATCTTTAACTGTAAGTTTCTTGCATCTTGAACTCATGCTTCACTACCATAATTATTGGTCTCATTGCTATATTTAACATGTATTGGGCTCTAGTTTTGATGCACATGCCATATTACATAAATTTGACTAATCATTGCAATAAAACTTGTTATCTATGTTGTATTTCATGAATTAACTACAAGTTCCTACATGTTCCACCGCTTGACCATTGTGATGAACACATATTAAAATATCAACCATTGATCTTAAGTTTCATGCCACGATTTAATGATCCTTCTTCAATATTATCAAATTTAAAATGGATACATTAGATCAATATTTGATAGGATTACATGCTCTATTTGATCTTTCTATGATTCCAATATTTAATGATTCAACTTTAAAATGTGTCTGTTAGATCCTTTGATCCAAGTTCCCATGTGCCATTAGATATTCAAACTAGCATGAACTTTTCTTCTATATTGTCATTAAACCTCAAACTCCTAATATCATCTCATAACTTCTTAATTCTTTAGAACAAATACACTCCATTGATCTCATCAAACTAGCTTGATCTTTAAATTTCCTTTATCTCATTAAATATTGAGCACTTAATCTCATCTGAGTCCACTTGCTCCATTGGATCTTCATTACATGATCAATGATCATCATTCGATCTTATAACAAGATTAATATTTATCTTTGATGAGCTCTCAAGAATGTGACACTTGGAATTAATGCGTGCCTTTTGCATATTACTATCACTTGGAATCCTCACATTGATAATTGACTCTTTGACTTTAAATTTCACCATAGATTTACTGTTCAAGCTCCATGATTGTGACACTTATAACTCGTGCATTCCCTTGTAGGTGCCTTTGACATATTGACTTCACTGTGCATCATTGGATCTTTAAAATATGATTAAGTGCTCACTATTAAATATTCTAACAAGCTCAAACTTTACCTTGTGCATATTTGACTAAGTATGGGGACCATCTCAATATACTTGGAAGGCTAAATTTTCACCTTCATATTTTTTTCTTCACTCATCTACCTATTCTAAAATTTGGACCATATAAACTAGGCATCATAATGAACAAACCCAAATTCTCATCTCTTCTTGAATCCTTCACATGTGTTATATATAATTGCATCAATCTTCATACTCAGATTCTTCTACCATAGAGATAACTATGCTTAGAACTTCCTAGAAGGCCAACTTTGTTATTGCATAGCTTTTGATGTGCTTCATTGCATGACCTATAATTTAGTGCATAAGATTCTCTCACATAGGGAATTCCATCCATATATTCATATGATACATAAACCTTTATACATGTAAGATATGCCATCATATAAATCGCTTCTCAACATTATTTTACCATCTACAAATTTGACCATGGGAAAACATTATCAAAATGCCCGGGAGCCCAACTTTACTCATGATATCTTTTGTCGCACTACATCATGTGACTTGAGATTAAACTCATAGAAACTAGGGACAAAAATTAACAAACCCATATGATCATTTTATCCTGACACCTCCATGTGTGTGAATGTTGACCTCATCAACACACTTGCTTGACTTTACTTGAACCCTTTTACAAATTTTGATAAGTATAGAAACTTAGTGAATTCTATCTGAGTATCCAACTTTGCATCCTCATATCTTCTATTTTGATTCACCGTATGACTTCAAATCTAGTGCATAACAACTAGGGACTAATGTAATCACAAACATATGACCAAATCCCCTAGACTCATCCATATGTGGTAATGGTGACATTGAAAAATTTCCTATTCAAATTTTCCTCTATAGACTCAAAATGTATAGATGATCAATATGAAGGACCAGATGAATTCCAATCATGTCCACAAGTACTCCAATCATCCTTAACCTCTATTAAGACCCCTTACATATACTATAATCATAATACTTAGCCTTAAACATTAATGACATCCATAATTCTAATAATATTCCTTTTGACATCAATGATAATCATGTTACTAACAATCTCCACCTTTGTCATTGATGGCAAACTAAATGCTTTGATCTTCTAATATTCTCATCCTATGGAATTTCTTTCATTGGATTCTAATGAGTTTTAACTAAAATTGTTCATATAAAACTTTCTCCCCTTAGGCAATGGCACATTTTCCAAAACTCAACTTGGACACATGCTCTGCTTTTCCAAAATTTTACAGAGAGTATTTACACTTTTTCTCCCATAGAGAGCATTTTTACTTTTTCTCCCCCTTTGACATCAATGGCAAAGGTAATATTTTTCACTATTTGTATAAATTTTTCTCCCCTTTATTATATAAAAGAGTTTGTCCAAGAATATAAAACCATAAAATCATTAGAAATTTGAAAAAGTATGCATACTTGAGCTACCTTTTCTCATCTTCCAGGGATTAATAAAGCTTCTATGATCCTCCCCCTAGACTCATGTCCTATCACTAAGATCTAGTGATGTGATTTAGGAGCTACAAACCCCCAATTTCTATCTCATTTCATCACTTGAGAATTTTTAGATCTCCATACCCCATGAAGAACCACCATATAGGATTACTAGCCTTATCTCTCAAATTCAACTACATAGTCCTCTAATCCTAAGATTTGACCAATTACAAATCTCCCCCCCTTGTTTATGCATGAGGATTCAATACATTTTCAATGCACCTAACTTGGTTTGATCAAGTCATCATCACAACCTAATTGAGTGCTAATTTATAGTAGACATCACAAGATCTTCAATGTGACTAAAGAATTTTACATATGATCCCATTCACATCATGTATATCTCCTCAAGACATTCATGTTATCTGAGTTAGCTCCCCCTAACTCCATATTCCATCTTCCTAAGTTTGGCCCTTCAATAAAATATCTTTTGCATAAGAAATTTTCATACCTTGTAACCTCTCCTAGGTTACTTCAAAGAGGTACATTTCAAACAAAGATACATAACTTGAAATCCTCATACCTTTAAACCAAGGGACTATCTATAGAACACCATAAATTAATTTAACACTTGTATATCATCATTTTACATATGTTCTCCAAGTTTGGTGACTCAACTCATTGCACAAACTAAGATGCACAATGACAAGGATTTCTTGAATTTGAACCCTTATATCAACCTATGATACTTATTTCACACTAGGAAACAACCATCACACTCTTCTACACCAAGATTTGAGCTTCCACACCTTTGGGAACCTTGGTTTCCTATTCCATGGATTTAACCCATAGGGTTTAACTAATAAACCTTGTAATGTCTAAGAGATAAAATAAATAATTTTTGAGATCATTTCTCTTCATCTAAACCTATAGGTAATAAATATGAGATGCATGATTATGTCATATAAAAACACTCATTATATGACTATAGACACTACATACACAACACTATTCTCATCTTGACACATCAACTCCAACTAGGGGCACTCATTTCTTGTATTCTATAATATTTTTAAGAATATCACATCACTTTTATCCACTAAAAGGATTCTCTTAAGAATAATAGATAGTGACACCCTACTTCACAATGTCTTAGAATAATGTGAAACCAAGAGTTGCCCATAACTCCTCATATTCCTTCTACTCCTTGGTCATCTTTTACCTATAGTTATTATTATTTTTCTTATGCTTAAGATAATTAATATGCTCATCCACTATAATGTTCTCATTTTATTCTATGATTGGATTAACAATACATAAAGACAACATAGATTCATAACATACCTTTTCATCTGATGAATCTTCCTTACTGTTTAGAATCTCATCACTAGACACAAAAAACTGATGTTCTATGCATGAAACTTTCTCAACAACATGATGTTCAATTGAATCTATACATAATTTATAAATATACTCAACAAACACCTTGGAATTCACTTTGAGATTGGTCTTTTCATTCTCAACATGAGTAGACATTGAGAGCTCTTGACATTCTCCAACCTCTATAACATTATCCATCATAGCTTGATATTTCACTTTACATACATCCTTGGGTTTCTTAAATGTCTTATTTTCCCATTTTTAGAGAATTTTGAACCTTTGTTCACATTGGGAGGCATGCCTTTATTTACACTTTGTGTCTTTGGTATTACAAAAGCTTGTTCTACATTGTTTAGCTATGTGACCAAAATTATTGAAATTATAGCATATTACATTTGTATCTAACAAGTGTGAAAATGAATTTTTGCTTATAAAGTTTGTTCTAATTTTAGGTACAACTCTATATTCACTAGCCTTATGACCAAACTAATTATAGATATAACAATAACCATAGAAAAATGAAGAATACATGGTCATAGAATTTCTTTGTGCACGATGGGGAGTTTTTCTTAAATTTGGATTCTTTAAATATCTCACTCTTGTGTAACCATCTGCATCAACTACCTTTGTCTTCTACATCTTATTTTATTTTATAGAGATGGAATCATTGTTCTTCTTCCTTTCCTCAAGCTTCTTTTCTCCTTTAACTTTCTTTACTCTCGATTCTCCTTATGCTTTAAAGTTATCATATAGGTTAACATATGTATTGGTTATGGGACTTTTTCCTTTTTCATAACCAAGACCAGATCTCTCTTTTGAATGATTTTGAGAGTTGATCAAATCATCAAGAATGTTTGATCCTCCTTTCAACTTTAGACCTCTGTCAATTTGATCTTTAGATTTCTCAAGCTCTTTTATATAAGCCACTATCTCTACTTCTAATTTCATGCACTCATTAGATATAGATTGTAGTTCAAGTTTGACTACATATTCTATTCTTTTAGCCTCTTTAACTTGTGTTTTTAGGCTAAATATCATCTAATTATATTTTTAAGACCTTTGGATAGTTTTTCAATTTCCTTTTATGCTAACTTCTTCTGACTTGAGTTCTCTTTTCTCAGCATGTCAATCTCATCTAAAACACAAATGAGTTCACACTCTAGATCTAATTATCCTTCATCTTCTTCATAAAATTCTTAAACTTCTTATTTTTCTAGATATATAGAAGCTAATCCTAATGCCATGAATAGGGATTCATTTCCCTTGGCCATAAAGGCACAATCATGATCATCATCTGAGTTATCATAATCATCCAATAAATCACTATCTTCTCTTATATACAATCCCTTATTGTTTTGAAATAAGTTCTTCTTGGAATAGTGGGGCTTCATTATTTTACCATCCTCTTCTTACTAAGAGTTATCCTTTTTATCATAAGGGAATTTAGCAACAAAATGTCTTACTTTACCATAGTTAAAGAATTTAAAGGGTAACTTACCTTTGTACTTTCTAAACCCTCTTTTTAATATTCTAACAAAGTTGGATTCTTATTCATCAATCTCCTCAGGTCAAGATGTAGATTCTTCTACTTTTACTATCTTGGATGCTTTAAATGTAACTTCTCTCTTGGAAGTATCTTCTCCCATTCTCATCTCATAGGTAGTGACGGTTCCATGCAACTCATTAACAGTGAGTTTATCCAAATCTCTTACTTCCTCTATCATAGATATTTTAGAGTCATACCTTGATGGAAGAGATCTTAAGACATTTTTGACAATGATTGATTCTTTCATCTCTTCTCCAAGGCCTCTAATTGCATTAATGATTTCATCTACTATGAGGAGGTAATATATAATTTTCTCTTCTTTAGTTATTTTAAATTTTTTAAGTATACCTCTATATGTTTATATCTTGGCTTGCTTTACCTTATCATCACCTTCATAGATTTTACTCATTTTGTTCAAGATATCTTGTGCATTTTGACAATGCATAACTTTGATAAACTTTGATTTAGACAATCCACATATAATATAATTCTTAGCCTTGGTATTTATCTCATATGCCTTCTTGGGAGCCTGATCAATAGGATTTATAGTAAGAGATATATATCCATTTACAACAAACATCTATACATCAAACCCTAATGAGGATAAGTATGCTTCCATATTGATGCTAAAAAATGCATAGTTTAATCCATCAAAGAGAGGTGCTTTATTTAAGGAAGAGCCTTATTGACTATCCATTCGTGTTCACCATCCAAGATCTACCTGAGATGATTAAGATTCTTTTTAGGAACCAAGGCTATGATAATAATTGTTGAAACAAAAATATCTACTAAGAAGGGGTTGAATCAATAGATTGACAAAATTAGTCTTTTTAAGTCACTTTTAAAAAAACTAGAAAGGATATGTAGATTAAAAAATATATTTAGAGATCACACACACAAAACACATAATACCATATGTATATGTGGAAAACCCAATATGGAAAAACCATGGTGAGAATAACTGCTAGAATTTACTATTCTAATTTAGCCTCATAGTCAAAACCTCACTAGTTAGACATTTAAGGGCACCGACCCTAAAGAGACACCAATCCCCTTGTTTAAGATCACTAACTCTAAGGAAGAACCAACTCCCTAATTTAAAAGTATCAAATCTAAGGAAGCACCCACTCCCTAAATAAGCACCAACTCAGCTTATCTGATGGCACCCACTAATCAGATCTATATGTAGCTATAACTCTAAATTACAATATATATTCATAAAAGAATCCAATCTCAATTTTTTTTATTATAAGTCTAGTCTATAACTACTCATACTCTACACATTATTTCATTTTAATCTTTCACTCTACCCCTCTATCTTTGTGTCTAGATATATCTCTTATTCAACACACTTCATCTCTCTTTGTAGTAGTTTCTCTTCTCTTCTAGTTCTATCTCTTATATTTCTCTGTTTGACACAATTCAACTACACTAAATCATACTCTCTGCACTTCTACCTTTGTGTCTCTATATTCTTCTATATGACATAATTCAAGCCACATATTACTATATCCTAGATGACATAGATAAGCATTTGACCTAGGGTTCTGTATCTTCTCTATATTCAAACTAGTTTACTAACACATCACACTCTATTATATTGGACTTTAGTTCCTATCTTTATCTACAAGTTTTTGATGTCTTGAAATCATGCTTCATCACCATAATTCTTGGTCTTATTACTATATTTAACATATACTAGCCTCTATTTTTTATGCACATGCCATATTACATAAATTTGATCAATCACTATAATCAAACTCATTATCTATGTCATATTTTATTGCTTAACTACAAGTTCCTACATGTTCTACCACTTGACCATTGGGATGAACATATCTTTAAATATAAACCATTGATCTTAAGTTTTGTGTCAAGATTTGATGATCCTCATTCAATATGCTCAACTTTAAAATGCATCCATTATATCAATCTATGATAGGTTTACACACTTAATTTAATATTTGTATGCTTCTAGTATTTAATGATTCAAATTTAAAATAAATCCATTATATCTTTTGATATGAGCTCCCACATGATATTATATCTTCAAACTAGCATGAAATTTACTTTTGTCTTGTCTTTAACCCTTGAGCTCCTAATTTCATCTCATAATTTCTTGAGTCTTTGGAATAAATAAACTCCATAAATTTAATCAAAATAGCTTAGAATTTAAATCACCTAAGTATCATTAAATATTGAGCACTTAATCTCATCTAAGTCCACTTGCTCTATTGGATCTTCATTGCATGATCAAACACTCATCATTCAATCTTTTGACAAGCTCAATCTTTATATTTTATGAGCTTTCAATAATGTGACACTTGGCATCAACATGTGACTTTTGTACAACTATCAGTTCCCACTATTGAGACACTTGTAATCCTTACATTGATTATTGAGTATTTGACTTTGAACTGTATTGTAGATTTACTATTCAAGCTCCATGATTATGACACTTGTCACTAGTGTGTTCACTCACAAGTGCCTTTAACATATTAACTTCACTACACATCATTGCATCTTTAGTATACTTTGAAGCACTCACTATTAGATCTTCTAAAAAGATCAAACTTTACCTTGTGTAGATTTGACTAAGTATGGGGACCATCTCAATATACTTGGAAAGTTAACTTTGCACCTTCATATCTTTTAATTCATCTATCTGCTTATTTTAAAATTTAGACCATATAAACTAGGCATGATAATAAATAAACCCATATGATCATCTCTTCTTTAATACTTCATGTGTGCTAGATATAATGCCATTAATCTACTTACTCATATTCTTTTGCCACAAAGCTAACTATGCTTAAAACTACTTGGAAGGCCAACTTTATTTTTACATAACTTTTGATGTGATTCATTGCATGACCTATAATATAGAACATAATATCACCTCACATAGGGGATTCCATCCATATATTCATATACTCTAGAAACCTTAATATTTGTAATATATGACATAATAAAAACTACTTCTTAATTTTTTCTTGCCATCTACAAATTTGATTAAGTGTGGAAAAACACTATCAAAATGCCTGGGAGCCCAATTTTACTCAAACATATCTTTTATTGCACTATATTTCATGAATTGAGATTTAGTGCATATAAACTAGGTATAAAAATTAATAGACCCATATGATGATTTTATCCTGACACCTCCATGTGTGTGAATGTTGACCTCATCATGT
This sequence comes from Torreya grandis, assembly GCA_037957365.1. Classification (NCBI taxonomy): domain Eukaryota; kingdom Viridiplantae; phylum Streptophyta; class Pinopsida; order Cupressales; family Taxaceae; genus Torreya; species Torreya grandis. The sequence continues at coordinate 307,129 of JARHVA010005566.1, read as the reverse complement.
TTACTTGACTCTGCTTGAACCCTTTTTGAAATTTGGCTAAGTATAGAAACTTAATGAATTATGTTTGAGTAACCAAATTTTCATCCTTATATATTATACCATGATTCATCACATGAATTCACATTTGGTGCATAATAATTATGGAATAATGTTATCACAACCATATGATCAACCCTCTCAGACTCATCCACATGTGGCAATGGTGACATCTGTAAAATGCCTATTCATATTTTCCTCTACAGACCCAAAATGTCTAGATGATCAATATGAAGAACCAAATGAATTCCACTCATACATAAAATCACTATAATCATCCTTGACCTTTGATAAGATCTGTTTCATATCCTCTAATCATCATACTTTGCCTTGAACATTAATGGCATCTATAATGCCAATAATCTTCCTTTTGACATCAATGACAATCATATTACCAATATAAGGTTATCATATAATATTGAGTTATCAACAAGTGTTTTAAGGTGATAAAATATTAGAGGTGACTTGGTTGGTGCTAAGTTACCTAGGGAGTTGGAGCCTCCTTGCAAGATAGAACTTATTGAAGACTAGTTAAGTGGGTACTTATCTAGATTGGGATTAGAGCTCCTTGTGAAGTTGGTGCTTCACTAAAATTTATATCATGACATTATAGGAATATAGTCTATGTGCATGTTTTAGTGTTTTTTATTCCCAAATAGGGTTTCCCACATGTATCTTGTGTTATCTTGTGATATGTTTATGTAGTTGTTTGTTTATGCATTGATCTTTTATATGATTGATTGCTTCATGAAATTGAATAGATATTGTTAAGAAATGAATTAAACCCCCAATATTAGTAGATAATTCCAAAATTTGGTATCAGATTAGGTCATTTACAAGACATCTTAAAACTTAAAGGAGATTTTAAACAAGCTAAGATGGCTAGTCAAACACAAGGTGGTTTATCTACAAATAAAGCTCCATTGTTCAATAGATATAATTATGCATTTTAGAGTGTTAGAATGAGGACATATATAATGTCTCAAGGTCATGATGTATGTAAATGAGTCTTGGATGTCTATACTTCACCCCCTATTCCTCTTATAGATTAGACAGGTAAGAAGACTAGTGATAACAACTCAAAAGTAATGAATGCCATTATGTGTGGTATATCTGAAGTAGAACTAGTGAAGGTTATGCACTATATATCTACCAAAGAAATGTGGGATAATTTTAAAACTATTTAAGAATTATATTCTAAGTTAAAATTTTCCAAGCTTCAAACCCATATAAGATAATTTGAAATTCTAAAGATAAATGAAGATGAAACCATTACAACCTACTTATTGAGGGTTGATGAAGTGGTCAACATCATAAGTGGTTTAGGAGAAGAATTGAAAGAGACTAATGTTTTTAAAAAGGTATGAAGGTCTCTAAATCACAAATTTGATTCCAAGGTATGTGTCATTTAATAAATACAAGATCTAGACAAGTTAGAGATGGATGGACTTCATGTAACCATAGCAACCTATGAGATGAGGATAAGTGAAGGAAGACCTATAAAGACAAAAGCTACATTCAATGTAGAAAAGAAGAAAAAAGAGAAGAATTAAAAAGGTAAGAAATTAATAAATAATTATGAATATGAAATTTATGATGAGTTAATAACTATGTTTACAAGAAATTTAAAGATAGGTTCAGGAAAATACAAGAGCAAGTTGCCTTTTAGATGCTTCAATTATGGAGAGGTTGGAAACTTTGCCAAAAAATGTCCTCATAAGCATAAGAAAAAGGATGATTTAGATAATGATGAAGATCATGATTATGATAAAAATCCTTATAAGTCTGATTAGAGAAATAAGCACTTCATAAGATATAACATCAAGAAAAGATTATTCAAAAACAAAAGGAGTCTCTACACCAAGGAGGATTGTAGTTCATCTAGTGAGAATGAGAAAAGTCACTCAGAAAGTGATCATGAAGGTGATGGTACTAATGATAATGAGGTTATATTCATGGATAAATATGAAATATACTCAAATCCAAAAAAATCCATATGAATTAGAGGTGTTATTGGTGATTCAAATGAAGAAGTAGATGAGGTGGATTTTGAGGCTGAGTTGATAAATATTCTAGAAGAATTAAAGATGGTAAAGAAAAATAATATGGTGATGAGGTACCTTATAAAATAATTTGAGGTTAAAATAAAATTATTTAAAGATAGACTAAGTAAAAACTCCAAGGAATAAGAGGAAATAGTCAAACATGTGGAGAGTCAACTTAAAATTGTGACTGTAGGCCTAGAAGCAAAAGAAGAAGAATGTAAAAGGTATATAAGTAAATTTAACTCCTTAAGAGATAAATTTAAATAAGAATAAAATATTGTGAAGTCCATTGTGAGGTTTTAAAAGAGTACCAATGATCTAGACAACCTTCTGAGTAGTTAAAAGATTGCTAGTGACAAAATAAGTCTTAGCTTCATTGGAGATCAAGACAAGGATACTAGTGTGATAAAAAAGGTCAAAGAACAACCAAATAATGATGATGATAATATAAAAATATAAATACTATAAATAATTATAATAACATAAGGTATGATAATCCTTTCAATGGATACTATTATTCATGTAATCAATTTGGTCATAGAGCAAGGCATTATAGAAGGCCTTTCAAGAATGAATTGGCATAGAACTATGAGGAGAACCATCATATAAGAGGTATGGTTCATGGTGTTTTTCCATCTAGAGGGATAATTTTTTTTAACTATCATAAGGTTGGTCACATTGCAAAGTATTGTAAGCATGACTTCTCAAGACAAGACAAGAAGTTTGAGGATTCTATAACACAAGACAGAAATTGTACGTGGAAACCTAAGGTAGTTAAGGTTGATAATCAGTCTTCAATTTCAAATGGACTATTTTCCTTGGTAGAGAAAATTCAAGAATAAAATTATTGCCAATAATTTTCTCTATCAATTTATTTTGTTGATGAAGAATTCAAGACCAATAGATCAAGATAGAGTGTTTCTCAAACAAATATTGAGGAGGTAAATCTGAAAGGACAAATCAAGCATAAAAATATCATGAAGGAATTTCGATCTTATAATGACATGGAGATTTAAAAATCTCTTAAAATTATGTTGTTCTAGTTCTCTAGAGCATAGGTGACTCCATTAAGCTTCATGGAGGCACTTAGCTAGCAAGGAAGAAGCATGAAGTATGATCGATCATAGGGGGATTTTTATGGTCTAAGGAGACCTTAAAATTCAAGATTCTATAAAAGAAGTTTGTTATAGGTGTCATCACAAGAGACAAGTTAATTTTTTTTATATGATGACTTGATCAAACCAAGTTATGGTTTAAAAAATGCCTTGAATTTTCATGGAGACAAAGAGATTTAATCATGTCTCATGAACAATTATGTTTCCCTAGGTCTAAGGATCAAATAACTGCCAAGAAGATGAACCTTTGTCATTAATGTCAAAGTAGGAAAATGTTCATGTTTCAAATATTAAGTATTGAATAAGATCTAAGTTTAAGGAAAGATAATGATCTTATATGATTATGAGTGTTTTCCATCAATGACAAAGGGGGATATTATTGAGGTTTATTCCTAATGTTGGTATTAAGGCATTAATTTTATCATTGATGTAAAAGTTAAGTTAAATTCCCTTCATATCAGTAGTCAAAATTGATATCATGCTTGGTGAAATTGTGTGTTACAAATAAGCTTGGTCTCTCTATTGAGAGAAAATTTGATGTCAACCTAGTATTCTTTTTGGGGTTTTATGACATGTCAAAGATTATGTGTAAGGGATAAGGGAAACATCTTGTTTGAGCTCTAAGTACTTAGGAGAATACAAGGTAAACACATGGGTCAACAAGTCCTTGTATTATATATGAGGTCTTGTTACAATATTGTGATGAGACAAATCTCATAGATCTATTGAGAATAAATTTGTATTCAAGGAATCATGCTTGAAGAATGATATCATTGAGAGCTAGCTTGTTTGTGTTCAAGCTCTGAGTATTAGGTATCTTGAGTAGCCTAGTCTAGCTCTATGAAAAATATGTATGCTTGATGCATGGTAAAGCTTTGTGATTTAGGTCAGTAAAAGTAAGAGAAATGATCCAAAACTATCTTAAAAATGAACAAAGAGACAAATAATCTTACTAATGAGTTTCAAGGTCTAGTGTTAAGGCCTAATCTTTACTTGGAAGACCTAGTGAAATGACATAGGCCTGGTATCATATGAGTTGAGTCTTTAAAGACCTGTGTGAGTAGGGTTAGTAGTATATAAACATTGTATGAGGTCATATGACATGATTATAGAGTGTTTAAGATAGTTTAAGAAGTTTTAAGGCATGATCATAGTCTAAACATGATTGACTGTATAAAGCCTAGTATACAAAGTGACCTATAATGGCCTAAGAAGGGGTCAAAATCATTTCAATGGTGACACAAATCTTAAAATAATTGAAATAGGTGTGATGGATTATGTGAATAATGTTGAGAAAGTTTTAATCCAATTTCTAAAGGAGAAAGCATAAAAACCTATGGTAAGGTTGACTATGTACACAAAATGGGGTGTTGTAGACCTGAGAAGAAGTTTTTCATACTCTTTGGCACGTGCAACATTTGATTGAGAGATTTAAAAGTTCATGGTAGTTGGGGAAGGTCCCTATATTGAATTTAATATCATTGGTTTTTGATTTTAGGGGTAATCCTTTATGAATTATTTTTAAGAAGGTAAGGTAGTCAAAACCCTCCTAAAACCCTAACAAAGACCTAAGAGGAAATATCTAATAGTTTATGGCTCAAAATGGTCTAGTTGACTTAGTTTAATGTTTGGAACATTCAAATTATTCTTCAAGGTTTCCTCAATTTTTTTGGTTTGTCTTGATAGTGATTAAAATCTTCAATAAACCCTTATTTTTAGGTATTTTGATGTTATAGGTAGGGTTGATTAGGTCAAAGCATGAAAATTGATGATGATGTGCAAGACTTATAGTTTATGTCCATGATTTTTTTTGAGTAGGTTTCTAGTATAATCCATATCTATAATAATTGGAACACACACACACACACGCACACGCACACGCACACACACACACACACACACACACACACACACACACACACACACACACACACACACACACACACACACACACACACACACACACACACACACACACACACACACAATGTAGATAAACATAACACAATAGATATTGGTGTACCAAGATGTCCAAATATTCAATAGATGTAAAAATAGAATACCCTTAAGGTAGGGCAACACCATACAATACTCCTTTAAGAAGGAATAACTCTACAATGTCTCTTCAAGGGGAAAACCTCTAATATCATCTTATAATATAAGAATCAATTCTTACTTATCTTCTTTACAATGATAATCAAATTATTTATATAGACCTCTATCTAACTAACAATGGATGGGTAACCTCCTAATCTAATTATAGGCTGACCATTACCCAGTACACTAATTACATAAGTTACTCAATTATCTTAATATATTAGACCCATATATCTAAATAAGGGGGATATGTGCCACATGTCAACATCTCTATCAACCCATATACATTAATATATCATATCCCTATGTACATAACATTCCTTCCCTCGACATGTTTCATCCCTAAAACATAGGAAAAAACCAAATAATGAGTGTGATTCAAATCAATGCACACTAGAATATTATTACCATCCATTTGACCCTCTTTGATATTATTTTCTTGAACATGTAGATGCTTGGATACATTCATGTTGATGAAGTTATACTTATTGGTAGAGTTTATGGGAATAATAACCTTCTTCTTTTGAATGCATCCATAAAATTAAAAAATTGACTCTGATTTTTTTGGAGAAAAATTATTTGAACCCTTATCATCCAATTATTGTTTTATTATTTGAGATCCTCTAACACTCTTTCTGCATCATCTATACTCTCCTCATTATCATTATGTTTTTCCACTAATTTTTCTTCTTAATCATCTTCATTATCTTCTTCATTGTCATCATTATTTTCTTCCTCTTCTTCATCCTCTTTTTATTTTATATCCCATCGATCTAGTAATACCTATCCTATTTCTTCCCATTAATAATCCTTTGTATGAAGCTCAACTGATTAAACCAATGTTGTGCAAACCAAAAAAAAGAAACAAACAAACTTGTTTTCGATAAAATTGTTTGAGTATTATCCTCCTTAAAAAAGAGATACCATTCTCTAGCATCAATATCATCCTCACTTGAAAATAATTGTAACTTCATGATCCATAAAAAAAGATAGGGTTAATGAAATAACATAAAATGTCAATAAATCATTATAAAATGATCAAAATAGCCCCAAATTTAGACTGTATCTTTGCCTTATGATAGTGTAACTTTAGTAAAAATTTTGTGAAAAACTTCCACAAATTCTGGACTATAGAGAAAATATATAAAAAACCATAAAGTCAGAATGAATCACTCCAAACATATCAAAAAATATAAAATTTTGTTTGTATATTTCCCATATTATGATACAACATCAATAAAAATTTCACATAAAGATTCCTTATAGTTCAGAAGATATGATGAAATTAGTACAAACCTTAAAATATAAAAAACTCCCTATAAAATCATCATAAAGGATCTATTTTTTTACTAAGACTTCCTTTAAATATTATTCATATCTAGTAAAACAATTGTGTAAATATTTGAAATATATTGAAGGATATTGATGATTCCAAAAAACTAGGGTTTTGCTCCACACAAATTACCCAAATCAAAGCTCTGATACCACTTGGTATGATCCACACTTATAATAATTAGAAAATATGTATAATATAATGTATATAAACACAACACAATAGATATTGGTGTACCAAGATGTCCAAAAATTCAATCTATGCATAAATAGAATACCCTTGAGGTAGGACAACACCATACAATACTCTTTTAGGAAGGAATAGCTCCATAATGTCTCTTTGAGGGCATAACCTCTAATATCCTCTTATAATAGAAGACTAAATGATTAATTTTCTCCTTTAAAATTATAATCATATCCTTTATATATAACTTTAAATAACTAAAAATGGATGGGTAACCTCCTAATCTTAATGTAGGTCGACCATTACCCAATCCACTAATTCCATAAATTATTCAATTATCCTAATATATTGGACCCATATAACTAAGTAATGGGGATGTGTACCACATGTTATAATATACATCAACCCATATAAATTAATATATCATATCCTTAGCTACATATTAGTTTTTGACCATAATGTGCTAAACTGGTAATGGAAGTTAGCCTATTGCTAAACTAGCCTAATGAGCAAAATAGTGAGAAATCTAGGCGAGAATAATAATCAAATTAGGGATTGGTTGAAAAGGACTAGGGATATATCATAAGGTATGGAGTAATTATTAAATACCTATCCTTCCTATCCCCTTGGAGTATAAATTTTGATGATGCCTATACCTAAGCAAAACCTTGTCATCAAACTAGTCTGTCTAACACAGTGAAGTCTGTGTAGAGTGACATAGTGAGATTTGTCTGAAAGACCAATATTGATATAAAACCATGTAATATATATTTTGATGGAATATATAATTTTATTAATGTTTAACATACCAATTTTAATATTATATTAGTATGCCCATAGGTGTTCTAAGACTTGAGTTTCTTTACTGTGTTTTCTATGTTATAGGCAACTTCTTGTGTGTATGTGAAAAGGATGTTCTTGAGTCATTATGCACTAAGTTAAAGGATAAAAATATATTTAAGGGGTTATAAATATATCATATGATAATTTTAAGGTGTTTATGTTCATTTAAAGTCCATTTTAAATCTTGGAGAGTCAAATGATTTTGACTATGTGTTAACAATGTTTAATGTTTCTGAGTAAGCCTTTTGAAGAAGTGTTCCTGAGGCCTTTTGGCCTATGAGGTGAAGAAAAAAAATTTATGAAATTTTTTAATTATTATTATTATTTATTATTATTATTATTATTATTATTATTATTATTATTATTATTATTATTATTATTATTATTATTATTATTATTATTATTATTATTATTATTATTATTTTATATTTGTTTTATATGTAAAATTTATGTATTTGGTTCAAAGTTGTAATATAGACTTTCTAGCAGTGAGAAGGCCTATTGGTGAGGAGACCTAATTGGTAGGTCCAAGTAGTGAAATGGGCCAAATGGAGTTGGGGACCCAAGGTGAAATTATAAATGGTGTATTTGAGGCATGTGAGAATTTTTTAATCCATTTTTTAAGACAAGAAATGTTTTTAAGTGTCAAAGTGGTAATGTGTGGATAAGATAGACCTAATTGCATTATGTCTCCATTAGACCTAATGGTGAATTTGGTCCTTATGGACTATGAAAAACTTATGTGTTTTTTGTTTATATTATTAAAAATGTGTATTGATATATTTAAATAATAATAAAATTATGGTGATATCCTTTAGCAACCAAGATAGGTATAAAAAAGAATCAAGTATAAAGTCAAGGCCTAATAGGCCTATTTTGATTAGTTAGAGAGTTGAGCTATTGAGCGAAGGATATAGTGTTTTGAAGAATAGTTTAAGAAATTTAAGATAATAATAAATATTATTTAAACATTACATGAGTATATAAATATTTTTATACAAGTTTTAAGCGAGGTCATTTGACCTAATTTTGCCAAAGAAAGGGCTAATTAAGTGAGAAGGCCTAAGAGACTATTTAAGTGAGATTAAAATGTAAAGAGTGTAAAATAAGGTTATAATATACTATTAAGTTATAAATAGGTGTTATAAGGTGATAATATATTATATGTGACTTTTTTGGTTCTAATTTACTTAGGGGGTTGGAGCCTCCTTGCAAGATAGAGCTTGCAGAAGGCTAGTTAAGTACAACTTAAAAGTAATGAATCACATTATGTGTGGTCTATTTGAAATATAAATAATTAAGGTTATGCACTATATATCTACCAAATAAATATGGGATAAGTTGAAAAATATTCATGAGGGATATTCCAAGTTCAAATTGGACAAGTTTCAAATCCATAGAAGATAATTTGAAAGTCTAAAGATGAATGAAGATGAGACCATTGCATCATATTTATTGAGGGTTGATGAAGTGGCCAACATCATAAGGGGTTTAGGAGAATAATTTAAAGAGAATAATATTGTTAAAAATATATTAAGGTCTCTAACTCCCAAATTTTATTCCAAGGTATGTTCCATTAAAAAAATGCAAGATCTAGATAAGTTAGGGATGGATGGACTTCATGGAACCCTAATAGCCTATGCGATGAGGATAAGTGAAGGAAGACCTACAAATAAATAATTTGCATTAAAGGTAGAAAAGAATCCAAAAGAGAAGAAGTCATAATTTAATAAAGTTATAAATAATTATGAATTTGATATTGATGATGATGAGTTAATAATTATGTTTTCAAGAAAGTTGAAGGTAGGTTTAGTCAAATACAAGGGTAATCTACTTTTTAAATGCTTCAATTGTGGAGAGGTTGGACACTTTGCCAACAAGTGTCCTCATAATAATAATACAAAGGATGATGTATATCATGATGAACATCATTATTATGATAAAAATCCTTATAAGTTTGATAAGATCAATAAACACTTTAGAAGATATGACAATAAGAAAAGATTATTCAAAATTAAAAGGAGTCTTTAAACTAAGGAGGATTATAGTTCATCTGATGAGAATGAGAAAAGTGACTTAGAAAGTGATCATGAAGGTGATGTTCCTAATGTCAATGAGGTTATATTCATGGTTGAAGAATCAATCTTCTCAAATCTAAAATAATCCATATGGATCAGAGGTGCTATTGGTGATTTAAATGAAGGAGATGAGGTAGATTTTAAGGTTAAGTTAATGAATACTCTAGAAGAATTGAATATGGTCAAGAAAAATAATAAAATGATGAGGTATATTATTAAATACTATGAGGAGAAAATCAACTTATTTGAAGCTAGACTAAATAAGAGGAAATAGTCAAACAAGTGTAGAGTCAACTTGAAATTGTGACTGCAGGCCTAGAAGCAAAAGAAGAACAATGTGAAAGGTATGTAGCTGAAGTGAACTCCTTAAGAGATGAATTTAAACAATCATAAACTAAGGTCAAGTCCTTGAGTTTAAAAATATCACAATGATATAGACAACCTTTTGAGTATTCAAAATACTGCTAATGACAAAATAGGCTTTGGCTTCATTGGAGATCAAGACAAGGACACTAATGTGATAAAAAGGGTCAAAAAACAACCAAAGAATGAGGAAACTAAAAAAACAAATGTCAAAACTATCAATAATTTTAATAACATAAGGTGTGATAATCCTTAAATGTATACTATTATTCATGTAATCAATTTGGTCATATAGCAAGGCATTGTAGAAGGCCTTTCAAGAATAAATTTACATGGAACTATGAGGATAACCATAAACCAAGAGGTATGGGTCATGGTGTGTTTCCATTTAGAGTTAGAATATGTTTTAACTATCATAAGGTTTGTCACATAGTAAAGTAATATAAGTATGATGTCTCAAGACAAGACAAGAAGTTTGAGGCTTCTAGAACATAAGAGAGAAATTGTAAGTGGAAACCTAAGGTAGCTAAGGTTAATAATAAATTTGTAAGTTTAAATGGACTATTTACCTTGGTAGATAAAAATCAAGATGTAGATAAGTGTCAATAATTTTCTCTATCAGCTCAATTTGTTGATGAAGAAATCAAGACCAATAGATCAAGCCAGAGTGTTGCTCAAACAAATATTGAGGAGGTCAATCCAAAAGGACAAATCAAGCACAAAAGGATCATTAAGGAATTTCAATCCTAAAAGGACATGGAGATCTTGGAATCTCCTGAATTTATGTTTTTTTATTTATCTAAAGTAGAGGTGACTCTATTAATCTCACTAAATTAGCAAGGAAGAAGCATGAAGGATGCTCAATCATAGGGGGATTTTTATGGTCTAAGGAGACCTTCAGATTTAAGTTTTTTTTCAAATAAGTTTGCTACAAGTGTGATCACAAGAGACAAGTTAATTTTTTGTTTATATGATGACTTGATAAAACCAAGTTATATTTTTGACAATGCCTTAAATTTTCATGGAGATAAAAGGAGAAAATCATGTCTCATGATCAAGTATGTTACCATAGGTCCAAGGATTAAATAGCTACCAAGAAGATGAACCTTTATCATTAATTTAAAATGGGAAGAAAGTTCCTATTTCAAAGATCAAGTATTGAAGAAGATCCATCTTGAAGGAAATAAAATGATCTATTATGGTTAAGAGTGTTTGAAATCAATGACAAAGGGGAATATTGTTGAGGTTTGTTTTTAATGTTGGTATTAAGGCATTAATCTTGTCATTGATGTCAAAGTTAAGTTAAATGTCCTTGATGTCAATAGTCACAATTGATATCATCCTAGGTGAAGTGATGTGTTACAAAGAAGCTTGGTCTCTCTATTGAGAGAAAACTTGAAGGCAACCTAGTATTCTTTCTAATGTTTTATGACATGTCAAAGATTAGGTATAAGGTACAAGGGGAGAATCTTGTTTGAGCTCTAAGTAATTATGAGCATACAAGGTAAGAATATATCTCAACAAGTCTTTGTATTTTATATGAGGTCTTGGTATAAGGTTGTGATGAGACATATATCATATATCTATTGAGAATAGATTTGTATTTAGGGATTTATGCTTGAATAATGATATCATTGAAATCTAGCTTGTTTGTGTTCAAAATATGAGTACTAGGTATGTTGAGTAGCCTAGTCAAGTTTTATGAAGAAGATGTATTCATGATGCATGGTAAATCTTTGTGATTTGGGTTATTAAAGGTATGAGAAAGTATCTTAAGCTATGTTAAAAATGAACAAAGATAAAAAGAATCTTATTGATGAGTTTCAAGGTCTAGTGGTAAGGCCTAATCTTAACTTAGAAGACCTAATGAAATGACATAGGCCTTTGGAGACTTGTGTGAGTAAGGTTAATAATTTATAAACCTATTATGAGGTGATATGACATGATTTTGGAGTGTTTAAGATAGTTAAAGAGGTTCCAAGGCATGATCATAGTCTAATCATGATTGGTAGTATAAGGCCAGGTGTACAAAGTGACCTATAATGGACTATGTAGGGGTCAAGATCATTTATAAAGGTGTAAGATATATTTAAATAATTGAAATATGTGTGAGGGATTGTGTTAATAATTTTTACAAAGTTTGAAATTAATACCTAAATGAAAAATCATGAAAACCTATGGTTAGTTTGACTATGTGCATAGAATGGGGTGTTACAGACCCAAGAAGAAGTTTTTCATACTTGTTCACATGTGAAACCTTTGCATGAGATAATAATAACTTCATGGTATTTTGGTAAGGTCCCTATATTGAATTTAAATTCATTTTTTTGGATTTAAGGTGAAATCCTTTATGAATGATTGTTCAAAAGGTAAGGTAATCAAAACCCTCCTAAAATCCTAACAAAGACATGATAGGAAAGATTTAATAGGTTATATATCATAATGATACAATTGAATTAGTTTTATATTTGGAAAATTTAAAATAATATTCAAGGTTTCCTCATGTGTTTTTGGTTTGTCTTGATAGTGAGTAAAAGCTACAAGAAAACCCTTGTTTTCAAGGATTTTGATGCTACAACTAGGGTTGACCAGGTTAATGCATGAAAATGGATGGATGATGATGTTTAAGACTTATATTTTTATACCAATTAAATTTTTTTTAATATTTTTTTTACTAAAATGTGTTAAACCAGTCATGGAAGTTAGCCTATCACTAAACTGGTCTAATGAGTAGAATAGTGAGAAATCTAGGCAAGAATGAGAATCATATTAGGGATTGGTTATAGAGGACTAGGGATGGATCATAAGGCATGGGATAATTATTAAATACCTATACCTCATATAAAATTGGTGTATATTTTTTTATAATTCATATACCTAAGAAAAAATTTGTCATCAAACTGGTTTGTCTAACACAATGAAGTCTGTGTATAGTGACATAGTGAGATTGGTCTGAAAGACCAATATTGATATAAAACCATGAAATATATATTTTAATGTATGATATAAGGCTTATTAATTATAATAAAAACCAATTTTAATATCATATAGTTATTCCCATAGGTTTTATAATACTTGAGTTTCTTGACTATGTTTTCTATGCTACAGACAACTTTCTATGTGTATGTAAAAAGGATGTCCCTGAGTGATTATTCAATAAGTTGATGGATAAAAATGTATTTAATTTTTTATAATTATCTAAATATAATTTTAATTTGTTTTTATTCATTTAAATTCCATGTTTAATCTTGGATAATCAAATTATTCTGACTGTGTTGACAGTGCTTAATGTTTCTGAGTAAGCCTTTTACAGAAGTGTTCCTGAGGTCTTTTGGCTTGTGTGGTGAAGACCAAATAATTTTGTGAATTTTTTTAAATATTTAAGATATAATAATAATATTTTATATGTGGGTTATGTGGAAAATTAGTGTATTTATTTTAAAGTTTCAATATAGACTTTCTGTCAGTGAGAAGGCCTATTGGTGAGGAGACCTAATTGGTAGGTCTAAGTAGTGAAATGGACAAAATGGTGTTTGGGAAACAAGGTGAAATTATTAGGGATATATTATATGAATATACTAAGTGTTTCATTTATTGGTTAAGACAATAAATTTTCTTAAGGTTTAGAGTGGTAATGTATGGATAAGATAGACCCAATTGCATTAGGTCTTCATTAGGCCTAATGGTGGATTTTGTCCTTATGGACTACGACCAATTTATGTTTTTTTTTTTAATATATATTATTAAAAATGTGTATTTATATATTTAAATCATAATAAAATTATGGTGATATAATTTTTTGACCAATATAGGCATGAGAAAGAATCAAGTATAAATTCAAGGCCTAATATGCCTATTTTGACTAGTTAGAGATTTGAGCTATTGAGAGAAGGATATAGTGTTTTGGAAAATAGGTTAAGGGATTAAAGATAATAATAAATATAATATTAAAATTCCATTAGTATCTAAATAATTTTTTACAAGTGTTAATCAAGGTCATTTGACCTATGTTTTCCAAAGAGAGGGCTAATTGAGTGAGAAAGCCTAAGAGGTTGTTTGAGTGAGATTGAAGGGTAAAGAGTGAAAAATAAGGTTGTAATCTATGGTTGAGTTATAAAAAAGGTGTTATAAGGTGATAATATATCAGATGTGACTTGGTTAATGGTAATTTACCTAGGGGTTAGATCCTCATTGTAAGATAGAGCTTGTAAAAGACTAGTTAAATGGGTGCTTATCTAGATAGGGGTTGGAACTCCTTGTGAAGTTGGTGCTTCACTAAAATTTAGATCTTGAAAATATAGGACTGTAGTCCATGTGCATGGTTAAGTGGGTTTTATTACCCAAGAGGGTTTCCCACATAACTCTTGTGTTCTCTTGTGATATGCTTGTGTAGTTGTCTATTTATGCATTGATCTTTTATATGAATGAATTCTTCATGAAATTGAATAGATATTATTAAGAAATTGATTCACCTCCCCACCTCCCTACCTATTAGTAGCTACTTACAATATGATCCTAATTATGTTATGCCATACCTTTTGAGATAACCTTATCCTTTACAAACACAATATCAAGAAGATGAGAAGGTGGATCAACCTCATACCTTTCCATATTAAAAATTAGTTAAAGAGTTCCTTCAAAATAAAGAGGAGGTGCCTCTAGAGATGGTCCAAGAATCATTACAAAAGGATGGAAGATGGATTGGCATGTTTCAAGAGCTTTAATTTAGTTTTATTATCATGAAAATATGAAACCTTCAAACTGGTTGTATTAGTTAGTAAGTTATCCAACCATGGTGAGGAAGCTCTTGAGGAGATCATGGAGCAGTTCTTAGAGTCTCTTGACAAGCTTGAGGATCCTATTGCAATGGATTTTGAAGTGGATACTATGAATAAAGTAGTGGATCAACCCATTTTTCATGGGTTTTACATTTTTGAATTGGTCCTTGAAGAATACATATCAAAACTCTCTCAAGATCATCATGAAATAGGCCCTAAATGGACTACTGAATGTCCATTATGCAGTGATGATAAAGAAGACAAATTACATTACCATACATTAAATAATGAAGAGAGAGAGAGATGTTAGTGGTTGTAGGTATAAAATAGAAGAAGATCCTAATGAGGTTGTAGTAATTGATCAATCTCATAATGAGGTGTCACTTGAAGGTAGTGCTAATGTCTTCATGTTTGAATAAGATTTGTCAAATCAAGAGATTCAAAAGCATGATGAGTTAGACCTTGATGGTAATGATGATCCTCAATTATATATAGAGGAATAAGACAAATATATATATACTATATATTGAGTCTTGGTAAAGTTGAGACTATCTCTATTATAAGTGACCAAGAAAAATTTTCCTTTTGGGATGAACTAGAGCTCTTTTACCTAAGCCTAGATAGTCAAACTTCATGTTCAAAAGAGTCATCAGGTGAGAAGTTTGAAATTTATCCTATAATCCAAAATGAAGTGAGATTAGAGATATTTCCCAAGTATAAAGACCAACATCAATCAAGTCTTGAACTAGTAAGGGATTTGATCTAAATTAGAGACTTGTTTATCCCAATTTATCCATTGGAGAGTATGCCAAAAATATTTGTAATCAAGTAGCCTAGTTCACCAGGTTTGGTGCATCAAAAACAAGGTATTTTTCATCCTTGTAAATTAAAAATGAATGATACCAAAAGCTTCTGATTTAATCTAGGAAAAAGGTACTTTTAAGTTTCAGTTCTACACATTATATAGTCTTCTACTTTCCTTTAAGTTCTTTATGCACATCCCTTCAATTTTTTTTCCATTCCCTAAGTGCTCTGAGCAAATTTTTCTTTTTTATTTCTATGGAGAGAATTTATATAGATGTTTTCAACCAAGTTTTAGCTTCAGATCAGTGTGTTAAGTGAGAGAGGAGACTCCCTTGCCTAATGGATACTAAGGCTACTAGTATTTTGCATAGACAAGCATGCAGTCCAAAGAGGTCACTAGAAATGTTGGACAAAATTGGTCTACATACAATTTTTGTTTCCTAAGTGGAATTTACCATTTTTCCAAGCAATTCATTGACTCCTTTTGCCTTGATGACTAGTCTCTTGCTAGTAATGACTTGATGATGTAGTGCATTATCTTAAAGGGTCTTGGCATGGTGTTGTGAACTATCTCAAGATCCTATTGTAGTGGGTGATCCAATGATGGAGAGAGAATAAAATTTACTTGGAATACATCAGTGTCCTTACACTCTTTTTAAACACTTTATTAAGGTTTAAGGTAAATTTGAAGACTTTGAGGTAAAGGCCTAGCGTTGGGTTTTTGGGCTCTAAGTGAAGGATCTAACTAGTTTATAAGGTTTTTGAGAATATAACACCATGTGAGAGAGTATAAAAGGTTATCACCAAATAATAGATTTCATAAATCCAAAAAATGGAGTCTTATGGAACCAAATTGCCCAAAATACACCAAAAGTGCATTAAATGACTTTAAGAGCCTTCAAATAGAAATTTTAAGTGAAAGTTGGGATTTTTGAATAAGTAAAATGGGTTTTGACTTCCTACACATAATTTTGGAAAATTTAACCCCTTAAAACGTGTTTTATACCATTTCAATTCATTTGGAGTGGAGGAGATATGTTTGAGTGAAGAAGGATGTAGATTTGACCTCCTTGGAGGCATGATTGAATAGGGTTTTATGGGTTTTGATTAATAAAACAACTTGTTTGTATTTTTAAAGACTATAATGTGTCTCTAATGGAATCCCAAAGGCCTCTAAAATAATTTTTATGTGTTAATATCATCATAAATACAAATTCAAGCCCATATCCTATATGCACAACCTTGAAAGAGGGCCTTCATTGAGTTTTCTTCCTAGTTCCACTCCCCTAAAAGTATATTGAAGGTTTGTATGTTTTTTAAAATTCACATACATCATCACAGACCCTCTACAATACTTTCCAAGCTATTATCAGAGGTGTTCTAGTTCATCACCCTCTTAGGCCTATGCATTTGCCATGCTTAGGAAAGACATTTCTTGGTTTTCACATTTGTGCAATGAACCAAGTCTCTAAATTTGACATGGAGTATCCTTATATCCCCCTTAAAGTGATTAAAATAGTTTTATAGAGGTTACATACATTAAAGAGCTTAAAAAGGACAAAATTTAGTCTTGGAGCTCACCAGCCTAAAAGAGGCCTAATTAGAGAGAGAAAAGGGCAAAATAAGTGTACTTACCTTAGAATTTGGGTAATTAATATACTCACATAGATTAATGAGAAAAATATTTTTTTAAATATATGTTTTTTTTTTGAGATCACCTTTGGATTGTTCCCAACAAGGAGCTTTGCATAAAAACAAAGCTACAAGGAGATAGGGCTAGTAAGAGCCTCAAGCATGAAACAAAATGTTAGGGAGTGAACGAGGTGCCCAAGAGAGTTGAAACAAGTAAAATTATTATAGGATAATAAATTTCAATAATTATGTTGTCTTCATCAAGGTACAAGCAAGTTTTGAGGGGTTTGAGTAAATAACCATTCTCCATTAATGGTAGCCAAGTAGTTGCAGGTCTAAATGCCTAGAATATGTGCATTTAAAAGTCTTGTTATTGTCTAAATAATGATTTAAAATTTTAATTATGATCCATGTTAAATTTTTTATTATAACATAGATCCAAAATTTATTTGAAGATGCCTAAACTAGCCTAAGACACCCATGCACACCACCAAGCCTAAAAAGTGCAGGTCTTGTAAAGTTAATTCCAAGCAATTTTGGTGGATCCAAAAGTTGAAATGGGTCTCTAATGAAGTTGGAAAATTATTTAATAATTCTTGAGAAGTCAAAAAATCCATTTAATACCTCAATAAATTATGGATGAGCCAAAACCCTTACAAGACTTAAGAAGCCTATGCCCACTCACAAGTGACCAAACAAGTTTTTGCCACAAGTGAAGATTTAAAATCATGTATTGAGATATTTTTGGAATGATAAAGGTTTTAAAACTTTAAATAAAGTTTCCAATCCTTTCCAAACCTAATTTTGGTGTTTTAGGCCAAAATGCACTCTCTTGGCCAAGCATGCAACTAGGAGCTCGAGATGAATTTTCAAATGCTTAGTATGTCCTCCATAATTTGAATGGGAATATGAGTATTAATTATGGGTTGGATAAGTTTTTATAATTAATTTTAAAATAATTTATTATACCATTAAGTCTCACATCCTTATGAATAATCGCTAAGGAGTAAAACCCTTCTTAAACCCTCATAGATTGGTTTTTGGAGATGAATTGCATTTTTTTTAGTTATTTTATGAAAAAAATGTGTTTTGATATATTATGGGGAATATATGAACTTTATACACCTTCAAGAACCATAATTTCAAGGGAAAAAGTGGATAAGTTCAAATTTGCAAGTTTTAGGGTTTTAGCATGCAAGTGGAGATAGTCATAAAATGAAATTTTAAGAAGTTTTAAGGATTTTATGATGCAATATAATTATTTGAAAATTTATAGGAGATATTAAAATTAAAAATTCAAAAATAATGAGTTATTAATACCTCATAAGTCTCAATATATGCCTAATTCTCTCTTCCTAGGTTTCTTGGTTCTCACTTTCTAAGTGTGTAGTAGGTATAAATTCATGTTTTAAAATGTTTTTATTTATTTAAAATATAAAAAAATGATTTTAATAGTTTTTTGAGTCCCTCATGGTCATAATTAAAAAATAATTAAGTATTTTTACCTCATAAAACTCAATAAAATGGAAAATCATAGAGCTACATATGTTTAGAAATGAGACAAGCCAGCTTGAGGCAACCCCAAAAGATGCATATTTTGAGTTCTACTCAATGAAATAACTTGAAATTTTACATGGAGGTATTTTTTAATGTAATTTAAGTTTTAAAAATATTTTAATTCCCATATTATACTTAAATATATATAAAATGGCATGTGTGGGTGCTTTTTATGCTCAAAATAGCCTATAAAAGCTCATAATGGCAACTAGTGAAGAAGGGTTTGAACTTGAAGACCTAAATTAATGGAGTAAAAAATATTTTTAGGTATACTTGTGTTTTTTAAGGTTTTTATTATACCACAAATTTTAAATAAAACATCAAATAATTTCAAGTCACCCTCAATATCTCCAAGCATTAAATGTAAAAATGACAAGCCTTCACAAAGTGTCTAGAGGCTTCTAGAAGACCAAGTGGGAGATGTGATGAATTTGTAAAGTGTGAGAGGTTAATTTTAAATATTAGGAAACTAAAATAATTTAATAAGCCTTATATAATACTTAATACTTTCTCCATGTAGTAGAAGATGACATCACTCAAGTAATCATCAATTTCCCCCTCTTTTGTCTTCCATTTTATTTTATATATATCTCATTTGTTCTCATTGTAACTTACTTCCTCTTGTGGTATGGAGTAGACATAAATTTTTTGTAATTAAAACACATATTTATATAAATATATGAGTCAATTTACATTTTTATATGCTTTTATCTTGTGTTTAGTTGAGTTTGTACATGAATACTTTGTGAAGGATCTCTCTTTCTTGGTGTTTGTCCTCTCTCTCTTTCCCATATGAAAGATAGTTTTATGTTTGAAGGTATTAGGATGTGATATATAAATAATTAGGTGAATCTATGATATGTATATGATCATCACTTCCTCCTTTTTTTAATTTCCTTGTCTCTTCTTAATAAACACTTATGCAACCAACTAGTTATGGAGTTTTTGTGATGTATGATTTATTGACTATCATTTATGTGTGTCTTATAGAAAGGAAGAGTGTCAAATATTGGTGAGTTACCCCCAAAATTTTTTATTCATCCCTTTCTCCTCTTTCTAACCCTTTTATTTGGAAATCAATAGTTTAGAGTAGTTTTTTAAGAGCCTAATTGATACACCTATGGAGCTAACCCATAACCCAAAGGTTCACCTCCATTACAGGATACCCGTAGCCTAGAGGTGTTTCCATTATGTGGTTAGGTTGGAAAGATCATGAATAAAACTATTCAAGGGTGAATATCTATGTCACAATAGTAACTTGTTCATACTTGTAATGCATTGGTCTATGTCTTGTGCCTCTTACTCTCTAGTAATACTGGATTTGATAAATATGTTAGACCATGGTACACCTAATAAATTAGTATTTTTTGTAGTATTTATATTAAAAAAAGTATTATTTCCTTTATCATTATCTAAAATAATCATTTTTCCTTTACTTGTGTTCATGTGAATGAGTGTATTTGAATTATATCTATATTCACCTAGGCCAACTAGTGTGAAATTCAAACGACATAAGTAATCATCCATGTTCATTTTTATTTAATTTGTATCATAATCATAAATAAAATTATAATAATCATTATTTTATTTTATAGAGATGAAATTTGAATCTTATGAATTTACTATAAAAGGTAATTCATGTACATCCTTTACTTATTGTACATTTTTAGGTGAATCCTGTTATTCTTAAGCATCTATAGATTGCAACTTGTGATCATTTTTACTAGATTCACCAACCTCATGTATATGCATTTTATATATAAGTATGATATTTGGTGGTAGCACTACGGTGAGTTGAGGTACTTCTAATTATGATTTATTCTCAATAGTAAATTTTGTAATCTTATAATATCTGAATGGTTGATTATCAATAGGGCATATATATAAATATTTGTCAAGTATAAATCTGACACAACAATGTAAATTCTAAGCTATAAATTCCATTACATGTTTTCATTTCCTAACTAATAGTAGATTGAAATGAAAATAATTGGCCATTACTTGAAACCAAGTAGATAACATTTTAGGCCCTACCTTGATATCTAAAGTGATGGAGTTGAGAGCTTGGTAGAGTATATCATCAAATCCTTTGATAATATTATATGTATTTTGAAGGGAAGCCATATTAATAGCCAGTATCTATAAGAATATAAGATTAAAAATATTTAAACCTAAACCATTATTCATAAAAACCTTTTTATTGTTGAAATTTTTATTTGAACTTGTATAAACAAAGGAAGATTTTGATCAATAATAGACCAGGTATGCAAAATGCCATTTAAAAAAGATATAAAATATTTAATATCCTTTAAATTATTTACAATAAATAAAAAATACAAAGGCTTTGTGTCACCAGGCATAGGTGTAAGATTCAATGCTTGGTATAAAATTTCCTTGAATCTGGTACCTTTCTAAAGTAAATCTAACATAGAAATCTTAGCTAGCATATTTATTAAATGATAAATAATATCATACCCTTTATATTGATTAATTGGTCTTATTGAATTTAGTTAGGGATGGGGAGAGATTGTTTGAGCTTGTTCCTCTTATCTTCCTTGATGGGGCACCTAACGTTGTCTAGTGAGAACAACTCCAACCACATGATTTACTATAAGCCTAGGGTAAATAATGGAGGTGTTATATGAGATAAGATATTGAATTTTATATTTTATATTAAATTATGCATCCATGGACTTACATGAAATTAAAATATTTTACATATTATAGGAAAACAACATGTAAATGAGACTAATAAAATTTGACCTAATAAATAATAGATAGATTCAATCATTATGATCATGATTTTATAAAAAAACAAAAAATTCAAAATCTAAAACCCTACAGAAGTGATCAAATGATAGAATAAGAACCCTAGGTCAAACTAGGGTTTTTCAATATTCATCAATAAATGAGTTCATCAATATGTTGTCAAAATTGGGAATTAAAAATATTTATATAATTATGAAAAATTACTAAGCAAAATAAAAATATATAAAATATGCAATAAATAAACAAAATTGATTTAAAACTTACTATTTATGGAAAGATGCTAAAATATGAAAATAATAAAGAAAAATAACTTAGATGGAACTTAAATTTGAAATAATGATATAGATGATGTGTGAGATGACTATCAATTAAGAATAGGGCTCCACTTGGATTTGGGATAAGGCCACACTATTTAAATAAGGCTAATCTACACTATTCTCTATAGGGTGCACTGACTTTGGTTGGTTTTTTCCCTTTATGTAAATTAATACCAATGTGCATTTTCTTGTAGGTCATGTGTGTGTTGTAAAATATGTTAGATTTGATATGGGAACCATTGTGCACCTTTTTATTCACTTAGATCCCTAGTTGAATTGACAAGGAGGAATAAATGTAGTAAATGGACAAAATGGGGTTAGTGAATGAAGTTGTGCTTACCTCAACACCCCCTATGTTGAGAGCTACCTACATATCAATATTTTGAAGAGGGTTCAAACTCCATGTAGTTCTCCCACACTATTGTTGTGTGTGTGAAATAATGGTGTAATGTTATCTACTAGTGTAATATTAGTGTAATTATGTGATTTAACAATGGTTTGTGACCTTAAATGTGTATTCAAACTTAGCTTAGGGCTACTTGGGTAATAGGTTCTTTCCTCTCAATGTGTAGCTAGAATAATTATTGTGTTTACAGTATGAAAGCCTCTTTCTATGTAGTGAATAATTGAATGAAAAATATGCTTAAATAGTGGCATTTTGAGATATTCCTCAAATGAGACTTAAAAAATATGTGGGATGACCTGTTAGGTGAACTTTCATTTTGAATAATTAGCCATTATTTGGCTTGAGATGATACTGGTAGATTTAGACACTACCAATAAGTGGGATTATCCTAAAGGAGTGTCCCTATCTGAGTGAGTAGTAGAGACAATTAAACTAGAAGTGTGGATTAGTCTAATAGTGGGTTTAGGATACTTGTCAATATAAATTATAAAAATATATTAAATATAAGGATCACCTGCATATAATTAGAGGAATAGTTGCTTACAACCATGGAAATGAGTATAGGCAAAGTGTATATAAGGAGTAGTCACAAGTGCATTATTTTAACATTAAATATTAATTTTAGTGGCTTTAGTTTACGCAATGTATTTTGAGTCTTAAGAATAAAATTTGAACTAGAGAGGTATACCTTAGTTTTTGGAGTCCCAATTGAGGTTACTTAGGTATTCATATTTACATCTTGAGCTTCACCTATAACATGTCTCATAAATTGTCACTTGAGCCAAGGGGGAGATTGATGTGATGAAAATTCAACCAAAAAAAAATTCCATATCCCTAAACACTTTATTACACACAACCCCCCCCCCCCCCCACCCACACACACACACACAAAATTATCATGTTATATTCTCTCCATTCTTAATACATACACACACACACACACACACACACACACACACACACACACACACACACACACACACACACACTAGCATGTAAATATAACACCTAATGACAGTTATCTCTTTTTAGATTTTCTATTTTAAATATTGGATATAGGTTATCTTTGGTCATCAGTTCCTTACATAATTTACTAATTATATCCTTGATCCCCATATTTACAAGTAACTCTTGCTTAAAGCCCCACCCCACTTTGTAGCACAACATATTCTATATGTATGCTGGATATAATATGGTGTTCTTCCTTTTCCCATATTAGATAATATTTATATTGTTGATTGTATTCAACCTACATACATATTTTTGAAATTAACTTTAATATTTTTCCACTTCTATGTTAGATAATTTTCATGTTTTCTTTTCCTAACTTCTTAGCTCTCCTATTTTTTAAACATTTATTTTTTTACAAATTTATTTTCCTTTAACATCCCTAGAGGATTTCATTCTATTCCTAAAATGGAACCACTTCATGAATAGATTGAATCCAAATAAGTATTTGATGGTTTCCAAGGACATCAATCTCAAAATCCTAATACTATGTCTATGATTGACATTATGAACCTTCAAAATCATTAAGCATACATTTTTCCACTTCTCAAGAAAAAACTATAACAATTTAAATATGGATATGACAAAAAATAATAGTGCTAATCTAACCCTAATGTTAACAAAATATCTAGGGATAGAAAGTAACCCTTGAAAAGAATGTGACTCATAAATTGAAGTTGAATATTGTCTTGAGTACTGATGAGATAAAATTCTAAATTCAAGAACATACCAAACATGTAGGAAAAATCATTGAAGAAGTTCATGCCCTCAAGATGGTTCTATTATTTGAAACCTCACCTAAACATATATTTTCTATAGAAATTAAGGTGAGTCGTTATGCATGCCTCTAATCATCTTTATTTCACTATACCCACTACAATAATGAGTATGGTTGACCCTAATTATGGCACCCTAAATCAAATTTATAACATTAAAACTAATGTTAATCATGCATCTAGTGATAAACAATATTATCATTATACTCAACATGTAACTTAAGCATATCAAACCAAATTCACCTAAAAATAATTAAATATAATAGGTCAATCTAATTAATTTAAATTCAAAATAAACCTTTTTAAATTAATAATAAACCTCAACAAATCTAATGGGGAATGCCCAATTAATGTGCCACCCCCCTTATAGATCATCTTGGGAATCTTATCCCTTAGACTCTAATTTGAAACAAAGTAATCAAGTACCTCCAAAATGAACCTTAATAGCCTCACATTAAAACTATACATTGGTGGAATCACTCCCACCATATTCTATGATAGATCTACCAATTATACCTTACACCTTAATGCCTTTGGGAATCTCTATAAGAAGTGGCTCAAAATTTAGCACTTTTCCATGTAAAAAACTACTTTAAAAAACCCTAATGGGTGATGATTTAGGTTGATACCACCAAGTAAATACTATCTCTATCATTGTACTAGAAGGATTAGTGAATGCATTAGTCTAAAAATTCCAATATTATGAATTACATCAAAATAACTTAGGTAACTTTGTCAATTATGAGAAAGCAAAAAATGAGACAATGCATGAATTCATTAAATGTTGAAAAAATCCTTAGCTAACAAAGCCAAACATAACATGTTTAAAAATACCCTCTTCAAGCTATTTACAACTGCCTTAACACAAAATTTATAATACATATTTAGGTCCTTATCTCCTATGTCAATTGAAGAAGCCTTTAATAAAGCTAAAATACATGAAAGCCTCATGAGAAAATTTGAGGTTCCTAAAATTAAGAAAAAAAACCCAAATGTTGATGAGATATAAAAACAAGAATGCTAAAAATGATGGTCTTAGTGACACTCTTGATCATAACCATGACTCTAAGATAACTATTCATGCCATCATGCCTGGTGGTTCTTAAAATTTGTTCCTTTATAAATGTATTTAAGGAAACACTTTTAAACCTCCTCCATCTTTGAATTACCACATTAATAATATTAATATTAATCAACATCGTAGCCTTGAAGAGATTAGGATAACAATTTATAAGCCTCAACCTAAAGAACTTATTGATTTGCAATAGAAACCTTAGTAGTATGATAACCAATTTTTTGTTGGTTTCATGATAATTGGGGTCATTCCCATGAAAATTTATATTCTCTTCATACATTAACATGTGATTTTATTCTTGGTCATAACTTTGACAATGATGCTATGATAATAAAACACTAGCAAGACTTTGAGAAAGGTGTCAAATATTAGGATGGTAAGGTCAAGTGTGATGCATATAAAAAAGCTAATTATAACCTTAAAATGTACCAAAATATTCATCCTAATAACTCTCACAACAATAAAAATCAACCTCAAGATAATAAAAATTATTCAAAACCTCAAAATCAGCCTCATTCAACTTTAGTCATTAATATCATAGAAACTTTAGTTAACTCCAAATATTCCAATAATTTAAAAATATTGGTTAACATAAATTACATGAAGTACATTATATCTTACATATATTCTTTATAAAACACTCAAACTTAGCCTATGACACATCATAGAGCCTACAATATTGTTCAAGCCTATCTACATGTCAACTTTTAGTCATATTATCTTTTTTTAATTTTTGAAGTGTAGAGTTGTTTGTCATCAAGTTAATTATTTTTTTAAGAGTAAACTAATACTTCAAAGTCATTTTTCAAATAAAACGTGTTTGTAAACTCTTCTATATAATATGTAAGATATATATAATATAATATCTTCTTATCATTGTAAAATCAGATGCATTATTGAGGTACCAACATCTATAAGATAAAATTATAGGGGATGAAATATCAAAATGATTGGTAAATATAGTTCCTCTCTCATTTTTACACTAAGGGTGGGAATGTTAAGGAAAATATGTTAGTTCTCACATGGGAGTGGAACTACATGTACTAACCTTACCTATATGGGAGAGGATATTTCCTATATATTTTAAATGTTATTGATTAAATAATATATATGAAATTGATCAACCAATAAATATTTATGATCTACACATTTATGAGATTCGGCTCTCATTAAAGATGGATATATTTATATATTGGTATTAGAGTAGGAACCTAAATGACCTCTCTATAAATTTAGGTTTTATTCATCACAAATAGTTTGGAGAGAAGACCACATCCATTATCCTTACCATTTGAAAGGCCTTCTTTTTGTCTATCATTGGTTATGTATTATAGAACACTACATGATCTATTGGTATATATATATATATATATATATATATATATATATATTAAAATTACATATATATTTGTTAAGGATTAGTGAAGAGAATTGAGGCACACATCATACATATGGTTTGAAGACTTGGATTATTCTTCAACTCTTGATTTGGATGGCTATGTGATTTGGATCTTTTGGAATTTTATATCAGACCTTATACTCAAACCCAACCCCAAATTGACTACAAATCTATTTCTGACATCCCTCTGCTTGACTTTGCATAACTTAGATCCAAGGACTCCTTGAATATAATTACTCATTAGACCTTCAGTGAATGTTTTCACCATTGCTTGAACCTGCATTCAATCACATCAATCTCTTCCATTCATGGCCTATTTAAATATTTAGGTCCCATCATTTCTCTACATATAGTTTTATTTTATTCATTTGGCTTCCAATGACTTTGATCCCCCATTACCATGTTTTTTTCTTAGTTTAAACCTTAGTTTTGAATGGAAACCTTGATCTCATGGTGAGTGTCACTAGAAAAAGAGTCTCACACCCCTACCAAACTCATAGTTAAACTCATATTGTGACTCAAAAACAACCCCTCTAACCCTTATAACATTGATAACTACTCCAAACTTCTCATGTCATCCCACCAAATCCATGACATTTCTGCTCCATGCCTTCACCATTCAAACATGTAGCAAAGCCTTATAAAAATAGAAAAGCTCATGGTTTTGGTATATTTTTTTAAGTTTTATTTAGTTTTGGTAATATTTAAAATGGTTTAGGTTTTTTTTTTTAGTTTTAAATTAAAGTTTCATGGTTTTAGTAGTTTTTTTTAGTTTTTATTATTAAATTTTAAATTGTGGCATTCATTTTATGAATTGTTGTTTTCAATTTTAATGAGTGGTTTAGTTTTAGTAATCATGGTATTTGTTTAAAATTTTAGTTTATTTGTTTATTTTTGATTTATTTAATTTAGTTTTATAATTTATATTAAGTTTTGTGTCATTATTTAGAGTCTTTTATCATTTATAAGTATTTTTAGTCATATTGTATTTTTTTAATTATTGAAGTGTAGAGTTGTTTGTTATCAAGTCAATTTTTATTAAGAGGGTAAAATAAGCCTTCAAATACATTTTTCAAATAAAACATGTATGCAAATTCTAATGTGTAAGATGTAATATCTATATTTTATAATATCTTCTTGTCATTGTAAAATTGGGTGCATTATTAGGGTACCAACATCCATAAGATAAAATTATGGGGGGAGACAATATAGAAATGGTTATTACATGGAGTTCCTCTCCCATGTTCACACTAAAATGGGGAATATTAGGAAAAACTATGTTAGTTCTCACATTATTAGGTGTGAAATATTAATATGTGTGTTAGTATGTGTGTATATTGTTACATGAGTAACAATCACACTAATATAAGATAGTGAGGAATTTTTTGGGATACTAGTTAGTATTTAGAATAACTAACCTATTATTAAGGAGAGTGGTTATAGGATATTTTTATATATTTATAATGTTCTCAATTAAATAATATAAAATTGATAGACCAAGAAATATTTATGGTTTGGCCATTTGTGAGATTCAAATCTCAGTAAATGTGGATGTATTTCTATATTGTCCCATTAAAATCTTCAAAATAAAAAAATAATAAAAAACTAATTAATGTGCCTATACTGATACAATTCTATTTTCCTATGTATTTCAATTGTATTTCTTATACTAATATAAAATTATATTTTGTAAAGTGTATCATATGTGTGGATATAGTATTTTATTTATATGTTGATACAATATTTTGCTTTTGTGCCAATATAAGATTTTTTTCCTGTTAGTGCATTTTGTATGTTAATATAATCTTCTGAACTCCAAACTACATTGCTTGTGATGATAAAATCATTGATTAATTGAAACAAATATATCACCATGGATGATACCATTGAAATAATACAAAACCTAGCTAAAGTTAGGTCCAAAATTCTTACAGTCAATCTTGATGCTATTCAGACTTCTATTTCTCAATTATAGGCATCCCCAACTTACCTTGACCTTAAAGAATGAGATCCCACTGAATAACTCTCTAATATATGTAGTTATATTCCTTTCCTTGAGTTTATGTATACCTCTTATAAGTATAAAAATTTCTTAATATAAAATCTTTTTGATATGAACATTCTTATGGGATAGGAAATTAATTTGCTTAGTTTCAGGGAAAGTATAATTTAGCAATGTGAATAGATGTCTATCCAAATTTATAGGACAATAAAATAAGCCTTGTATTTTAAAATTTCAATCCAAGCTATGATATTTTATAAAATACTTCTTACAAATAACCTTCCTCTCCTTATTAGTATTTTAATTGTGATGTCCAAGTTAAAATATCCACTGTATATGAAGTTTTAGGGACATGTGTTGCCTATTCATAATTCATTAAATAACTTGGGTATTCTATGAATAACCTCAAGACCATTCATAGTACATGCCAATGATATATATATATATATATATATATATATATATATATATATATATATATATATATATATATATATATATATATATGTGCCATTGATGGGATGAATTTAGATTCATATTATGATACCTTCTCTCATAATTAGGGTGAAATTTATGAATTTTACTTTCCCTTATGCCACAACATGTTACATGGCTACCATTGGACTCATCAAATGAGGACCATAGATTATTTTACATGTCAATGTTTAAATTTCCTTATTTAGGATATATCTAAAAATTTAAAGGTTATACTAACCCTTGGAATTATTAAAAATTCCAATGATGTGGTGTCTTCAAAATACCTCTACCCTTGAACCTCTCCCAAGTATTCCTTTTCATGAGAGTTAGAATTCAACTTTCCCATTGATTATGTTAGATTTTATAATAGACACCCAAATCTTATGGGAAATATCCTACCCAAAATTATTGATTCTTTTGATGATGAATTTGAGAGATCAACCTTAAAATAAAAACCTCTGATCTTCCTCCTAGTATCATATCTTAATTGCCTCCTACCTTGTAACATGTTTCTCATAAAAGATAAAATGATGAGATACCTATGATAGTTTTTATTTCCAATAAATATCCTATTACTACTCCTAATGAAATTTTAGTTTAATCCCTCAAATTTTGATCTCAAAAATCCTAATTATGATTATTATTATGCATTATATGATCCATTTGTTTGTCTAGACTCAATCAAAACATGCAAAAATTATAAATTATTAATCATCCATTCAAAAATCTCATGAAAAAACATCTTTCATTAGCACAAATACTCTTTATTTTTTAGTATTCATGATAATTCAATTAATTTAGGGATTCATAATAGTTTATATTATGATCTTAATACCAATCAAGTTTTTTTAAGGTCTCCCAATATGCATAATATTATCCCTCCTAACATGTTGGCTTTAGAAACATGCCCACCGACATCAAAGATTTTGATGAAAGAATACAACATCATCATTAAACATGATTTTATTGATTTAAATATGCCCTAGGTCATACAATATAAAACTCTATATCATATTAGGGACATATAAAGAGATAAAAGTCATAAGGACATGCTCATCCTATGGATAGTCTACCATCACATGTTTTCCCCACATAGGCACTTTTGTGATTTTCAAAGGAATATTACTCATTATATGACTAATTATCAAGACATTTGATAATGTTTGGATGTACTTCATATCAAGGCCAATATTTTCCTCTTTAGGAATATATTCCTCCTTTAAAGACACTTTTTGCATACATCTATGAGAATGGTGGATTGTTATTATCTTTTTGAGTGTCCTACCCATTTTTTTGATAAGTGTATAACACTTAAACAACATTTTTGTAGTATTTCAAGGTTAAAAAATAGGTTCTTTATAATCATATTGAGTCACTTCATTGCAAGGCACAACCTTCTCCTCATTATTTATATGTGTTGCCATAAAAAACAACTCCCACATACATCCCCAATAAATAGGTGCATTAGTGTCTTTGGAATGACTACCGTTCCCATTCTATAGATGAGTGTAAAGCTTAGTAACAACATATAGCTAGTTTTTAGAGGTATAAACATCAAGCTATTCTTTATTCATCATATCATGTTTATAGGATAGAATAACAACCTCCCCTTTATCCATAACTACCATTCAGGCCAAAATACTTCCTTCCCCTTTTACATTAGTCGCAGTCGAATGAGCATAGACCTCTATATTATAACTCCCATATATTTTGTATCGAGGCTCTTCATAAGATTGTCCTTGCATGTATTTCATAGAGATTAGAATATATCATTATTAAAATATGATATCAAAATCAATGTAACATTTATGTTGTGGTTGATGATACATGTAGTGAGATTTTAAGACATTTACAAGTAGTCATATACTTACTATATACTTCATATCTAATCATGTATTGGATATTATTTCAGTTTATTTTAGAATTTGATTATTTATTACTCTTTAATTTCATATATCATGTTATTTAGTTTCACATTACTTACTTTTAAACACTTTATTATCTTTTCTAATTGGGTTTATTTGTCTATTGCCTCCTTTTTTGGACTCTTTAATATCTTATTTTTATCAATATTTTCCTCTTGAGTTTATTTGACCATTTAATCCTTTTAAACTACTTGGTAGATTATTTTTAGTATCCTCCCCTATTAGGTTTATCCTCTCTCCTCTTATGTTTTATCTTTACCTTTGGTTGTGTTAGACCTATATTAGGTGTACGTGGATTATCGAATGACATTACTATCTTCTTTTTTATCACCCCCTTGTAGGTTTATCTGATCCTTTATGTATTTATTATTTTATTTGACTTATATTTTCATGTACTTAAATATTCCTTTTATACTTAGTCTATTTGAATAAAAATATTCATTTCTTGTGATTAACTACTTGCATGTCTTCATCGTATCACCTTATATTTTCCCCAACTCTCATGATACACATCTTTCCATTTAATTCTTTCACTTTATGCATAGTTGGGTCAAAGATGAGATTATGCTCTCTTATAAATTATAAGTCTAGGAGTGTTTAATCTTCTTGATCCCTAAGTTATCTTCTTTAGTGGCTATATTTAAGCTTTAATGTTAGTCATATTTAACACCCATAGTTGTTTTTTAGAATTTGTATGGAGGAGGAAAATTAAAAAATCCATTAAATTTAGAAACCAAGACATTAAATAAAAATAAAAATAAAAATAAAAGAAAAAGAAAAAGACAAATTTAAAAAGAAAAAGAAAATTTAAAAGTCAAATCATGCCAAAAAATTTGCTTATATCATTTAACATTATCTATATCCTAGTTGGAGATTAAACTCCATAGTTGGCCTCATGATGGAGCTGAGGCCTATTAGAGTATGGTAAGCCAGTAGAATGTGGTATATATATATATATACATATATATATATATATATATATATATATATATATATATATATATATATGTATATGTATATATATATATATATGTATATGTATATATATATATATATGTATATATATATATATATATATATATATATATATATATATATATATATATATATATATATATATATATATATATATATATATATATATATATATATATATATATATATATATATATATGTATATATATATATATACCACATTCTACTGGCTTACCATACTCTAATAGGCCTAGTTGGCCTCATGATGGAGCTGAGGCCTATTAGAGTATGGTAAGCCAGTAGAATGTGGTATATATATATATATACATATATATATATATATATATATATATATATATATACATATATATATATATATATACATATATATATATATATATACATATATATATATATATATATATATATATATATATATATATATATATATATATATAGTGACACTTAAATTATCACATTAGTACCTAATCATTATTGTGATCAATTGATTTGTTCAGATCCTAAATGTAAGAACCCCTCCCATCAAACACTAGAAAAATGCTTTAGATTTTTTTATTTTGTGTGATTCAAAATTATATTTTAAAAGGTTCATTAACTAATATTAATCCATCATGTTTATAAATGATCCATTTTAACTAATTTTTAAGGAAAGTGTAAAAGTCTAAAGAAATTTTATTATTTTTAATGCATTCATAATAACTAATTAAGCTTAACATTCCTTTCAAATGAATTTCCTAATAAATCAAAGTTATTTTTACATAACATTAATTTTATCCACATTTCATCAAAAACATCCAATTATGATAAAGATATGAAAAATCTAATATCAATATTATTATTCATTCATTTTCAAAGGTTCACTAATATAGTCAATGTCTAGATTATAAAAGTTACATAGTTATATCAATATTCATAGATTTTTAATAATTGTACCATTTAAGAGTAAAAAAATAATACACCAACTCCATTATATAGAGATAAAATACAATATTATATTCATAGTAGTTATAAAAAATCAATAGGTCTTCTCTATGCGAACATTGATATGGTAAGAGATCATCACTAAAGTCAAGAGTAATTATGTAATATGTGAAGAGGTAGAGTATCATCGAGAGATTTATCTCAAATCAAAGAGCCTTTTAGATTCTCTACACACCTCTTATCCACTTAGAGTGGCCCTAACCTTTATGATAAATCTATAAACAAATTTGATGACAAAAAAGAGGAAAATGTGTATATAAGTAAATATTAAAGTTCACTCAACACAACACCAAGAAAGTATGATAGTGAAATTTAATATGAAATAATACATTCTTAATGTATAAAAAATAGGTAATAAATATTAATACTAGATAAACTAGGTATACATGATTATGAACATAAGACTTAAGAATTAATGAGTACACCCACTCACATTTGGAATTAGTAAATTCAATATGAGACAAAGTTATATTAAGGATTTATGCAATCATGTTCCCAAGTACATAACTAAATATCTAGGTTTCCCAATCCTAACCATGCTAATAGTAACTTAGAAACTAATAATCTCTAGAAATAAAATAAAAATTTGATATTCAAAAATTGCATCAAGGATATGGATCACATGAGTGTCCCATTGTACCCACATAAGACAATATCTCACCACAACTTATTTGAGGATTACATCCTACCAATTATGTAATTTTTGTATTTTATTTTCAATAGGTGTAATAGTTGTTCAATAACAAATTTAGATCTTTATTAGATAATTACAAAGATGCCATCGATAGTGAATCCAAATAAAATCTCTCATATCTATTTTTAGGTTAGGAAATAGTTCATGAGGAAACTAAAACACTAAACTTTTGCATTTGACATCTCAAGGTCAAACTAAGATGATTAAAGAGTAATGACATGATGGATAGGTTAATGAGCTGGTTGGTTTTGTTGAGGTGGTTGAATAGGATAAGTTGGAAGTTTTGGTTGATTTAGATGAACTACTCAAACATGATTTTTGGTAATGGGTGGTAATGGATTCTCATGCCTATACCAAAATAATTTAGCTATGTTAAAATTCTCAATGAATAAATGAACCATGGTGTAATAATATCCAAATAATATTTAGATTTTAGAAGAACCAAGTAGTTTAACTCTTGATCTATGTTACTTTATTTAAATGGGTTGAAGTGAAATTGGATTACTCTGAGTACTTAATTGGATCTATTAGGCTTGGATTTCCTAGAAATTTCATCCATGAATTAAAATAAATTAGATGAGACTAGACCCAAGGATGAAAGAGGAAGTTAAAGGAAGTTTTAGGCTTGGTGAGCTAAGAGGTGAATTTGTTTGAATAATTAATCTTTAGATAACCTGGTTTGCTTTTATAGATCATTTATCTAGAAAATGTCAAGGTTGGATAAAGGTGTGAAGTGAAATAATTGGCACTAAAACTTAGAGTTTATATCACTCTAGATGTTCTATTCCAGGATAGGTGATGTTAATTAAAGAAATGTTCTTGATTTATAGAAATGTGCTTATTTAGGAAGTGTCATATAAGGGTGAGGAAACATTTTCTTGAGATTTTGATGTGTTTTTGTGATCTTCTAAAATATAGGTATAATTTCTCTATGTTATTTTCAAAAATATGTGATTGTTAATTCTACCATTTAGATGATTGAATATTTAATTTAATGAAAGTGTGTTGTTTGGTCAGAAACTGATGTTTTGAGGATGATTAAATAAACTAAAACTATTACTATAAATAAGATGCTTAAAGAAAAAAAAACTCTTTTTTAATTATTTTTATTCTATACGATATGCAAATGTAAATGAGATTGAAATTTAAACTAAACTATATAAATGTTGATTTTTCTTTTTTTCTAAAAATGCATAAATTTAATTGTACTTATTGAAAATGAGCATTTTTGTTTATGGAATACAACTAGAGATGAATGAATACTCTTTATTTCAGATGTGAAAATGGAAATTAAATATACAGTTTCAAATTTTGTATGTGTGCAACAAGATTCTTAAAATTTGAAAATCAAAATTAAATGCAAGTTTTTTTTTTGACTTTTGAGTTGGATGAACCTAATCCTAGTGTGATTTTTTTTTTTAATTTATTAATATACTTTCAAATTTTAGAAAGTATGCAGGGATAAGAATGATTTTATATATGTAATTATTTTCTTTTGATTTTCTTGGGTTTCTATGCAAGTGGGTGTAAGTATTTCTACTTGTTTTCATGTATGAATGATTATAATCTAAATTAAAAGATGAAAGTTTCTATAAATCAAAGAATATTTTTATTTAAATCTAAATCTTACATGCAATACTACATGCTTTTAAATTTTCTATATGCAATCAAATTTCTAAGAATATTATATGATTTACAATGCAACAGAGTATGGAGAATGATTTATTTTTGTATTTTTCTATGTTCATTTCTATATACTGATAAAATTAATTAAAAAATATATATTCTAAAGAAAAATTTGAATAAAAATAAAAAATAAAACTAAATATCTCAACTTAACCAAAGTAGAGGATAGGTGGAGAAGAAGAATTTAATTTAGAATTCAAATTAATATGATCCTTAGGATGTTATCTCAATTTTTTCTTAGTGATGACCTAAGAGTTATCTGACAAGAGTAAAGTAGGAAATAATGAAAATACAAGCACAAAGTGAAGAGAAGAGGCAATTGGATTATAATTATTTCTCATAATTAATAGAATATTATGTTATAATTCACATGTTTCATCCTCCAAATTTTTAAAGTGACTACAAAGTTGTGCGATTTGTGTTGATTTATCAAGGAAGATGTAAAAGACATATTGTAGCTCTCTCAAAACCTATATACTCAATTATCAATGCAAAAAATGGATTCAAATTTCATGGTAGAAGGAATTATTTGTAAAGGAAGATAAGATGTTATGTGGGAGATTTAATGACTGAGATTTTGTTAAAGTTGACTTATATTTAGCTAAAATTAGCTTAGACATGACTTTGAGTGAACTGGAAAATTATGGAGTCAAGTGTAGAAAAATGAAAAATAAAATGAAATTTCAACGATGAAAAACATGTCAAAATGTGCATATTAGGAATAAATATAGCAAAGCTAGTAAAACCACTTCTATATGTAGATGAAAGTTACATATTTCTTTTAGTAGTTTTTAAAATAAATGTGATAATTTTGAAAACACTAGGGTAGTTTGAGATACTACCACAATATTCAAATGAACCATTTTAGTGGTTTCACAACCACCATAATGATTTTACTGTGCCTCCTAAAATTCTCAATATGGAAGGTTTAAGCTCAAAACTTACAATTTTGGCATTTCATTGAGGCATAAAGAGTAAAAAGTAGAAAAAGATAGAGAAGAGTAGGTTTGAACATATTTTTATTTATGAAGGTCCTTATATCATCATTGGAATCATGAAATATTTCACTATGTAAAAATTAGGTGCATACATATTACTAGTTTGTGAGGTTCCTTGCCACAAGTTGGCAAGAGAAAATTTTCTAATTAGTGGCACACTTAAAGGAAAATTAAGGTTAGATATCTTACCTCACTTACTTATGTGGAATAATGAATCTAATCAAGATGCCATTGTGACCTACAAGTGAAACAATGAGAATCAAGTACAACATTATGACAAAAGTAAAAAATGAACTAACTAATCAAAACATGGATAGAAACTATTTATAGTTTGCATGGGGATGAAAATACAACCTAAAATATCCCATTGAGGGATTGAGATTGACGTTGTGTGAAGAGGAATCAACCTACAAAAGACTAAAACATGAAAGTAACATGCTTTGTGATAAAACTATAGGAAATAAATATAATATTTTTTACCATCTAGGGTGTCTTGCATTATTTAAGGCATGAAAAAATCTAAAATTTGTCATAGTATGTAAAAATAGGGCTTATAGGAGAGATTTTTCCAAAAATAGAAATATTTTGAAATAAAATAATAAATAAGTTGAGATATAAATAGAAAAACTTACCCAATTTTAAAATCATTTATGTATTTTAATTTTACTAAATTTGGATTTTTGGATTACCTATGACTGAAGTACATGAGAATACAACCAAATTGATGAGTGTGAATATAAGATGACAAGAGTAATAAAAATAACATGCAGGTTGAAGGCATGGGTAAGTTTTCTTAGCTTTTATGAAAAAAATTAGGTTTAGGAACTTCCTTTGAAAAAAGGACTAGAGTTAGTGAAAGTAAAAATTTTAAACGTCAAAATGTTCATGGTAGGATGAATGCTATGAAAATGTATATTTTTTGTATTTTAAATTATTTTTTTTACAAAATTTTGATATGTTTTTAAGTTTAGGGACATTATTACCAAAACTGTTGGTCTTTGTAGACTAGTAATTATATTTTTTTACTACTGATTATGAAACTAACACAATAATTATGTAAGCAATACGATGATTACATAACCATAAAATTAAAAAGACTTAAAGTTTTGTAATTACCAAAGTGGTTTGAAATTACCTCTTACATATAGTGATAGTTTTTTATGGCTAAGATAGTTACATAACCACCGTAACAATTACATAACGAACAACTTACAAAGGTATGTAATTTTTTAACCACCATAGTAATTTGGAAACTAACTCATATACAAAAATATAATTTCACTATAGTAGGAGCTAAAATTAATTTTTGAATATTTTGATTAATCTAGATCCTAGTTCTGTGATTTTAGGAGGGTTATCTGCATTGGTGTTGAGCTAGAGAGCAAGATTAGTTGCCTAGAGTTATTAAATTATTGGTGGTAGAGGAGACTATTATACATGACAAGGAATGAATTTGAAGATTAGAAAAGGTGTGGATAGTTTCCCTAGACAATAGGTTATTTTTTATTTTTTTCATTTACTAAGATGCAAACTAGAACACTTTTGAGTTCTCACAGGTCTCAAATGAATGGACAATCACACTAGATCATGTCTAAAGGATTTTGGGTTTACCAATTATGAAAAAATGACACTCAAGAGGATACTAAAAAATTATAGGCCTAGGGGTGGGTTGAATACATTGGTGAGACACATATGATGTGGTGTAAATTAGGGTGTGAGGCTAGTAGGGATCGAAGGAGTGGTAATGCACAAACTCTGTAAGGTGATTATTTATATCTTGTCCTTATAATTATTAAGGGACAAAATGTCTAATATAAATCTTATATCTAGTTTTTAGGAGTATCGAGGAGTGTGACCACAAGTTCACATGGCCTAGGGCATTATTTTTAAGACTTATAAAGACTTGTATCACATATCCATATTAAGAGATTGGTCCATTAATAACTTAACTTTGAATATGTGTTAGGTGTATGAACATATGATAAATTATTAGATAGGTGTCAATATTATATATTTAGAGGAAATTAGGACTTAAAGATGGAAAATCATGGCATCATTTTAATATGTACTCATGTAGTTGACATCCTGATAATAGGAGACATGGTTATCGAGACATACTAAGGCATGGTAGATTAATGATGGGATGAGACCATTACTATGATGGCCTAGTAGAGTGAATTCCAAGTGAAATAAATTAAAGGATATGATAAATCACACCATGTAAATTGGGTTCCACAATAGTTTGGATTAAAGTATATATCTAATATCTATATACTCTATATTTTCTACATGGGGAAAAAGAGGTTCGGGATGCAAGATTGAGGAAGCTAGGGTGGCATCCACTAACTCTAGGCACTCCAATAAATATGTTGGTAGGTATTATGGGAAGAGGATGAGGATAGTGAAAAAGAGTTGGAGGAATGGTTGTTTAGTAGTCAACAACAAGAGGGGGACATGTACATAAGTTTATTTCATTGATGGTGTAACTTTCATAGGGGCCATCAAGTGGAGACCACTACCAATAGAAAATGTAGCCACAAATAAAAAAAAAACCAAAACAGAAAGTAGTGGTTGTAAAATAACGATAACCATATAAGGGGGAAAGGAGGATCCTATAGGATATGATCTAGTTGTTAAGGATGCTCTTCATGCTAGTCAAAGTTAGATTCCTTGTCAGAGTGCATCTCCCTAGGAAATGAGCCAACTAATGAAGAGGAGAAGGTAAAAATTAGATCCAACAAAGACTCTGATTTTGACTCACATGAATGGGATATAAGTAAGTATATTTTTCAATTTCATTTTTACCACAATTTTAGTTAACTAGTTTTCTTTATTGATCTATTATGTCTAGATTCTAATATACACATATGTGTGAAATTACTATAGATTATGAAATGAAGTGGTATATAATTATTGAAGTTTCCCTTATGGAATTATTCCATTTTGATTATGGTGTGAGAAAAGATCAAATGATTATAAACCCAATTATACATGTGAGCATGGGCTGACACTTAGATGAATTTGCCCTTGCCTATCATGCAACATACAAGCTAACTTGTTAGAGGATCAAGATTAATAGTTTGTAGGCTAAGGTAGTAGGGTTAGAGGCTCAAGTAAATATCATGAGTGACTTGTTTATAATGAGGGGTAGGTTTGCCTCTTCAAGTAGGAAAATTGTAGGAGGGGATGCCTCCTATGTTGGGACTATCCATAAGAGGCACTAGAGTAGGAAAAATATTACTCATCACTTTGCATCTATGGGTTCTAAGAGGAAGAGGAATATAAGACCTAAACACTCCATTTTGGAGGGTGTTTAGAGGTAAGGACAAACAATTTCCTAACATAGTTTTATTTCTATTTGTTTGATTTTTTGAAATCTTAGCCATACTTTCCCTCTTGACATGGAGATGATGTCCAAAATACTTGATGTATATAAAATGTTATGAATAAATTATTGTGTAAAATGTTATTGATATGATTATATTTGAAGGTTATAAAAAAACATATGTACATATATTATATGATGTTTTACACAATACAAATGCACTAACAATTATTTTGTAGGTAATGATTAAATTAGTTCATCCACATGATAAGCAATGCTCAGTTTTTAATAGGGAATGGAAGGAGAATATGATATTGAAAATTATGAAAAGAGAAAATCTACTCATTGAAAAATTCACATGGAATAAGAGGTTAAATTAATCCTTATAGGTTGTAAGATAATTACACTTCTTGTTAGGCTTAGAAAACACTATTTTTATTAGATCTATCTAGACTTGGATTAATATATGGCTAACCAATGCAAAATTGGTAAAAGGGGAGGGTTCTCATTTTAACATAAACACTGAAATTAGATTTTTAGGGATTTTGATTCAATTAATTTTGCACATTTTTTTTATTGATTTTATTTTTATTTTATTATTTCTTTTTTGACCTCCTACTTTTAGCCTCATGCGACTATGAAGACACACATGCTCATCACCAAAGACTAAATATAGGTGAGTAAGTGCATCTACCCCAAATGATAACCCCATAAAAATAGTAAGATGGGATCATCATTGAGGATTAGAAAAGGGTGAGACATGTAGAGTGGTTTCTTAATTTTCTAAGCTTGACTTTGCATAGTGTATTTTTTTTGGTAAGGCTTCTATCTCTTAAATTTGACCCCACACAACTAGTAAGATGTAATGACACATCAAAAAGGATAAAATTACACAAATAAGGTTACCTAATTAAAAAATGACAGTGTTTTTATTATAGGGAAACCAAAAGGGGATTCTAACATGAACAAGTTTCTAGACTAGGCTATAGGATAGAGTGTCCAAGATTGTAAGAAGGTATAAGGGAATGGGGTGTATAATACTTATAAGAATTAAGATAGAGATATTATTTTATTATAATTTTGAGAACTCTTTTC
The DNA here is from genome assembly GCA_037957365.1 of Torreya grandis. NCBI lineage: Eukaryota > Viridiplantae > Streptophyta > Pinopsida > Cupressales > Taxaceae > Torreya > Torreya grandis. The sequence continues at coordinate 266,336 of JARHVA010005566.1, read as the reverse complement.
TCAAAAGGGTAAAAGGGTAATGGGAAAATATGAAATGATATGCTACAGTAAAGGTTTTGTCATGTGAAGATGTAACTAGATAACAATCCTATTAAAATAATTGAAATGGAAAAATAAGCATTTAATGAAAATGATATTTTTATTAATGTAAAGAGGGAAATATTGAGATGTGAAATATATATAAATTAACATTAGAGGTGAAAAGAGTTAATGTAATCATCAAAATCCTTACCCTCCAAGGTGCACAAATGAAAAGATCCATTCTAAAAATATTGTATAACCAAATATGGGACCAACTAGTTACGCATAAATTTTTTGACCTTTTCCTTTATTTTTATCAATTTTACTATCAAGTTTTAGGACAAGGTCACTAGTTCAGATAGGTTGATCATGATGATTTTTTGTGTTATTGAGAGTATTTATCATAAAGAATAATCATTTTGATATGTCCTGTCATATACAAATGAGGGAAATCAAAATTTTGAGAAAATAGGATGGGAAGTTAATTATGGTCCTCTACTCTTTAGGGGAGGGAATCCAATCTTGAGAATTTTCAATTGTTTCCCAAAACCAATGTTAAAATCTATAATATTTTAGATAAAATAGAGACGTATTTCCTCTTTCACTTGATGGATAAGAGGTAGGTCTATGGTTTTGTTATTTAAATCAATGTATGAATAAGATTTCCCCCTTGTAATAGGGTATTGGTTGTTTGCACAGAGGGGTGGATCATCTAGTTCTTCAAGATGTTTTGCATCATGCCCAAACTCTTATACCATTATAACATAATGGATTTTGACAATAGAATTAAGAGATTCTAAAAAAATGGGTTTGTTGGGACCATAAATCCTCACCTTATGTGGGTTGAATGAGAATATGATGGGTTTATTCTTATTTAAGATACTAATGATATCAACCATTAACTTTGTTGAGATGAATGAATCATTGTAAGATTTTATTTTCTTACTTACTCTATTGTTCTTACAATTTTTCTATTAGGATCTTTTGTTTAGTGAATTGTTATGACCTTAGAGCTTGATTTAAACACAAACACCATAGTTTCAATGGGATCTTTGTCCTTGGCAGGTGGAGAAGGCTTAATTATTATGTTGTTAAATAAATGGTAGTTAATATGAAATTTTGTATTTTTATTTAGCTTTTCCACATGGATATTAAACGGTTTTAGATCACCTTTGGCAATAAAAACCTTTTCCCAGATGTAAGAATATGATTTATTTGAATAAATTAGAGGGATTTCTTTCATCATATATATCTAAGCCTCCCTAGAATCATGTTATAATTGGTATCCTTATATATGAAATAAAACTTAGTAAACATTATTTTTAGTCCCACACTGATAGGTAGCACTATCATCCCAATCAAAGCATATTTGAGACTATCATGGCCTTAAATGGTGTTATTAGTCATTAAAATTTTGGTTTGTATATAGATAAGATTTTTAAGAAATGAGAAAGAGATTATATTTAATGTGCTCCCATCATCAACATTGACACTTTAATTTAATTATTATAGATACAAATTTGTATATATAAGGCAAGTTCCCCTCTTCTATCCATGTCAGCATCAGGAGGTAGGCACCTAAGGTCAAAGAAACACCTAACATCTCTAAAATCTTTCTCAGGAGGGTACATTTCCAAATTTTTATGGTTTATTTAGGCTTCTAAAGGTGGGGTAAAATTAGCTAAATGACCAAGGCCTAAGGCATCGAGTAATTCTAGATGATGGGAAGGAGAGTTATTAAGTAAATTTATGAATAGAATATGGCAAAAGGTCTTTTTGAGACTAATGAAAATTTAATATTTACCCATGGGTTTGGGGTTGACTTAAACATTGGATTATAGGGAATTGGTGAGATAGAGAGTTTTTCATTGATAAACCCTTATGTGAGTGATTCCTATTTCTATCTCTACAAAACCTATTAGCCTATTTTTTCTCTAGGGGCCCTAATAACGGGCCACATAATGATTTGTTGATGTAGAGATATAAGCTTTATCATTATGATTTTGAACTAGTAGGTCTTCTTTGATAGGATTGTCTTATAGCACATTTTGATTACTACACTGTTGGTGGTTTGGTAACAAGTTTTTTTAAATTCAAATTTATAATTTTGAGGTGGGATGGGACCCATCAGGAAAGGTTGAGTGTTTATGTTCTCACTTCCCAAAAACTTGTAAACAAATAGTTTTATTTGGTCATTAGGAAACCATTGGATGAATTTTTTGTATTCCTTATAGGCACTAGTGTTATGATCAATGATCATATGAAAATGATAATACACAATAGGATCATAATCCCTCAATTTTTGATTCTAGTTTTACTGATCGAACCTTTGTTGACTATTATTTGGATTGAAATGTTGGTTTTGGAATTGAGCCTTTTAGTTTTGTTTAGTATTCTAATATTAGTTATAGTATTGGTTGTCATGGGTGGTAAATGAAAAATATAGAACATGAATAATATTTGAAGGGTTTGGATTTCTCATACCCCAAATATTATTATTGTTTACTTATTTATTTATATTATTGTTCAAAACATTGGTCTTATTAGGTTGATCTTTCATACCATTCATGATGACATTGATATTGTGATTTAGGCCCTTGGTCTTGTTAGATCAACAAACCCCCACTTTATTAGTTTTACAAATGGAGGACCCTTATGAATGTTTAGATACATCTGAGCCTTGAAATCTTTCTTGAAGAGGTTATCTTTTTTATAATTTGAAGATCATCCAATTGAAAGGGATATGATTTATACATGCTTAATAATAATGATTATGTTTTTGGACTAAATTTACTAATGGTTTTAATTTGAAGATTGAATTACAGGTTACATAAAGAAGGCTAGGTTTCCCTTGAATAAAACCCTAACTTTTGAATTCAAAAGTTGGAAGGAAGACTTGTTCAGGTTTCTTAACCCTTCCTACTTCAGTGTCTTATTTATCAATCTAATCAAAAAATGTGAATGAAATGCAAGCAAACATGCCCACCTAAACCCCAAAATACCCTTTGAAATCCTAAATTTGAGGTAGTTTCTTAAAGTGACCCTTTAGAGTTTGTTGAAGTGTCCCTTTTGGAAAGTTTTCTTGGTCCACTTTAGCAGAAAGTGCCCTTTAGAGTTTCTTGAAGTGTCCCTTCGAGAAAGTTGTCTCGGTCCACTTTAGAAAAAATTACCCTTTGGAGAAATTGTTTTGGGCACTATTTATTGTGGACATTTTGTCTGAAACAAATCAAATCTTCATCTTTTTTAAAACCTACCCTTCAAAATAATTGGTTAAGACACTTTCTTGAGAAAGTGGCCCTTTGGAAAATGTTTAAGGGAACCTACGTGAAGTATTTCTAGGTTATTTATTTTATGCCTAACCCTAATATTTTATCTTTGTAGGGACAAATAATTGATGAGTACATGAATCATAATCAATAGCTCACACTTTTTCATAGATCCAATCTGATAGTGAAAAATTGTTGAAGACTTTTCAACATACCATAACCCTGAGGCCTAACAAAGGGACATATTTATCAACCCTTAGAGGAACCCCATGTGTTTTTTAACATAAATATACTTAGGAAACATGGATTTTAACCTAATTTTTTATCAAAGATTAGACCTTATTAAGTCATGTGCATCTTCAAAAATTTGGTATTCTTCACTTCATCATAAAATTTGATCTGACGGTATGAAATGGCTAAAGACTTACAACCTAGTCAAAGTTTAAGCACCCAATAAAAAAGGACTTAAGGGATCATTTAGCCTAAATACTTGGACACATGGCCCAAGGAGAATGTTTTTAGCTTAAAGAATAATGTGATTTTCAACACAACATGACTGTAAGGCTTAATCTTAAGCCCTATAAGTACATTAGATGAGATTAAATTTGATAGCCTCATGCCCATCATTTGATGTTTATGAGAACATTTTTGACACTCATAAGGCCATAAAATTTAATATAATCTAGATACATAGCCTCACACCCATCATTTGATGTTCATAAGAAATTTTTTGACATTCATGAGGATGTCAAATTTAAGATAGTCTAAGTAAATTATATGAGATTAAATTTGATAGCCTCACATCTATCATTTGATGTCCATAAGAATGTTTTTGATGCTTATGAGGCCATCAAATTTAACATAGTCTAAACTTTCAAATATAGTGAAGGGATGTGTCTCTTGACCCTTTAAAAGGCCCCTTTGATTTTTAACATGAAAACTTAGTATAATGTATTTTAACCTAAGTTTTTATTAAGCTCAAATCTTGTTAACTCATGTGCATCTTTGCAGATCCAATGGCCCATGCTTCATCACAAGATTTGATCCAATAGTTTGAAATGGCTAAAGAATTTTCAATGAGGATAAAGCATAATGAAGGTGACCAATTAGAAAAGACTTCATATATTGAGATTAATGGACTTCACTTGCTCATAGATCTAATTTAATAGTGCAAAATGAAGGAAACTTTCAAATACTAATGACTAGCTTCTAAAAGGACTTTCATGAGAGTAACATGAGAAAATTTATGAATTCATTACCTCTACCATTAAAGTAGGAAAAACCCTAGCTAAAAAATGTAAAACCCTATTCATTATTCAATTAATCCATAATTTCATTCAAAAGAGCCAAAATCACCTTGAGAAGAGCTAAAAAGACTTAGAAAAATCCTATAGTCAAAGAGCAATTAACTAGTTGGAAGAACATGGACATTGCTAGACAACAACAATGAGATGAGGTAGAGATTTACTTGTCAAATGATAATGAAGGAAGATGTTACAAAGACACTGAACTCAATGTAGGAGCCTTGAATAATGGTTTGAAAAATTGGTCTGAAATCTTCTTTATGATCGACCTTATACAACCATTATCTTCCAATGAGAAATGAATTATTGTAGTTCAGAGGAGACATGAAAATCTTGTGGCAATCTAGATGTCTACACTTCACCTCACAACTACCAAATGAGAGGTACTCCATTGTATCGATATCCTAGCTCTTATGTTTATTAATTATAGAATAGATGGATATTGGATAATAAAAGAGGTTACATCCAAGAGGGTTACTTATATAGCTCTATTATCTTTTGAAGGATAATATAATCTTACGATGACTCACATAGACCTCCCTATAATAAATTAATGGACCACTAAGAATGACTTAGATAATATCTTAAGACCATAGCTGGATAGAGGAACTCATGTAATGAGAAACCATGATGGTAAAATCCCAATTATAAAATTTAGGGAAGGGATTAGAATCATCATTAATTAGTTGAATATGGGATTTGGAGTATAAATAACATCTTATGTTGACCCCATGTGGGTCTCCTATGTCTATTTCATGATAGAAGAGAAGCTAACTCCACCTATTAAAGAAATGATAAATATCCACCTGAGAAGACAATTTAATAGAATTAAAAGTAAAAAAATTAGATCTTCACTATGATGTCTTACTTTTTGGATGCCTTCATTGCCTCAACCTACTTTCATGCCATCAGGAATTGGTCCCCTCATAGTAAGATTACCATTTCTCATCATTACTCCAAATTGTACATATTCAAATATAGAGACCACATGAAATTCATTTGTGATTGTCTATATACCACTCTAGTTAGGATCATTATTGGAAGTATAATTCCTAGGGTTCCTCCCCTCATTATGTAATTTTTAGAGCCCATTAGTGACATATGGCTCTATCCTGATTTTACAGTCATCAGAATTGAATGTTGCCTAACCCAGCCCTTCAGGATACTAGTACATGTCCCAATCAAGCTAGCTGAGAGTGAGATTACTCATCAACTCCTTCATGGTATAAACCATGTATATAGAGATAATAATAAATAAATCCTACATATCTTCCCATATTTTATTGGGAAGACAATGATTCATGGATGGAAGCAACTAGAGATCTTAGCAAATAATAGAGAAACATTCCACTTCCAATTGGATGACCTCGAGACATGGGATCCAAAGGGAAATGTAATCTCTCATCTACAATCCAAATAACTACATAAGGTGCCTTATGAACATCAATTGGGTCCATATGACCAATTGTACATAAAGGCATCCAACTTTGAGTAAGTGTTGACTAGGTTTAAGGGGCATGGATTCAAATTAGAACACAAATTACAGAGGGAAGAAAAACCATCAAGAAAAATATGGAAAATAAATCCCTTGAAATACTACATCTTACCTTCCACTTTGGGTTCATCAAAATTACCTCAAGGTCCACCTCAACAAAAACAACTACCTCTTTAGTAAGTACCCAAAATTAAAGGAACTAGTGAACAAAAGATGGAACATAGGCCAAGAGAGGGACCCTCTACCTTAGCTCTGCCACAAATACCCCCTTCCCATATGGAATACCTTGATATAGTTTCCTTGGAACCTTATGAAATAGTGGATGAATTATTTGAGGAACTTGTAGATACATATGGGTCAGACAAGGAATGGGATGAAGAAGGAAAAGACATAGTTGAGGTGGCACTAATTGAAGGTCCTCAAGCTGAAGATATAAACAAAGGCAAAGGAGTTACCTTAGATTTGGTCCCTATGACCAAAAGAAAGAGGGAAAGAGATATGGATTTGGTGCCTAGAGACTCCAAGAAACCCAAATGGATTCACCTAACAAGTGAGGTGAACTTATTTAGTGACAAATTTCCCATACATGGATCTGTCATCCTTGACTAGTTTTTCTATGGGAAGTTACAAAAGATACCCTCTCAGATGCATTCATGGGATTTGAATAGAACTACCAATGTTGAAGTCAATGATGAAGTCCAGTCTTAGATCTTAGAGCTCATGAAGGAGGAATAAGATAGGAGAATGATTGAGGCTGCTAAGGAGAGAAGTAAGAAAATAGAAGAATCAAGGTGATAAAGTGGGGATGGTCTCAAAACACCAGAGGTTTCAAAGATTTCTAAATAAAATCCCCATGTATAATTTAACCTTGATATAAATACACTAGAGAAGGTTAATACAAAGAAAGTAACTATTAGAACTGAAGAAGTCACTCTTCAAAGAGTGGAGCCATTTATAGGACTCACTCTAGTCTAAGGCTAGGTAGTAGGGGAGCACCCCATTCATCAAGAATATATTACAAGTTTGGTGGAAGTCCAGTCAATGATGGCTATGGTGAGAATCTAAATAATGAATCATAAAATCTTGAACTTGGAGAAAGAGAAGAAAGACTCATAGGTCCAAGTCTTACTATAAATTATAGAGGACCTGCTAAAGATGTTAGATAAGTATCTCCTAGATGCCTTTGAATAATTAAAATCCTTCAAAATCAAGATTAATAACTTAGAATTTCAAGTTAAGAAGACACAAACATTGATATAATAATGGCAAGAAACCAAAGGCTAGGTGATAGAGTTGGTCAAGGTACACATCAAAAAATAGCCTTTGGATTTTAAAATCATTAAAGGTAATTGAATACCATTCAAGGGATCCTAGTGGATCAAATATAGGAATTAAGTTCAAGGTAAAACAAGGCCAATGAATTTATGGAGGAAGATAAAAACTTGGCAAATAGAATTGAGAAGTTACTAAGAACCTTGTTGGTGACCCCTTCTCAACCTACTACCATTGGCGTAATGCATGACATATAAATATAGTAGAGTATCCAAGCCTTCATCCAAGGAATAAAGGATGAAAACCAAGGACAATCCAATAAAGATAATTCAAAGGTCCTTATTGTCATCTTTACCATAGTAGAGCAGATAACATAAGCAAGGTGCTTACAAGAGGTCACCATCAAAAATGACAAAGAATATGATACATTTGTTAAATAGGAAGAAGAGAGTCTAATGAACCCTGTAGTGTATTTTGAGTTAATCAAAGAAAAATACACTAGGGTGAAAGGCTTCCTTCAGCCTAAGTGATCAACGGGTCCACTAGTATAAGAGCAAAGTCAATATTATTCTTTTATAAACTACATATGCTAGTTTTTTAGCATATATTAGTCTTTTTATCTAATAGGTTCATAATGGCCATATGTACTATAGAGTTATTTGTAAAAGGATAGATTTCCTTAACTCTTAATAAAAGTTTGAAATAAATATGACTGGTACACTGCCTATGTCTTCTATAAATAGACAAGTGTTACCATTTGTAAAGGGAGGGATTTTGAGCAATTTTATACTAGAGCAATTAATACAATTGGTATTCTACAAAGATTATTTGGTGTTGTGCTATATTGTTTCTACATTATCTCAATTGTAGTTGGATGTCTTAGGTTTGAATGGTTCTTGGATAGATGAGCTATATTTCATGTTCATGAGGTTTCTAGTTTGTGATGTGCTAGACTAGTTGAAGGATTCTAAGTTTACTTAATTTTATTTGATTTGAATTTGAATGGTCTTATGAAATTTAGATTAACATAGAAATTTTTTTAGGTAATCTTGAATTTTAATCATGATCTTTATATTTCCTTTGAATCTTGCCTAATTTTTGGTGAATCTTGGGCTTATGCTATGTTGCATCACTGATTGGTTAAATGTAGGCTCAAATTGAATCCAACCTTGTCATTATGTTTGAGACTAATGATTTTAATCACATTTATTATCTACCTTACCATACCTTTTTCTTCTTATTTATAAAATCTCACTTTAGTTTAAAGATCACTATAAATATTCACTAAGATTAGCTTAGAGTTAGAAGTGTTGACTAAGAAGACTACAAGACTACAAAGACTTAGACCCTGGTGGCTCCCAACAACAACATCAAACAAATTTTATGGGCATCTCTCATACTTTTTAAACTATTCCAACATAGACACACTACTTGTCACAAATTTCAACTCATGCCTTGAATTCTTATAATTCTAAAATGAGAAGTGTTCATCAACACTAAGGAACACTCTTTGGAGTAATTGGAAGCATCAACAAGAGGTGGTTTCCATTGGCACTATAAGGAGGACCTTCTTTATAAGTACTATTGTTTTCTTAGTTGAGATTAAAATATCTTTACATCCTTTTAATGATCTTTGATTTGTAAGTTTTTTCTTGCTCATCTTTGTGATTAGCAAGGAAAAGATCCTTGTTCTTTGTAAAGTTCAATTCAAACTCTAGTGAAAATAACTTTAAAATTTAAAATTCTTTATGTTTGAGGTTGAAATGGATTTATTTTGATTAAATATTAATGTTATCTTGTGAACTTTGAGTCTAATTCTTCAAAATGATGCAGAGGACAATCATCTTTACATGATCAAACATATCTTTGAACTAATTTAGTCAATGATTAGTGCCTTTCATCATTTCATAAGTAATTCTTTACAAAATAAGCTTAGTGTACATGTAATTTGTTGTTATTTGTGGGAATTAACATGTTACACCATACTTAAAATTAATATTCTTAGTTCTCAAGATGGAATTACCTAGAATTAGGACTAGATCTCATTTGGAAACTAGGGAACCTCTACTTGAGCTCGAGACACACCAAAAGGATAGAAATGATAAAGGAAGGTGTAGATAATCAAAATATTTTCCATATTTTCCCTTATAAGGAGTCATTTAATTCAACCTTCAACCATATATTGTTTGAATTAGAAGTTCTCCTATCAATGTTCTAAGTATAGTTCATGATTTGACATGAAATCTTGAGAAATATTTGCCTATTTTTAGTCCAAATACTATGGTCACTACCAAGAAACATGTCAAGTCCTTTAAATTTTATTTAAGGCTATAAAATGTCATTCATGAGGATGTATCTTATAGGTTATTCCATTTTAACTTTAAAGATGCTACCTATGAGTGGTTCTTAAACTTGCCTAATGATTGTATAACTTCTTGGAATAACTTTGACACCATCTTTATTGATCAATTTAGGAAGATCATTAACCCCTGTGTCATATATAATTAGTTTATTAACATCAAGAGAGATGAAAATGAGCCTATTAGATATTTTAATTCTAGATTTGAAAATATGTTCAATAGAACCATAGATCCTTACAAGCCTAATGAACCTTTGGCCTTAGACATATATAAAGATGTTGTGGATCCCATGACTTCTATGTTTCTGAGGAGAACCCTTATAACTATTAACACATTAGCTCAAGATTATTCAGAAGTAGTGGTCATTAATGACCAAATGCAACCTCAAGGGAAAATGGCTTACTCAATTCCAAATATCAACCCACAGATGCTAGCCTTGAACTTTTTCCTAGCTAATAATCAAAATCTTCTAGCTTTGAATCAAATACCAGCTCTAACTATCTTGACTACTAGTCATGCTACTCCCAATCAAAACTTAGGTTTTTTAGGTTAGTAAATTACCAATGGGTCTCAAAAAAATGGTCAAAAGGATATAATATTGGTCAATACAACTAATAAAAGTCAATCCCAAGCTGTTGAGACTCTTAAGAATGAAAATGAGTCCATACTCAAGATGGTCTAAAAGTTTAGTACATACTTCTTACAATTGTAAAAGCAAGTTGGTAATGCTAATGATAGCTTTGGAAGGAACTTCACCTTCCAAAATTTTAATAGACTGACAATGTTTTTAATAGCAACAAAGCTAATGAGCCTTCTTCATCTAGAAAGAAGACCATGGACATTAATCTCATAGATATTGCCCTACTTGATTATTGTACAGTGTATGCCACTTCTAAGCATGGTGAGATAGATTGTATTGAATTATGTAAAGATTTTGAAGCCTTTTAGGAAGATATTGAAACCTTTGAGGTTATCTTAGATAAGGATAATACTGCTAGTACTTATAGATCTAAAGCACAAGATCAAGTACACATGGTGGAGACCTTCTAATTTTCTTTCCAAGAAGATAATGAGCTTGACAATATTCCTAAAGAAATACAAGTATTTCAACAATTCCTAAAGATTTACCCTCTAAGGAATATGGAGCAAAGATAACCCTTGACTACTTCTACTCCTCCCAATAACTATGGGACTCCTCTAGATACTTCTTCAAGGAATGATCCAGAGCCACCCAAAGCTAGTTCTTCTAAGCCTTTGGCTGAACCTTTGAATAAGACTAGATACAATATTGTTAAGGACATGAATAAAATCAAAGCAAAAATAACTCTACATGAACTGACATAGATAAATAAGTAAAGATACCTCTTAGAATCCTTGTCTAAGGATCCTGGAAAGCCACCAAAAAATGATATTGCCATTGTAATTATGTAAGTGGCAAAAGTAGAGTCTCAACCATTTCTACTCATAATTAGAGTGTGTGGTAAGATTGTCCATAAATTTTTACTAGATTCAAGAGCTTTAACTAATATCATGCCTATTGAAATTTTTGAACAACTTGGGTTATGCCCAATCAAGTCAGACTGAGTAGTCACATAACTGGATAGATCAATATTCAAGGTTATTAGAGAACTAATTAATGTGCATATTCAATTAGAAAGTGAACCTAGAGTTTAGTAGTTTATCAACATTCAAGTAGTAGACATCCTTAATGATTATGGGTTATTTCTAAGTAGGAAATGGACTAAATCTTTGAATGGGTACATTTCCACTTATTTCTCTCACTTTTGGTTTCCATGGAAGGGTGTTCTTAATCAGATAATAGTTTAGAAAGAGTAAAGGATGAAACATATGATAGCTGAGTATAATATAGTTAATGAAAGGGTAAACTTCCTTGATTCTAATCTTAGAATTTTTACCTTAGAAACTACACACAAGTTAGATTCTAAAATGCCTCCTCCAACACCTAGATTATGGAAGTTACATGTTGATGGAGCCAAATGCAAATTAGGATTAGGATCTAGCATTATGTTAGTAGACCCTATAGACAAATGATACCATGAATCTTATAGGTTGTAATTTACTTACACTAATAACTTAGCTAAGTATGAAGATCTTATTTTTGGACTACATCTTACCATCAAGCACAAAGTCAAAGAGCTTTTGGTCTATAGAGACTCTAACTTTGTAGTCAACCAAGTGAAGATTAAATACCAGTGTAAGTTGTCTTACTTAAAGAGGTATAAGTTTAGGGTATGGGATTTAATTTAATCTTTTTATGCCTTCAACATCTTAATTGTTCTAAGGGAAGAAAACAAGGCTTCTTATGAGCTTGATTCTACTATGCCAACCTCATGCCAAATCAAGATTCCCATAACTTCAACATTGAGTTGGTACCTTATTCATCAGTCCCTAATAACATAAATGATTTCTAAGTTTTCAATGATGATCATTAGATAATCAATTTATTGACCAACATTGGGGCCTTTGAAGCACATATCATTGATGAAGTAGATGAAATATCTTTTGAAAAGGATCCTAATGGTAAGATCGTCTAGCTTAGTGATAACAAGATACCTAAAGGGATGATCTCTTTAGATAGGCTATTTGATCATGATAACCTTATAGAGGTAACTAAGGTACCTCAAGTGAGTGGAAAGGACTACTAGCAAGTATATCTTGGTTCATAAGACCAACCTCAACCAATGACCATAGGGAAAGCATGCACTAAAATAGAGAATAATAAATCAAGAGAGTTGCTCATAAAGTACAAATATGTCATTTCTTGGTCACATGAAGACCTGAAGATATTCAACCCAAGGGTAATAACTTATAAAATACCTCTCAAATAGAACTACAAGCCTTTTAGGTAAAATCAAAGGCTAGTCAATCCTATCTTAGAGCCTATGATCTATAAAGAGGTCAAGAAACTATTGGATGAAAGGATTGTCTTTCTTATCATACACTCCAATTAGGTTGAAAACTTGGTCCCAATAAGAAATAATAATGGGGAGATTAGATTATGTATTGACTTTAGGATCTTGAACAAAGCTTCTAAAAAGTATAACTATCCTCTACCTTCTTTAGACCAAGTCATACAAGCTATTTTAGGGTCAGCTATGTTGTCCTTCTTGGATGGTTTCTCAGGGTATAACCAATTTTTGGTTGAAAAATATGATAGGACGAAGATATATTTGATGACCAAGTGGGGAACCTATGCCTATAAGAGGATGCCCTTTGGGCTTATCAATACAGGAGCAACATTTTAAAGGGCCATGGACCATGCTTTCCAAGGTCTGGTAGGCAAATGTATCATCATCTATATGGATTATTTGATATTTTTCTCCAAGAATAGAGAGGATAACTTCATGCACTTACAACAAGTGTTTGAAAGGTGCATAAGATATTGCATTTCCCTCAACCCAAAATATAGTATATTTTGTGTCATAAAGGGGAAAATAAAAGGCCATGTTATCACCAAGCAAGGTATCTCCATATATCCTGAAAAAGTGGAGGCCATCTCTAAAATTGAGTTGCCTAACAATAGAAAAAAAATTGAATGGAGGTAATTAACTTCATGGAAGAAAACATTTGTACAAGATTTGGAACCCTAGTCTCTTTGGTCTATGATAATGGATTTACCTTCACTTATTTTGAGATGACTAAATAGGCATATGATAATGGCATCAATCTAAATTTTACATCCAATAATTATCCCCAAGGGAATGGAGTATTCAAATCTACAAATAATAATTTGATGAAGGCTATCAAGAAGTCTGTAGAAGACAAACCAAGAACATGGCATAATCTCCTCAAGTTTGTATTATGGGTAGATAGAATCAAAATAAATTAGGATCTCAAGGCTTCACCATTATTATTGGTGTATGGCCAATAATGTATCTTCCCTATCACCCTCAAGTTTCCCACATTTAACTTCATGTAGGAGTACATGGAATAAAATCAAGAACTTGCTAGCTCAAGGCTACTAGACATTATTCAGATGGAAGATGCCACAGATAAAGCATTTTTTGACTTTAGCAAGCATAAAAAAATAGTGAAAAGGTGGTTTGATAAAGGATCTAAAATCAAAGTATTTAGGCAAGGAGAATTAGTCCTCCTCTGGGACAAAGCTTCAGAGCTAAAAGGGAAGAATGGCAAATTCACACCTTTATGGAGTGAGCCATATCAAATTGCAGAGACATTAGGAAATAAAACCTTTAAGATGAAATACCTCCAAGGCAAAGATTTCACCTTTCCCAAAAATGGGTAGTATCTCAAGCATTACTTTGCTATTACTCCACTAGGAGTATTCATGGAGTGAAAACTGTAAGATAATTAGATTAGAGTAGGTAGATTAGCTAGTTTCTTTTCTTTCTTTCCATTCTTGCTTTTATTGTACATATTTATTTGTTTCTTGTTTATGCTTTTTATTTTGTGTTTACTTTGTGTTTTTTTTTAATTTTTCTTATTTGTGCTCTTTTGTTTCTAATAAGTCTTGTGGACAATAATTGCTCAAGTTTTTACATGATTTCTTAAAATTATAGTGCTTTGAAGTAGGGATATGAGTCTTGCAATAATGAATATAGGTTGTCACAAAGCACCATGATGCAACTCAAAATCAATGGTGTAGATTAATATAGAAGTTAATTATCATGACAAGTCTTAAGCATAATCTTGAATCAAGGTTTGGTTGAAATAAGAATCATGTGTGTTAGAAAAAAAACTTAGGTTGTTAAAGCACATTTCATGCTAGTACTTAAAATGCATCCTTGTCTAAGATAGAGGTTACAACTAAAAGTGATTACCCAAAGAATCAAACACTTGACCAAATCCTTAAAACTAGGCTATATTAGTTCCCAACCTTTACAAAAAGACCTAGAAAATAAAAAAAAAAAACTTATTAAAAAATCTATGGATAAGAAGCAAAGGTGATTATGGTAATCTCCACTAGGGCTATGGTTGCCTAGTTGTTAGTAGAGAAAGGCCTTAAGTGGGACCAAAGGTATATTTATCAGGGCTATTGATGCCTGGCTAGAAGTAAAGCAATGCCCAAACCTTCCCTAAATTAAGAGCAACTATTCTTAATGAATATCCAAAATGCTCCAAGTTAAGTGTTATGACCAAAGGTTAACCTAGATGTTATCTTCCAAAGTTCCATGACAAACAATAAGTGAAATAAAAGCACATAATATGTGTATATGTTTCAGTATTTTGAGTTTAAATTTTACACATGTGAGTTTTATACCAATCAAGGTTCTATTTAGATAATGTTATGGACCCAATAGATGAAATACTTATGTATTGGTCTAAACCAAAGCCTTAGGTTTTAACATATTGTTATGTTTACCCTATGAGTCACCATTTTTTGGATCAACATATCCCCACTTTCTTGATTTTGCGAATGGAGGACCCTTATGAATGTTTAAAAATATCTGAGCCTTGAAAGCTTGCTTGAAGAGGTTATAATTTTTAGAATTTGAAGATCATCTACTTGAAAGGGATATGATTTATACATGCTTAATGATAATAATTATGTTTTTGGACTAAATTTTTTAATGGTTTGCCTTTGAAGATTTAATTGTAGGTTACATAAATAAGTCTAGGTTTCCCTTGCAAAAAACTCTAACTTTTAAATTCAAAAGATGGAGGGAAGACTTGTTCGGGTTTCTTAACCCCTCCCACTTTGGTGTCTTCTTTATCAATTTAATTGGATGGTGTAAATCAAATGCAAAAAAATAGGCCCACCTAAATCCCAAAATATCCTTTAAAATCCTAAATTTGAGGCACTTTCTTGAAGTGACCCTTCAGAGTTTCTTTAAAGTGCCCTTCAGAGTTTCTTGAAGTGTCCCTTCAAGAAAGTTGTGTCGGTCCACTTTAGTAGAAAGTGCCCTTCAGATTTTATTGAAGTGTACCTTTAGGAAAGTTGTCTTGGTCCACTTTAGAAAAAAGTACACTTTAGAGAAATTATTTTGGGAACTATTTCTTATGGACATTTTGTCTGAAACAAATCAACTCTTTAGATTTTTTGAAACCTACCCTTCGGAAGAATTAGTTAAGACACTTTCCTAAGAAAGTTACCCTTTAGAAAATGTTTAAGGGAAACTAAATGAAGTATTTATAGGTTCCTTATTTTATGCCTAACCCTAATATTTTCTCTTTGTAGGGACCAATCATTAACAAGTACACATATCACAATCAATGGCTCACACTTGCTCACAAATCCAATCTGAAAGTGCAAAATTACCAAAGACTTTTAAATGAAGTATAACATTGAGGCCTAGAAAATACATGTATTTCTTGACCCTTAGATGAGCCCCATGTGTTTTTTTAACATAAATAGACTTAGGAAATATGTCTTTTAACCTAATTTTTTTTATCAAATCTCGGAGCTCAATAAGTCATGTGCATCTTCATAGATCTGATGGTTTGTGCTTCATCATAAGATTTGATCCAATGGTGTGAAATGGTCAAAGGATTACAACCTAGTCAAAGTTTAAGTAGCTAATAAAAAAAGACCTAAGGGATGATGTAGCCTAAAGACTTGGACACATGGCCTAAGGAACATGTTTTCAGCTTAAAGAATAATGTGTTTTTCAACATAACATGACCACATGGCTTAATATTAAGATTTATAAGTACATTAAATGAGCTTAAATTCAATATCCTCATGCCCATCATTAAATGTTTGTGAGAACATTTTTGACACTCATGAGGCTATCAAAGATAAGATAGTCTAAATACATTAGATGAGCTTAAATTTGATAGCCTCACACCCATCATTAGATGTTCATGAGAACATTTTTGACATTCACAAGGATGTCAAATTTAATATAGTTTAATTACATTAGATGAGCTTAAATTTGACAGCCTCATGTCCATCATTTGATGTCTGTGATAATGTTTTTGATGCTTGTGAGGCCATCAAATTTAACATAGTCTAAACTTTCAAACCTAGCAAAGGGATTTATCTCTCAAATCTTTAAAATGACCATTTTATTTTTAAGATGAAGACTTAGTATAATGGATTTTAACATAATATTTTATTAAGCTTAAATCTCATTAACTTGTGTGCATCTTTACAGATCTAATGGTCCATGATTCATCATAGGATTTGATCCAATGGTGGAAAATGGTTGAAGAATTTTCAATGAGGATAAGTCATAATGAAGGTGGCCAATTAGAAAAGACTTCATGGATTGAAATCAATGGACCATACTCGCTCGTAGATCTAATCCAATGATATGAAATGAAGGAAACTTTTAAAAACTAATTTCTACCTTTTGAAAGGAATTTCATGGGAGTAACACGAGTGAATATATGAATTTTCCACCTCTACCATTAAATCAAGATAAAACCTAAATCACCAATGTAAAACCCTATTCTTTGTCTAATTAATCCATAATTGCATTCAAAAGAGCCAAAATCACCTTGAGAAGAGCTAAAAAGACTTAGTAAAATCCTACAATCAAAGAGCAATTAACTAATTAGAGGAACATGGTCACTACGAGACAATAATGATGAGATGAGAAAGAGGTTTAATTTTCAATTGACAATGAAGGAAGATGTTACAAAGACACTAAACTAGATTTAGGAGCCTTGAATAATAGGTCTAAAATCTTCTTTGTGATCGACCTTCTATAACCATTAGCTCCCAATGAGAAATATATTTCTATATTTTAGAGGAACTATGAAGATATCATGGAAATATAGATGTCCATACTTCACCTCATAGCTACCAAACTAGAGGTATTCCATTGTATCGATATCCTAGCTCTTATGTTTATTGATTGCAGAATAGATGGAGACTAGATAATAAAAGAGGGTACATCAAAGTGGGTTGATTATATAGCTCTAGTAAATTTTTAAGGCTACTACAAGCTTCCTAGTACTCAGTTAAACCTCCCTAAAATCAAGGAATGGACCATTAATAATGGCTTAGATAATATCTTAAGACCATGGTTGGATAGAAGAACTCATGTAATGAGAAACCATGATGGTAAAATCCTAATTATAAAAATTAGGTAAGGGATTAGAATCATCATGAATTTATTTAATAGGGACTATAGAGTAGTAATCACATCCTATATTGAGCCTAGGTGGGTCTCTTATGTCTATTTCATGATAGAAGAGAAGCTGACTCCACCTATTAGAGAAATGATAAGTATCCACCTGGGAGGATAGTTTAATGGAATTAAAAGGAAAAAAAGTTAGCTCTTCACTATGATGTCTTACTCATTGGATGCCTTCATGGCCTCAACATAATTACATACCATGAAGAATTGGTCCCCTCACACAAAGATTACCATTTCTCACCATTACTCCAAATTACACATATTCAAGTATAGAGACCACATGCAATTAATTTGAGATTACATATATCCCACTCTAGTTGGGATAATTATTAGAAGTCCAATGCCCAAGGTTCACCCCCTCATTAGGCAATTTTTAAATCCCATTGGTTACATATGGATCTCTCTATATTTTATGGTCATCAAAATTGAAGGTTACCAAACCCAACCCTTCAGGCTACCAGTGCATGTCCCAATCAAGTTGGTTGAGAGTGAGATTGCTCATCGACTTCTTCATGGTATATATAATTTATTCAAATATAATAATAAATTAATCCTACATATCTTCCCATATTTGATTAGGAAGATAATAATTCATGGATGGAAGCAACTAGAGATCTTCACAAGGAATATAGAGACATTCTACTTCCAATTGGATGACCTCAAGACATGGGATCCAAAGGGCAATGTGATCTATAATCTATAATACAAACAATTGAATAAGGTGCCTTATGAACATCAATTGGGTCCATATGACCACTTATACACAAAGGCATCCAACTTTGAGGAAGTGTTAACTAGGTTTAAGAGGCATGGATTCAAATTAGAACATAGATTGTAAAGGGAAGAAAAACCATAAGGAGAAATATGGAAAATGAATCCCTTGAAATACCACCTCTTAACTTATACTTTGGGTTCATCACAAGTGACTCAAGGTCTACCTCAACAACAACTACCTCATTAACAAGTACCCAAAATTTAAGGACCTAGTAAACAAAACATGGAACATAGGCTAGGAGAGGGACCCTCTACCTTAGCTTTACCCCAAAGACCCCCTTCCCCTATGGAATACCTTGATATGGTTGCCTTGTAACCTTATGAAATAGTGGATGAATTCTTCAAGGAACTTGCAGATACATTTGGGTCAGAAAAGGAAGGGGATGAAAAAGGAGAAGCCACAACTAAGGTGGCACTAATTGAAGGTCCTCAAGCTAAAGAGAGACAAAAGTGAAGGATTTTCCTTATATTTGGTCCCTATGACCAAAATAAATATGGAAAGAGATATGTATTTGGTGCCTAGAGCCTCCAATAGACCCAAATGGATTCACCCAATAAATGAGGTGAACTTTTTTAGTGACAAATTTCCCATACATGGACCTGTCATCCATGACTAGTTTATCTATGGGAATTTCCAAAAGAAACCCTCTTAGATTCATTCATGGGATTTTAATAGCACTACCAATTTTGAATTCAATGATGAATTCTATCCCTAGATCTTAGATCTCATGAATGAACAAGAAGAGAGGAGAATGATTGAGGCTACTAAAGAGAGAAATAATAAAATAAAAGAATTAGGGAAATCAAGTGGGGCTAGTCTCAAAACACCAGAGGCTTAAAATATTCTTGAAGCATAGCCCAAGGTAAAATTTAACCCTAATATAGCTACACTAGATAAGGTTACTACAAATAAAGTAACTATTGGAACTAAAGAAGTCACACTTCAAAGAGAGGAACCATTTGTAGGACTCAGTCTAGTCCAAGGCCAAGTAGTAGTGGGGCACCCCATTCATCAATAATATATTGTAATTCTAGTGGAATACCAATTAGAAATGGTTGTGGTGGGAATCCAGGGAATGAAGCAAAAAATCCTAAACTTGGATAAAGAGAAGAAAGACTTGGAGGCCCAAGTCTTACTATCAATTCTAGAGGACTTGATAAAGATGTTATATAAGTACCTCCTAGATGCCTTTGAATGATTAAAATCCATACAACTCAATATTAATACCTTGTAAATTCAAGTTAAAAAGGCACAAACATTGATACAACAATGACAAGAAACCAAAGGCCAAGTGACAGAGTTGATCAAAGTACACATCACTAAATAGCCTTTGGATTTTAAGATCATTAAAGAAAGGTAATTGAATGCCATTCAAGTGATCCTAGTGGATAAAATATAGGAATTAAGTTCATGGTACAATAAAGCCAATGAATTTATGGAGGAAGATAAAAACTTGGTGAATAGAATTGAGAAGTTACTAAGAACCTTGTTGGTGACCCATTTTCAACCTACTTCCATTGGCCTAATGCATGCCATGGAATTCTAGTAGAGATTCCAAGACTTCATCCAAGGCATCAAGGATAAAAACAAGTAAAATCCAATAAAGATGATTCAAAGGTCCTAAATTACATCTTTGCTATAGGAGAGTAGATAGCAGAAGCAAGGTGATAACAAGAGGTCACCATCAGAAATGACAAAGAATATGATACATTGGTTGAATAAGAAGAAGAGAGTTTAATGAAGCTTGTAGTGGAATTTGAGTTAAACAAATAATAATACACCAGGGTGAAAGACTTCCTTGAGTCTAGTGATCAAGGGGGCCCATCAACCCAAGAGCAAAGTCAAGATTATTCTTTTATAAACTATATATGCTAGTTTGTTAGCATATATTAGTCTTTTGATCTAATAGTTTCCTAATGGCCATATGTACTATATATTTATTTATAAAAGGACAAATATCCTTAGATCTTGTAAAATTTTGAAAGAAAGATGACTGGTACACTACCTGTCTTCTATAAATAGACAAGTGTTATCATTTATAAAGGGAGGGATTTTGAGTAATTTTATACTAGAGAAATTAATACAATTATAATTCTACAAATATTTTTTGGTGTTGTGTTATATTATTTCTTCTTTCTCTCAATTTTAGGTGGATGTCTTAAGTTTGAATGGTTCTTTGATAGATGAGCTATATTTCATGTTCATGAGGTTTCTAGTTTGAGATGTGCTAGACTAGTTGAAGGATTCTAAGTTTACTTCATTTTATTTGCTTTGAATTTGAATGTTCTTATGAAATTCAAATTAACATATCAAAATTTTTAAGCAATCTTGAATTTTACTGATGATCTTTATATTTCCTTTGAATCTTGCCTAATTTTTGGTGAAGCTTGGGCTTATGCTATGTTGTATCACTGATTGGTTAAATGTAGGCTCAAATTGAATATAACTTTGTCATTATGTTTGAGCCTAATGATTTTAATCATGTTTCTTCTCTACCTTACCCTACCTTTTGCTTCTTTTTTATCAATGCTCACTTTAGTTTAAAGATAACAATAAATATTCACTAAGATTAGCTTAGAGTTAGAAGTGTTGAATATGAAGACTATAAGACTATAAATACTTAGACCCTGGTGGCTCCTAACCACCACATAAAACAAATTTTGTGGGCAGCTCTCATATTTTTTCAACTATTCCACCATAGACACACTACTTGTCACAAATTGTAACTCATGCCTTTGATTATTTTAAACTTAAACTAAGAAGTGTTCATCAACACTAAGGGACACTCTATGGAGCAATTAGAAGCATCAATAGGTCCCTTGTATATTTTTTAAATTCTTGTTAGTCCTTTGAAAGCTCTCACTATTTTTATTAAGAGCAATGATTCATCCATTTGATGCATAATTTTTACAACCACTATTTATGGCCACTTGGTCAATTATAAGTGTACTCACTAATTATTCTTTTTATGATCTATAAGGGAATTTTTCAAAGTGTTTCCTAGTTTAATTTTTAAGAGAGTGAAGAAATATATCACATAAATCTCTTTGATCCACATGTGGGACATTAGTAGAGGAATATGTTATTTTTCACCACCTTAGAAGAAAGTGGGAAATAAACTCATTGGATTGTTGTTTAATGTGTAAAATTTCTTATATGATCATCTAAAGCTACTTATTCATATCAAGTTCCTTTATAAATTATGATATAAGTTGTTGGAAATAATGGATAAAACTCTCAGATATATGTTAATACCAATCCAATACAATTCCCTTAATATTCTCAAGGAAAATTTTAGCTACTAATTCATCCCAAGATAATAACTCTCTAATGGATATAACATAAGCCTTGACATGTGAATTTAGGTGTAATTCTCCTTTATATTTGGGGAGTATAGTAAATTGTAATGAAAAGATAACCGATCAAATGATATGATCAAATGAATCCTTTTAATATTTATCATATGTTTCCATGGTGCTGAAAACCATTAGAAGAGTGTTAGGTAAGCTTGGTAAAATGTGCCAAATAGGAAGTGGGCACAAAACCATGAGGGGAAAAAATGTCACTTGAGTGGGTGGAGTAAAATATGCTATAAAATAGTTATCTAGTTATATATCTTTATAAAAATTGTGATAGTATTGTGGTAACATTTTTAAGGAGGTGCACCAAATGAGATTTACATAGCTAGAGCATACATGGGTGGCATACTAACACATACATAGTTATAAAGAAATATGCATGGTGATGTAATATATGCCATATTATTTATATGGACATAAGTGAAATTATCACCAGTATAAATGTGAGTGGAATGTTTATTGGGTGGGGTAAGGTTTGGTGTCTTAGGATCGAGGACACAAAGGTAAGAAGGTCTCTTAGGTTTTAGTTTGGTATAAAATTGGCTGGAAGAGAAGTGGGTTGATATTAAAATAGATGGTAAGATTCCCATAGAGTAGTAAAGGTATAGAAATGAATTATATTATTGAATTTTAGGGTCATCCTTTGGTTAGAGGGATCAATTTAAATGGATGATTGGTTTCTATACAAGTCCTGGATGCATCCTACCAAGTTAGAGATGAGGTCATTCAAAGTATCATTAGTAGTAGGATTAGGAGCCTCTCTTATGGGAGGTTCTAAGGTAAGTGAATTATATCTTGTATGATGAATTTATTTATGTTCAATTTCTCTATAAAAGTCATCATGAGTTTCTTGGTTGGTGTGAGAACAAATTAATTGGTATTAGAAGTTGGGGGAAGTAGTTGTGGCCTACTTAATTATGATTCTAAAATATGAATTCTCTTAGTATATTAAACAAATATTTTCATAATTTATATTTAAAGGATCTATAATATGATATAAATTATAATTAGAAAATGAATATACATTCCACCTCCTCTAGCTCAGATCATGCCATTATAGTCATGAAAATTACTATCAAACTTTAAGGGATCTTGAAAATTTTGAGATACCACATAAAACTTGGTTTTTAGTGTGGAGGGAGAAAGGTTTTAATATGGAGACTAGTTTTCAATTTTTTGAATTAATGTTTTAGTCTAAATAGATAAATAAGGCTCACTTTGAGGTTTAACACCTCTTCTATATGCCTCAAGGCTAAAACACCCATCGAAATAATCTCTAGGCATATTATAAGTGTGTATAAACACCCACATAATAAATGGAAGAGAAAAAAAGATATATGAAATAAAATAAAAGGATAAACAAAAAGTATAAGCCTTTCATGTTAGGTTAACTATATTTATACATGTAGATAGAGACATGCTAACCTTGTGCATTCGACCTCCCGATATTAAGCCAAGATTGCTAAAGAGGAAGAGTTGATTGGTTTGGATGAAATACTCACACAATATTTTAGGAAATTAGTGATAATGGATTATTATGTCTATATAAAAATATTTTAGCTACATCAAAACCCTTGTTGAAGGTAATAAACTGTGGTGTAATAATATCCCATGAATATCTAGATGTTAAAAGAACTAGGTAGCATAATTCTTGATCTATGTTACTTTATTTGAATGAGTTGAATTAAGGTTGGAGTACTATATGTATTTGATTGGAGTTATTAGGCTATGTTTTATTAGTTAATTTTATTCATAAAGGAAATGAAATTATATGAGGCTAGACCTAAAGATGAACTAAGAAGTCAAATTTTAATGTTTCATGCTTGTCAAGCTAAGAGGTGAATTTGTTTGGATGACTAGGCTATAGACAACCTAATTTTATCATCTAGAGAATTTAAATAACTATTAATAATGTTGGGTAAATATTTAGGGTAAAAGACTTGTAGCTAAAGTTCAAAGTGTATATCACTTTTGATGTTCTATGAAAGAGTGGGGGATTATACTGAAGGATATGTTCTTACTCTATGTAGATGCATTTATTTAGGAAACACCATCCAAAGTTGAGGAAATAAATTTTTAATGTTTTGATGTATTATGATTTTATAAAATATTGGTATGATTATCTTATGTTTTTTCAAAAATACATGTTTGTTAATTTTATTATTTAGGTGACTGAATGGTTTGTGTGTTCAAATAATTGATGTTGTAAAGATGACTATAAAAACTACAAATACTAATATAAATAAATATGTTTAAAGTAAATAAAGTAAACTATTTTTGTGGTAATGTTGTCAAGATATGATATGTGAATATAAATGTATTTTTAATTGAAACTAAACTATATGAATGTTGGCTTTTTATTATTTATAGTATTCTAAACTACATAAATTTAATTATGTTTTTTGAAAATAAACATGATGATTTATCTTTATAAATTAAGACAACTAGATATGAATGAATACTCTAAATTTCAGATGTAGAAATGAAAAATAAATCTACAATTTTATATTTTTTTATGTATGCAACAAGATTTATAGATTTTGAAAATCAAAATTAAATGCAAATTTTCTATTTTTGACTTTTGAGTTAGATGAAAATAATCCTAGAGTGAAAATATAAAATTATGATTTTTTTGTTAGAATTATGCTTTGAAATTTCAAAAAGTATGCAAGGATGATAATGGTTTTATACATTCCATTCTTTTCTTTTGATTTTCTCAGGTTTCTAAGCAATTGGGTGTAAACATTTATACTTTTTTGCATGATGTATGCATGTATTGATATTGAAAATCTAAATTAAAAATGCAACTTAATTTAAATGAAATACTTTGTAATTTATTTAAATATAAATCTAACATGCAAGATTGTGTACTTTTATATTTTCTACATACAATCAAAACTCTAATAAAAATAAATGATTTGCAATGAAAAAGAGTATGGAGAATAATTTTTAAAAAAAAAAAATAAGAAATAAAAATAAATCCCCCAACTTAATCCTCAAGATACTATCTTATTAGTTATTTCTTAGTGATGATATGAAGATTCTAGTGCAAGAAGAAAATAAGAAGAATGGAAACATAAGCACATAGTGAAGATGAAAGGCAACTAAAATGTGGATAGTTCTCACAAATAATAGAGTGTTGAATTGAAGGTTAGTGAGTTTCAACCTCCAATTTTATATTTTTACCATAAGATTGTTGTGGGACTTACGATGATTTCTTGAGGAAGCTGCAAAAGGCAAAATATAGTTCTCTCAAAGCATGTATAATCAATTTTCAATGAAAAATTTTGATCCAAATTTCATGGTAAAATGAGTTATTTGTAAGAGAAGAGAAAATGTTATATGTGGGATTTAAAAAGAGTATATTGGGAGCTTGTTAAAGTTGACTTAGAGTTTGATAAAATTTTCTTAGACATTATTTTTAGTAAACTAGAACATTAGGGATCAAGTTTTGAAAAATAAGAAACAAAGTGAAATGTCAAACATGCAAAATACATCAAAACACATCCTATGAAAAAATTTCAAAAAGCATGTAATGGTGGAAAAATCATTGTTATATGTAGTCAGTGTTTATGTAACTACTAAAATGGTTTTGTAATCATTAAAACAATTTTTCCATGCCCACTAAAAGTTATGGAGATGGAATTTTTAATCTCAAATTTTGAAAAGTTGGCACTTTGGTGAGGCCTTGAAAGAGGAAAAATAAGATAAAGAGGAGAAGGCTAGGTGTGAGCATATTTTTAATTTATGGGGGTCCTCACATCATCATAAACTTTTGTCAAATTTTACATGATATAATAACTTGGGTGCATATAATAATGTATAGTGTAAGACATAATGATATATAAGTTTTTATAGAATAAAAACTAATAAAATATTGTTCTAGGATACAAAATTCTTGGTGACTTTAGTTGAATGTTGACTTCTCCTTGAATTTTTTTATGTTTTGATGTTCCTTGTCCATAATACATGGTTGTCAATAGTTTATTTTTTATGGTTTCTCATCATAATTTACTAATATTTTAATGTTTATATGGAATATATGTTTAATTCACTCTTATTAGTATAATTCTAAATAAAATTAAAAGACAAAAAAAACATTAAAGTCCAACTAAAAAATATATTTTTATTTCCTTTTTAATTTAATTTCAAAATATACTTATTTATATATATGGTTTTTTTAATATGAAAATAAATTTTATTTCATGGAAGGCCTGCTCATTGAGTAACTAAAAATTTAAAAAAAACTATCTATGTGGTGTTTTAAGGAAAACCATTATTTTTATTTATTTATTTTAAAAATCCTACTCAACTACTATGCGGTGTCTATTTTTTTTTTTCATTGAATAATTATATTTGTACATGGATTGGAGTAAGGGAGGAATCATAACCAAAAAATCAATATATTTTTAATGATATAGTTTTTCAAACTCATCCACAATTGGGCATGGGATGTTTAATTTTTTTTATATTTTTGAATTAGTCTATACATGGCTTTGAAAGGAAGAGATGTGATTCACTCAGGTTGTACTATAATTATGATCAAGAGATTAATTATGTTCATTGATCCATCAAGGGTTTCTAAAAATAGACCTAGTAAAGGATAAAATATAATATTAATAGGATATTGCTATCCCTTAAATTATTTAGGAGCCCATGCAAGATGTTGGTCAGTTGGGAATAAGAATTCAAAATTTGTTCTTAATTATCTTTAATGAAAATATTACTTATAAATTTTAAAAGAAGAGATAAAAAATATAATATTATAAAAATATAATTAAATCAGTATAAGCTCAGACAATGTATTGGGTAGCTAGGAAATAAGTTAAACAACTAATAACTTGAATGCATTTAGTTATTTCTTCATTGTTTTAGATATACATAATTTTATTGAATTCACTCAACAAGAAAATGAATGTAACAATTTCCATTCACATGGAGAAAAAAATTATATTTCATTTTTAGGAGGGAAGAAGAATTGAAAAAAGTTCCTCTCTTGGGTTATGGAGAAAATTTGATAGTGCTTCTCCAAAAATTCTATCAGTCTACTTCTCTTCCAAACTTGTACATATTTTTTTATTCCTATTTAAACATCACCCTTTTGGCTACATCTCCCTTTATTTAACATTACTTGTATTTTTTTATAATTTTTAGCTGGACCAAAATTACATGTGCTTTTTCCAATGCTTTTCTATATTTCTATATTTTTTATTTTTATCTTCTTTTTCCACCACTGATATTTTTTAAATCCATGTATTTCATTATCCTCTTTATTTTTTCACATGGATTTATTTATTTAAATTAAAATATTTAATGGAAAATTTTAGTTTTGTTCTAAGATTATTTTAGTTTGAAAGAGGTGATAAACTTTAAATCTAATATTTATCTATAATTGACTACTTATAATAATAATTATAATAATATCATCATTTAAATAACCCCCTTATAAGTTTCAAATATTCAATATGACATTAAATAAATATTTTCAAGTTGAAATTAAAATTGATTATTGACTTCATGTCGATCAACATTTTATATATTCTTTCTGATGCTTGAATACCATACATGAATTAAGCAATAAATATTTAACAAACTCAAGAAGGTTTCACTATAGCTAAGCATACTATACAACTAACCAAAAATAAAGTCATACACATATTTAATACTCTTGATGCCTAGTGATAAACATTTGATGTTATTTGATTGAAACATAGTGTTATTTAGTGTTAATGTATAAACAAGAAAATAAAACAAAATAAAGTAATAGACTGACTAGCTACCCATTTACAATGGTATTGAATCACTCTAATAGTGTTCAATGTCAATTTTTAATTTAAACATGTATATCAATCACTCTCTTTATCTTATCTTATAAAATTATCATTTATGAATATCTCCTTGATGATAACCTCTCTCTTTTAAGGGAAATGAAACTTGTGTTTCACCCACACACTCAACAGAACTTGTCAAGTGGCATACTTTTCAATATAAGGGATAAATACATTTTATAAATATAACCATTAAGACTATGTTTAATCCATTTATCAATAAAATACAATAAGCACATAAAGTCCATTTTATATTATTATAAATAATCAAATAAATTTAATTTTAAGTTATAAATTAAAAACAAATTAAATAAATTGAGATTAGTCACTTTTCACCACATTTTGTCAATATGAGAAATTTAATTCATTTGGCATTAATATTAATAAGCAAGTCAAATATGATTGATGTTAACCCATAAATCAATTCATTTTTATTTTAGAATTAAAATAAACACGTCAATTCTATTTGACATTCATAATAATTTAAATCATTTCAGTGTTAGTCTAAATAGTTAAAATCATATAATAAAATAAAAAATATATATCATATAACTAAACATTTATTAATTGTATCTTTTTTCAAAATATGGAATAGTAGTTAAATGAGAAACTCTACACTATTAATGTCTAAACCAAATAAATCCATGTGGCACACAACACTACTTATTATAACAAATAATAAATAAATAATATATCAGTAAAAAATAGGATGTGACATTTAGGAGGTGGGAACATATTGTGGGAAGGTATGATCATTTTACATTTTCATGCATATAGTCTTTGTGAAATGATCTATATAATCCACTTGTTATCCCAAGATCTACACTTATTAGGTATGGTTATTTAGATCCTTGATATCAAAAGCTCTTAGCCTTTCTCACTTAATTAAAGTGTCTTGTCTTCACTATGTATTTATACATCACCTTTGTGGCACTTTTCCTCCTTATATGTCCATCTTATCATTGAAAATATCCTCTTGACGGATGTTACTACTAGTTAATCACCTCCTTATTCTTTATTTATCCCTTTTACTATCTCTTTACTTTAGAATTGACTCTCATAACTCTATTATTCCTCTTGGATTTCTAGTTTATGTGTTGTATAGTAAGACCTTAGGGGATACAATCAGTCACTCCTCACAAATTCCCTTCACATTCACATTCACATTCACATTCACATTCACATTCAAAATTCACATTCACATTCACATTCACATTCACATCCACATCATCTTCATCATTGTTAGTGTTAGATTTATATGGTTGTGTATTTCTATAAGACATTCTTGAGTAATCATTGATTTGGTGGTTAATCCTTTCTTGGCTTCCAAATATTTCACATCTTATGTTTGACTTAGCTTTTATTTTATCTAGTTACATTTGATGTATTATGATCAATTTATACTTATTTTCATCTATTTTATTTTCCTTATATTTATTTTATATATTTTAATTAGATGTTGTACAATAATTTTATGATCTCTCATGGGTTTCATGTCCTTTATTTGAAATTAAATTAATTTCTGATCTATTTTAAATTGGATATTATTATCAATTATAATAATTTAATTATATATATATATATATATATATATATATATATGATAAGGTGAAAAAGTGGGTTTTAGGATCACAAAACCTTATAAAGATAAGATATATAGCATTAAATCACTTAATAGTCTAAATCAAGAATCTAGCCTTCAATCGAGTGACAAATAAAAATCTAAGTAGAGTTAAAGATATCTCCAATGAAAAAACTATTTTTTTTTTATCAAGATTAATTAAGACTATTAAATAGAACTAAAATAGAGATCCAAATATTCCAAAGAGTCCTCCCTTTCTTCAATATTTTTTAGGTTCGTCTTGTGGGTTTGGGTCTTGGCCATGGTGGTATTTTCCCATCTTTGATGTTATTATTTTTTTCCAAAATAATATTCATTCTACTACTTGCCATTTTTCATGGTCCTTCACCACTAATATCCTCTTCCCTCTTCCTTCCTTTCTCCTACTCATACTTCTTGCTAACCTCTTGAATTTTTTCCCCTTTTTCTATTTATTAAGCCATGTCCTATTTCTCTTGCTTGATTCTCGATTTAAGAAAATAATTTAGGATATTTGTGGGATTCCACTTCACATCTCATTATTTAATTTATCTAAATTTTTTAATCTCCTATAGATCTTCCCTGATGATCTTAGTCTCCACATTAAGGATTTTTAATAGATAAAACTGATTTTTTAACTTATCCTCCATCTTGTCAAACTAAAAATCAACAACCCCATCTTATTGTTAGTTACAATAGTAGGGGTATATATTTATTTCTCCCTAAAGTATTCTTTCCATTTTAGGGAAATTTTGGCCATATGAGGCCCTTAATTTCCATTCATGAGCTTTAAATCATCATTTACCAACCCCCTTTGAAGATTCCTAAGGCATAACATAACCTCCTTAAGCTTTATGAGGGTCTCCACTTCTAGATCCTTACACTCAAGGTTCCTAACCTCCTCCACATCCTTGGGATGAACATTTTCCTTACTTTGAGAGGTCTTACCTTTACCTTTATTGAGATTTTTGGATGCTTGGGTAAGAGTCTCCTCAAACCCTCTATAAGAATCCATAGTCATTTCCTCACTCTTCTTAGTAGTTGTGAATCTAAATTATTAGGTTCTTCCTCAATTTCATCTAAAAAGTGAGATTACCTCTACACATCAAGGATAGATCCTCTAATTTATCTATCCACATTAAGTTGGGATGTGATTTAACATTTTTGGGAATATTGTTGTGTTATTCCTAATTTAATTAAAGGGTCCAAGTAGTAAAATCAGTAAATAAATATTTAATTATTAAGCCATTGATTTGTGAAATTTGATTACAATTAATTTTTTTCTAAAAATAGTAATAAGGGGAAGAAAATAAGACTTAGCTAGAAACTAATTGATCTAACTGAGACAGAGGCTAGAATTCACTGTGTAGGACTAGGATAATGTCACAAATTAATTCATTTTGTGATTAGATAGGAGCACTAAAATTGGATAGGAGTGGCACTAGTGCTATAGTCAAATTTTACTACTATTATCCTGAAGATTTAAACTTTTTGGGTTTTGTTTATTAGGTCTGTGTGACCCTATTTGTGAATTTTTGGTAGCTAGAAGTCTATAGAGCTCCCTATAGAGTAGATTCTTTATTCAAACCCTATATTCCATTATGATTTGACAATTTTTGAGAAATAGGGGGGGTTAGTGTGTGTAAGATTCACTACACATAGATCTACACCCCTTGTGTGGTCACTCTATCTACATACCAATACTCTAAAGAAGGATCAAGCCATATGTAGTTCTCCCACTTGATGTACTTTGTGCAATTGTATGTATGAATATGTAGAATGATAAAATAGATGTACTTGAGTGGTTATGGACTAGTGTAAGGATTTGAATAAGCTTGTAAGTATGTTGGTTGGATGTATGCAGAGAATAGGGAAATATACTTTAGTAGTCTTGCTTATATTCTTACTTGCTTTGTGATATTTTCTAACCCTTTCAAAATAATATTTTTAATGAGATTTTAATGGGATATAATGGTCATAGGTTGAATGTACTCACTTTAGGTGGACAAGGAAAAGGATGGGGAACTAAAATAAATTGAACATTGGGGCCAGAAATGGACTTAGATAATAGTGCTAAAAGAAGATAGGAGTGGCACTAATGCTATAATCCTAGTGTGGCATTATTTTCTTGAGTATGGGACCTAAGGGGATGGATATATCATGGAAAAAGGAGTTTGGCTTAGCTAGGATCAAGTTTAGAAGGCTATGGATGACTGGGAATTAGTGAAGAGATGCCTAAAAAGGTCATAAGAGAAATAAATAGAGACCTAAGGGTTGGGTATCATTATCCATGCTCAAGTTACCAATTTTTACATTTTATATGACTAAATTTGCCCCCCCTTTATTCTAGTGATGTAGCAAACCAAAATACTAGGATAAAATAAAAATAGAAATTGTACCTAAACTTACCTACATGGGTGAAGCTCATGAAGTTATGTGATGTTGGGTGTGCATAGAGAGAGCATGTTATGAAGTATGAAAATGTAAGAGAAAATAAAGAGTAGATTGGTTCTTACTATATATTCTATATCTAAAATAAGAATGTACAAAGTTAGGTAAGAGAGAGGAAGAGAAAAGAATGAATACACCTCACCAGGTATGTAGACTAATACAAAACCTATTGTGATGTTGAGTAATGCTAAGTAATGTTGAAATAAGAGTAATATCATGAATGGAGTTGAGTGCTCAATTCCTTGAGAGTGGCTAAAGAATGTAAAAGTTATCCCTTTGGCTCTATCATCACCCACTAAGTAAAGCTATGTTATCATGCATGTACTAATCAATGTTTAGACTATGTGTCCAATCCATATAAGTAGGTGGATCAAGAATACAAAGGCTGGCTAGTCATTTGGCTCCATTATTGTCTTGTGAAGTGAAGCTATGAACTGACACTAGTATGAGATGTATGTCATATGAGATGAATCTTGAATCCCATGAATGTACTATGATCTAAAAATGTTGGCATGGATAAATAAATGTATGCTAGAAACTAGGCCACCTTGGCCACTCTAAAAGATGGATATTAGGCTTTTATGAAAGCCACTCTGAACTGGTGTACTAGGCTTGTATAAAATCCACTTAAGAACTTGAGAACTCAAGAAGTTAGGCTTGTGTGAAATCCATTAAAAAATTATGCCAACCACCTACAGATGGAATAAGACACATAAATACTAAAAATAGTTGGGTAATGTTGAACTTGGAAAGAAAAATAACAAATGTGCCATGCACATTACCCCTAATCACTAGTGTCTAGAACATGGATTTTAATCTGGAAGTAATATCAACTACCATATCTAAAACTAGAAGTGAGAGCCATCATGCCACACATGATGCCCCCTATATCTATATTCTTTGAGTGAAAGTGTACTAAAAACTATTGATTATAAAACATTTTGGTTGTGAAAAACTATAGTTCAACCTACTTTTCTACTTGCTTTTACAAAGTCTAGTTTTTTCGCTATTTGGATAAGAGCACCAAAAGCGGACATTAGTGGAACCAAAATTGTAGTGCAAGTTGGTTTCTATTGCCATAGGCCAAATATAGTGGATTTTATGATATTCTCACTATCTA
The DNA here is from genome assembly GCA_037957365.1 of Torreya grandis. Classification (NCBI taxonomy): domain Eukaryota; kingdom Viridiplantae; phylum Streptophyta; class Pinopsida; order Cupressales; family Taxaceae; genus Torreya; species Torreya grandis. The sequence goes on along the minus strand of JARHVA010005566.1, from coordinate 233,416 downwards.
CCTGGTCTATTCTGATTGGTTTGATGTTTGGTTGCTATTTAAGGTGTGCTCAATGCTAGATTTTTGACTATTAAGAGCTCTGATTTCTAAGACAAAACCTTGTTTGTTGACCCCTCTTCTAAGGGTAGGAATGAAGACCCCATAATGATTGAACTTAGAAGAAAGAGACCTACAAGGGTGTTATGCTACAAAGATACATGATATATCAATGATAATCAATAAGCTATCTCAAGATATTACATAGTTTGTATTGAGATATTGTTAGATCAATAGGGGTATGCCTAGATGGATATAATAATGTAATAACATGTGAAATATACTGAACTAGAAATGAAAGTTTAGTTATTTATTAGTTTTTATTTATTATCTTTTTAGTTAGTTGTTAGTTGGAGGGATGGAGCATGATGACCATCATAACATTGCAAGCAAGGATTAAAAAATAAGCAAATAAGCACACAATGCAAGAGGCATACAAGGGTGGCCAAGGGACCATGAAAATAAGGGACATGGGAACATGCCACTCATACTAGAAGGAAATCATACATGGAATGCTCAAATTCAGCATAAATATACAATTGAAACAAGCAAGGTTGGTGTGAAAGCCACAATCACATAAAAGAGTACAGACACGGGACATTGGTAAATGTCCAAAGGCACATACATGAATAGAAGTAAAGGACATTATCAAATGTCCTAAGTCACCTATAGGAGACAAAAAAAGAACTAAAAAATGTAAACAATCTAGCTATGCTAAGCAAGAAAAGAAATCATGTAATAACTAGAAATACAATCACATCTAACTAATCAAAGCAAGAAGGAAAGTATGCAAGACATGTTAGTACAAGACTAGGTATATGATAAGAAATACACAAGTTATATATACTATTAATATGTTGATATAGTAATTTATGTAGGCTCATAAGTAATGTGCATCAACATGATAACTAGAGTGTGTGGTGTAGGAATGACATAACCTGGATGGTGTAGTCATGTATAAGATACCCCGAGTGGGTATGTATATCGATGCATGTCTCTAATATAGAAGTAGGATTCCCCCTTGATGGGTAGAGTGAAGTAATCAAAGACTTGGATGTCACTACACACAATAAAGGAAGATCAAGTGAAGCATGGTAATGTAGATAATTCAATAAACAATAACATTAAACAACAAATGTAAGTCTAGCATTGTAGTAGAAGTGTAAAGCATAAATGATGCATACAATCAAAATGTTTTTGGTTGTTTTGAAATATTTGAATGTTTTTGTATTTTAAAATTTTGTATTGTTTTTGAATTTTTGAGATTTTAGCTATGTATAAACATTTTAAAGAAAATATATATACAAACATATGAATAAAGTAATATGTACATGATGACATAAAAAGACTAGGCTAGAGGGGGTAAAGGGTCCAAGAATGGAGCTTGCTAGGGATAGAGATGGAGGAAGGGATCATGGCCATCATTAAATGACTTGAGATCATCATTATAAGTATCATCATACACTATAGATGTTGTGTTCATGGTGTCATTCTATCGAAGGTGAATTGAAGGTTACTTTGGTGGTGGAGATGTTGATTCTCCTTTGGGCCATTTAGCTTTGGTAGTAGATTGCTTTGGTAGAAGTGGATAAGTTGGTGTTGGTGGTGTTATAATCTGAATAATACTCTAAAATTTTAGTTTATCTAATCTCTACTATAAATTTATACATGAGTTTGTATTATGGACTATAATCTTATGAAAAAGACAAAATGGGTGACCATCCTATTGTGATAATCTGCTAATAGATCTATGTCATACTATAGGTAATATGATTAATCCATGATCAAGTAACATCTATAAAATAATTTGTGTTTGATGTTATGTATTGCCTACCTAAATCTAAATGACTAGATCTATATCCATAGAGGTAACCATGTGAACTGTGTGTGCCAAGTGATCTATCCATGGTCATGAATGTGGAGTATATCCTAAGAGTTTAGAGTGAGATGCTAAGAGTGATGTAAGATGTATAATGAGAGATTTAGAGTCATCTTGGTACTTTCTTAGACTAATTGGTGTAAATTTTAACCCACACAAATAATCATTTGTGAGTTTGGGTGTCATATCATCATCTGAAGAAGCTTGAGAATCTATATCAACATCATGTACATATGGTAACTCAAAATTAACCAAAAGGGGTAACTATGATATGGGAGTATCATCAAATATAGTAGTAGAAGACAATGGTGCTATGAGAGTGTCTATAATTGATGGAGTAACTATATATATAGAATTAATTGGTACTATTAGAACTACTATTGATGAATGTATAATTGTAACAAGTGTAGGAATCATTACTGATGGAGTAGCTAGAATGGCTAAAGCTACTATGAATCACTAAATGTATATAAATGATAACATAAATGTAAGTGGAGGAGGGTGAGAAGTGCTAGTCTCTCCAACCTCATATTATATATCTGATCAATAAAAATATAATGAGGTGGTGGTTGAACTATGATTTATGGTGTCTCATCTGGCAAAATAGTCAAAGATGACTATGTAGTTCAACAATATCTAAATGGCTAGTTATCTATGGGAAATGTGTATAGGTATCATTCATGGATAAACTTAACACATCAATTAAGAGTAGAAATAACTACCCCCATAGCATGTATCTAGGGTCATCCAAGTAAAATATTATAATGCAGGGGACCTGGCATGACCTAGAACTATATAAAGAGGGTTTTGGGTCCTATCATGATATCCAAAGTAATGGTGCCCAATTTATATCATGGTATATCATCAAATCCTATAATGTTATTATATTATTTTTTAATGGATGTCATATCCACACCCATGGTCTAAAAGAATATAATATTACATATATTAAGTCTTAAACCATTATCAACTAGAACTCTCTTAACTGTGCTAGTTTTAACTTGAGCTTGTATGAATAGTGGTAAATTTTTATCAATAACCATCTAATATGGCATGTCATCATGATCAAAAGTAATATCATATTCTATAGTTTTTAGTGTGTTGACCATCGATGCAAAATAAGAGGGCTTTAAATCAATGGGCATATAAGTCTAAATGAGTGCCTGATAGAGAATGTCCTTGAACATGTTAGCTTTTTGAAATAGTTATAATATGGAAATATTAGTTAGTGTGTTTCTAAATTGATCAAAAATATCATATTCCTTATGTGGATCTACTTGTGTTGATGGGTTGTCCCTAGGATGGGAAGGAATAGGAGGGTGGTAGGCTCCTGACTAGGTGGAAGAGGCATGGTGATATATCTAGTAACAGCTCTAACTACATTATCTACTATTCATATAGGAATAGTAGTAGCTATGGGAGGAGAGTGAATATAATCGATAGGTTGAGGTAGTGGAGGGACAAAGGGTATCAACTGGGATCTTTGGCAATGGGTAGTGACCTAGGAAAGGGTAAAATGGACCATGCAACATGACTCAACATGGAATAGAGGCTCCAAGGGAGGTGATGTAAAATATATCTTAACATGTTTAATAATAAATTTCTTAACATCATCCCATATAATGAAAAATAAACATGAAATGCAAATAATGAAGCTTTGTATTAACATATGATAGACTTCATCATTCATGTACATAATAGAACCAAGTATGGTCTCATTATTATTTGCAATAAATGTAAGAAAAATTTGTAAATAAGGGAGATCCATTTTTGCAATCTAATTATAGATGTGAGGTGATACCTCAAGAAGAAATGGGACCTAGTGTAGGCAACTAAGGTTTGAATTTTTTTTTTTGAATAACTACTATGAAATTTTGAAATTTAAAGTGACTTTCTAAGTGAAATATGCAAGTAAAAAAATCAACAATTTATTGGAAAATTTGTGATTTAAGGAGACTTAGAATATGCCACTAGGGTTTTGAAAAATAAATTTTTTTTGAAAATTACTATTGAATGTTGAATGGATTTTATGATTTAAATATAGTAGTAAAAATTCAAAAACTGATTGAAAAATTACTGGGACCTAGTATAGTCAACTAGGGTTTGAAAGAAATTTATTTTAAAATTAATACAAAATTTTAAAATTTAAAAATAATTTTTTATTTTAATATGTAGGTAAAAAATTAAAAAAATATATGGGAAATTAGTAGGAATTTTACCCTAGGGTTTTTATGCATGTTTGAAGTAAGTCAGGGTCACCAAATGATTTAACATTTTTTAGGAATATTGGTATATTATTCCAAATTTAGTTAAATGGTCTAAGTAGTAAAATAAGTAAATAAATATGTAATTATTAATACAATAATTTATTAAATTTTATTTCAATTCAAACTTTTATAAAAATAGTAATAAGGTGAAGAAAACAAGACTTAGCTAGAAATTGATTGATCTGACTAAGATAGAGGCTAGAATTCACTGTGTAAAACTAGGACACTATCATAAATTGAGATCTAAACTTCATTTTTTGATTGGATAGGAGCACCAAAATTTTATAAGAGTGGTATAAATGCTATAGTCCACTTTTACTATTATTATCCTAAAGATATGAGCTTTTTGGGTTTTATTTGTTAGGTCTATGTGACCCTATTTATGAATTTTTGGTAGCCAGAAGTCTATAAAGCTCCCTATAGAGTAGATTACTTATTCAAACCCTATCTTCCATTATGATTTGACTAATTTTTAGAAATATGGGGGGTTAGTGTGTGTAATATTCACTAGACATCAATCCATACCCCTTATGTCGGCATGCTACCTACATACTAATACTCTGAAGAGGGATCAAGCCATATGTAGTTCTCCCACTTGATGTGCTTTGCATAATTATGTGTATGAAGATGCATAATGCTAACCTAGATGCACTTAAGGTGGCTACGGACTAGTGTAAGTATTTTAATAAGCTTGTAAGTGTGTTAGTTGGCTATATGCAAAAAATAGGGAAATATGCTTTAGTAGTCTTGTGTGTATTCTTGCTTGATTTGTGATATTTTCCAACCCTTTAAAAATGATCTTTTAATGGGATTTTATAAGGATCTATTGGTCATGGGTTGAATGTAATCACATTAGGTTGACAAGGAGAAGGATGGGGAAATAGAATAAATTGATCATTGGGGCTAGAAATGAACTTGGATAATAGTGCAAAAATTAAACAAGATTGGCATTGATGTTATAGTCCTAGTGTGGTGCTATTTTCCTGAGTAGACAGGACTTGGGGGGATGGATCTATCATGGAAAGAGGAGTCTGGCTTAGTTGGGATCAAGTTTGGAAGGCTATAGATGACTATGAATTAGTGAAAAGATGCCTAAGAGGGTCATGCGAGAAATCAAGAGGGATCTAAGGGTTGGGTGTCATTATCCATGCTCAAGTTACCAATTTTTTCATTTTATATGACTACATGATGCTTTAATAAGGAGGAAATGAGGGATTGGTGTAAAATAGTGTCACACATGTTCAGTTGGTATGTAATAATAGAGCCTTATAAAGATCTAAGTAAGTAATAAGGGAAACTAACCAATCTCTAGTGATTTTAATTATTCAATAGAATAAAATGGTGTGACTAAAATAATCTATGCTCACCTTTAATACTTAGATACTTCATGATTTGAAGGCAAACCTCAGAACAAGGTTAGGGTAAGTCCATATGTAGAAATACCTTTTTCATTGTTAGATATTCTCATTAGAGTTGAAAAATATTTTATTGATCTCATTATTTCTACATTTATCTTTGAAACCTTTCACCCCCGCACAAGAAAAACCCATCATCTCTACTATGCCTTTCTCAGTGATATGAATAGTAATTCCCTTCATCTCAATAATCCTTTCATCCCATGACATAAAAAAATATTTGGAAAGCATGGGGTGAAATCCCATAATCCACTCATATAGGGTGTCAAATCTCATCTTTTCAAAATTATCCAAATTGAGGTGTTTTATTTAATCTCCATGTATAAAATAGTCTTGTCGTTATCTCTATCACCTCCCATTTTACAAGCAATAAGATTTTTAGCATTGCTTGAGCCCTCTATATTTCTAAAATTGTTAGCCAAAAAATTAAAACATTCAAAGATTCACTTGAAATATTGATTAATTGGAATGATAATACCAATCTTCAAGGAATGGCTCCCATCCTACTTAATCTTTGAACCAATAACCCATATAACATTTTAATTAAAAGTGTCATCATTACTCATGATGCACACATTTAAAACATTAAACATGGTGTTTACATTCATAATTTTGGAATCAAATCTCTCGTTCTTGTAATTCCATTTCCTCAATAAGTATGTTAATGAAGGCTAGAGGCATGTCCTCCACTTTCATCAAATTTTTAAAGTTTTGGCCACCTACCCTAAGGTTATCCATATAGTCCACGTAATTATTTAATTCTGTATAGACATGCTTGATGTTAACATCTAAAAACTCATAAATTATTTTATTTTCACATCTAATCTCTTTTAGGAACATATAATAAGGCTTACCCTTTCTTTAAGGTAGTTGACAATGTTCAGAGAGTCACACTCGATAATAAGATTGTTGATATTTATCTCCATGGCCACTTGTAATCCCATAAAACCACTTTGGATTCCATAAAATGATTATTTTAGGTCCCCATGGGACCCATGATACCACAAAAAAACCTTTTTTATCTATGATGACACCACCCCCTCTTGTTCTCCCAAGGTTACCTTTCACTACCCCATCAATGTTTAATTTATACCAACTAGCCAAAGTCTTACTCCACTTAAATTGATTTATATCCAACTTCTTCATGAGGCTTATACTATCCTTTGGTATCTTAATAATCCATTCCATAATAATAGACACAATATCCTCTGTTAGGTGAAAAATTTCTTTATTATTGAAGTTACATTTTATTAAAGTCACCTAGTATTTTTAAACGGTCTCATAAATCCTCAACTTTAGCTCTCATTGTCTCCAAGGTGGTTTTCATTAAATAATTAGGTTTAAAAAAAAGTTGGGATTCACCCAATAAAGGTTAAACAATGTGAAGAATAAATATAAGTCTTTTACTAAAAAATATTAATTTAAAGAAGATGCTTGATATATTCCTCATCCCTTTCACATAGCCAACATATGTTAAGGATGACCACCCCTCTCTTCATGAGATTGTCTAAAGTTAAGATCCTATTTTGAGCTACCATATAATAGAAAATATTGAGTTTTTGGGATAGGTCCTTTACCCGTAGTTTATTACACTATAATCCTTCCTTCCCAATGTCCATATCTAGAAAATAACATAACTTAATTGGATAATCCCCTAATTATTCCAAGTACTAAATAAAATAATGCTTTTTTGGGTGAAGGTTGATGTGAACTTCCTTTAACTTCTAGTTCAACAAGTCCAAGATTTGGATATTAGCCTCAACCTCAAAATAAAAGTGAGGGTTTTTATAGGATGTACCTCTTTCATTGGTCTCCTAGTATTATTTGACATTTACCCCTATATTGCCTTGGAAGGTTTGACTTGCTATAGCCCAGGACATTTTGGATCATAGGGGAAAGTTATAAAATTATGGGTCATCTTAGAAATAATTTTTATACTCATTCCCAATGATCCAATTGATGCCTTTACATAATAAATTTATGCTTTTACTCAAATATTTCCAAAAACTAGACCCTTAGATCATTTCTATTTCCATTAAGAGGCTATCTTTTGAATTTTCACTATAAATACTTATCTCTAACTATTTTTGTCCATAGGGACTCATCTTCATCACTTTCCATCACATTTTGGTATTTATGGAAAAATTCATGCTTTTGTTCCTTCTTAGGCCCAACATCCCTTTATTTTTGGGATGAAAAACCTTATCCCAGATCACTAATGAAACTTGTTTCTAGATTCACTTCCTAAAGATTAATCTCCTCTAAATTTATTCAATTCTATTCACTACTTTGAATGGCATGAAAAAGTGGGACATTAAATAAATGGAGATAATTTGAAGGGATATTTTAACCAGTTAGATTTTAACAACTTGAGATAGAAAGGAACCTTCCCATTATGATAGTTTCTTCTAGATTATATCAAGGAAAGGATTATAATAGACCTTATGCATTCATACAATAAAGAGAGGTATCCCTAAGTATAAAGAGAAAAACTATTGGATTTGACATTCAAGGATTCTAGATATCCTTTTTTGAAGAGACTCTAAAGTATTAACGAAGAATAATTTTTTTGAGAAGTTTATAATTAACCCATGACCTACACATAGTATTTTATAAATTAATTGAAAGATTTGGATTCCCCCACTGAAGCTTCTCTAAAAATAGAAGTGTCATTATAAAATTGTTGGTGAGTGATAAATCCCATGAGTGGAGATATTTTCAATCCCATTACCTCAACTTGTATTCTAGACTTATCCAACCTACTCCCAAGAGTTTCTAAAATTATAATTAATAATTAATGGGAGAGAGGATCCCCTTTACTAGTATGTCTCTCCACATAAAATAACCCTATTAGAGTTCCATTAACTAGGACTGAGAATTTAGGGGTGGAAATGCAAGCATAAATTAGAATTATAAACTTAGGGATAAAACTAATTTTCTCAATGATTTTATCAATAAATTTATAAAATACTATCATAGGACTTGTTTAAATCAATATTCAAGAACAAACCTACTCTAGTTGATTTCTTCAAGGAATGAAGAGCCTCACAGACTAGTATGATTTCATCTCTAATTTGCCTTCTAAAAATGAAGGCCCCTTGATGTTATAAATTGATTTTATCCAATAGAGGGTGAATAATTAACACCAAAATTTTGTAAAAAAGTGTTGTACAAACTTATTGATCTAAAATCATTCAAATGATCTACTCCTTTCATATTTAGAAATAAGACCAAAAATGTGTTGTTCAAATTTTTAAGAATGGCTTTAGACCTAAAACATCCCTCTACTATAACCATTAATCTTATCTAGATAACATCCCAAAAGTTTTGAAATAATGTTTATGGGGAATTCATCTAGTCTAGGTGCTTTTTCACTTTCATGGTGAATGTTTCAAACTTAACTTTCTCAAAGCTAGGTGGTTTGAGCAGATCATTATTTTATTCCTAGATGATGATATTGGAAAAAAAACCCAAGGAGGGTTTTCTCCTTCCCCTTGTTAGGGTTATTTATTTTATATATAATATTATTAAATAAATTCAATATATCTTCCTTTACTTCATCTTCATCCTTACAAAAATTTTCATTCTCTTTTATAATCTCTTTGATCATGATTGAATTTTAGTTTCTAATAGTTGAGTGATAAAAAAATGTGTTTTTTTCCTTATTTCAGCCAAATGATTATGGATTTATACCTCTATAAGGTTTCCACATTGGCTTGAAAGTTGTAAAATCTACTTAGAAGTTCCTTTTATTACACCTTATGATCTCAATTCATCCTGTTATCTTGAAATTTCTCCTTAAGCTTTTGCATATCCTCCTTAATTCTATTTTTTGTACCAAAATGTTCTTGAACACTTTCTTCTATGTTTGGAGTTTTTGTTTAATATGATTGATCTTGTGATCTATAATGAACATATCTGACCCTTAAAAGTATTATTTCCACCATTCCTTGATGTAATCTAAGATTTTTGTGTGATCAATCCACATTTCCTCATATTTATATGGATAATTTCTCCCTATGGCCTCTCTTGACCAATGAATATAAGGGGGTTATTTTCATATGCAAATATTTTGTCCCAAAAACCATCAATATATAAACCTAGGTATATACAAATGTATTTATGTTATGTGTGTGTGTGTAATTATTTATGTATATAAATATATTTATATACTTTATATATTGAATCTTGATATAAATTAATCTTAGATAATGAAAAATAAAATAAAATGTAGGGATATAGATTTATACAGGTTGTATGATGTGATCCCAAACTTTTAAAACCCCAGGGGTGACACCAATATCATCACCGCTTGGCCCCAAAGGGATGTTTATAGCCATAGGGTTATGGTTGGCCATAGTCAGTTGTCATCAAGATAAGGGAATATGTCTATGCCATCCTTCCTTAATTGATATATATATATATATATATATATATATATATATATATATATATATATATATTCATAGTTCTATTTCATTTTACAACATATATAAATCTGGCAGATGGTTTTATTCTTCAAATTTTACCTTTTATGACTCAAGGGGAGAAAGAGAGAGATTAAGAGTGAGAGAGATAGACAATTATTATTATTATTTTCCTTATTCAATAATATAAATAATCCAACCAAGCATCTATTCATATACACATTCAAAAAATAGTTTTCATCTTTTTTCTGTAATATAAATAATTTAAAATAATAATTTTCACTTTCAAAACTAGTTCAAAAGATAAGGAAAGGAGATTTAAGGTAGAAGGGAGAAAAGGCACTCTAAATTTTTTTTAGAAGGAAACAACAAGTCTGCTTCTAAAATAAAGGGAAAATAGAAGTTATTTATAAATAACTCACTTTTATATTAAATTCACATCAAAATTCAAGGAAGGTATTGGAATAAAGTAAAGGAGAGAGGGAGAGAGAGTTCATTTTTTTCAAGAACAACATACAATAAAAAATGGATAATTCAATTTCTTAAAGATTTAAGGAGAGGAATTTATGTAATTTATTTTCCCTTTTCAAAATATGAGAAATATATTGGTAAGGATTGATAGAGAATGAGAAATATTTTAATCACACTAATTCAAATTTCTCTTTTGATCTATTTTATCAAATAACTCCTACACAAAAAGTGCCAAAATAGTTCTTATCTCATCTCCTCTATTTTCCACACATCCAACAAGCTCACAAGCTCCCAAGATCCCAAGCTCCACTACTCATTCCAAAAATATATTCCAAAGTGCCACCAACAAAATTAACCCCCAATGAACCACCGAAAATAATCCTAAATGTGAGAAATAAAATAAGGTCTAAATTTCATATCCCAAGGATTTTCCACCCAACATAATAAATGGGAGGGTTCTTTTCTTACAAGAGTCACCTCATGTCATACAATCACACACTTCCACTTAATGACCTTAAAATCCCACTTGTATAAGGAAAAAATATCATTTACTCTCAATGATAACTTCTCTTACATTACTCAACTTCACACTCCACAAGCACATCCACCCACCCTTGTCTAGGCCCTAACCAATGACTCATCTAGCCTTCCTAGAGAGGCTAGGAATAAGTTGCCAATTAAAAATCATTTTAAACTTCATCATAAATTTATTTAAAATTAAAATTATATGTTTATTTATTTAATACTTAATAATTAAAATTATTTTAATTGCTTTTCAACAAATGAATTTTCAAATAAGTGAAAGAACTAGATTTAAATTCCTATGCATCTGAAAGGTCACCACATATGGTAATTCATCAAAATTACTAGGGTAAAAGGTCTTAAAAAATGGTTATTAAATTATCCCCCTCTTATAAAATCATCATCCTCAATTCTAAATAAAACTTTATGAAAGTAAAAACATACACACCTAACAAGGTCATAGTTCAAGAAGACAAGATTGACAATCATCACATATGTTTTTAAGATTATAAGAATTAAACACAATGCATTACACTTGTGTCTTGCCCAAATTTTTTTTTCCAAAAATCCATGTAATATATATTTTTATTAACTTAATTCAATGATTTTTACATCTTAATTGTAGTTGCCTAATTGTTTAACTATTGAGATTCTGCCAATGAGCAACTGAAGTGTGACAAACAAATATAAAATGATTGATTTAATTATATTTAATTCCCACCATAAGGATTCCATAAGAATAAAAATAAAATAAAAATTATATTAATGATGAATGGTTACACACATAATATAGTTTTACTTAGATGTTATATGTTTATACGGGTGAAAGTTAATTTACACAACATTTGCACATATGAGCTTGACGCATAAGATACATGACCACCACATTTATATTCAAAAAATCATAATTAGTATCAATAACATAATAATTTCACTTTAATTAAAACATAACCATACTATGATCATATAACCATGTCATTCATATAGAAAGGGTCCATTTTTTTAAAAGTTTAGTACATGCACAAAATGGTGTGATGGTTTACACAATATTTTATAATTACATATGTAAATAAACAACTAAAAAAGTTATGAATATACATGTTTGGATAAACATAAATTATTTAAATTAGTTTATGACAATGGGTAAAACCACATCATAATATGATAACATAATTTTATTGGAGATACACAAGGATCTAGGTATCCTCATCAGTCTAATCGATGTTGATCCATGCATAGTTATCACATAGTTGAGCTTATTCCTCATTCTATTTATTTTATAGGGTGTGTACCTATCACCTAATATTATGTACTCATATTCAAAAGTTTTATCAAAGTCATATATATAATTCCTATGCCATATTATATACTTTTTCACACTAACCCCTATGCATTCCACACTTTGCACTCATTATTGTGCACTTCACAACTCAAAGTTATGTATGATGGATAAATCCTATGATTTCTCCTTAAATTATGAATACCTCATGATTTAAGTAAATTTAACCTCATAATTTGTCACCACATATCAAAACCTTTTATGCTTGAATGTTTCACATCATATTTCTCAAACCTATGTACCTTACTAGCCCATACATCACATAAGTTACACACTAGCTGACTGACTTTTGTTTTCTCTATAGATCGCTAACCTACATGACTTATAGTCCCATGCCATATCTCATAATTTCATGTGATTAGATAAATTATTATATTGTACATCACATCCATGTGTCACCTTTCCTTGATCATGTGTTCCAAAGGGTTTACCAACCATCATCTAACCTGGAAGATGAATGGACACAATCACCTTCTTGGCAATTGATAGGGGTTATAACCACTCTTGTATTTTTTTTGTATAAGTATGTAACATACACAACTATAATAATGTGTATGTTACACAAATTCATAACATAGATAGCATGCTATATGTATTTACTCTATAAAACATGCATTATAACACATTGTACCAATTTTATGTATTCTATGTTAATGAATAGAAGTTGCATTTCCCTTAAGTAAGAATTCTACTCCATTAAAAGTGTTTAGTTTTTTATTTCTAAATTATCTTTTCCTATTCATTCTACACAAATAAAACTTGGTTATCCCCTACATGCTCAATCTTGGGCCTCATGGTGCAGATCATTGGTATCAGAGCTAAAAATTCTATTCTTTTTTATGCCTATAAAGACATGAGAAAAAGTCAAGAAGGAAGGGTTGTCAATCAGTTCTATTTCAAAATATATGGAGGAACATCATACCAAAAGTAAGATGGATAATGCCTAGAAGTAACTTGAGGTATCCCTAGAGTTATGAAATCTCATCACCAATGCACTAAAGGAACATTACATCAAATATTTTGGCCTCTTATGTGAATTAATGGTACAACTCAATTTGATGCCTTCTACCACACCTCCATAGTTTATTCACCAATGGTTTTAGTAATAAACCCCTTCAAATTTTAAATCAATATTAACATCCCTCTATTCAAAGGCAATATTGATGCCAAAGCATTAGATTCCTATATTAAAAAACTCAAGGAATACTTCTCAATAAATTCCTTCATCGATATTGAAAACATCACCTTTGTAGTGTTGAAGATGTCCATACCAATTATTTATCAGTGGGAGAGATTCAATGCACAATGTGTGCAAGAGTATGTTTCAATTGAATCCTATAATAATTTTATTCATGTGATGAAGGAGGAATACTACCATCATTTCCACTTTGAAGACAAATACATCAAGTTCTAACAACTACACTAGTGTAAAGATCAGTTCATGAAATACTACACCAAAATTTTCCATGACTACTCTACGTGCTTGCATGAGAACTTGAGTGAACAACATAAGGTTCTAAAGTAAATTAGTGTTTTCTCTCCTTATATCTACATGAATATGGAGTTATTTACTTATAATACTTTAGGGTAAGCATATCATAATATTGCAAAAATTGAAGCCAAGGCAAAGATGAAGTAGCACATTACCTCTTCATCCAATATAGTGTGCAAGGCTAAAGCTTCACATAACTCCACATTGAAATCCATTATAAAAAATCAACAAAAAACTTATTATAAATGAGAGTATCACCAAAATAATACTCAATAATTTAAGGATCTAGTGCTTTCTACTTTATATAAAGGTAAGAAGAATAATTATAGTGATAAGTGGTGCCATCACCATCGCTCATCCACTCATAATGATTATAAATGTCACACACAATAATATCTACTTTCATAATATATATCAGGACCCACATCAATGGATAACACTACCATACACCTCTTTTTTTAGCATCAACACCACTACAACTAATATCTTTGAATTTCATGAACATATCTTCCACACCATGTTCTAGGTGAAGGATCGACCTCTCTATGTCATCATTAATAGTGTTAACTAGAGGAACATTATCACACAATCCACAACTTAGTACCTTGGTCTTACCACTACTACACATTTAAATCCATACTATTTAGGGTGGCTCCAGCATGGGAAAGATATATAGGTCCAATGATAATGTACTTTTTAGTACAAAGTCAAGCCTATGGAAGACAACATTACTTATGACATCACACCTTTAGAGGTACATAACATATTATTTTAGAGACCATACTTATATGAATTTGAAGATACATATCAAGCTAAGCCACAACAATAGAATATTCACATGCAAGATCACTTATACAACATTTTTGAGTTATTTTATATGACCAAAGTCACCTTGTTCTTTTCCAAGTAATGTTGCAAGCTTATTTTGCATGTGAAAAATTTCATGTTACTCATGGTTTACCCAGATACATATACATAGTTGAAATTAAAGAATACCCTAGAAACACAAAAAACTCACACATTATTGCAACAACAATAGATTGATAAGTTATTGGAGAAGAGTATCAAAGTATTCATAGAACCTGAAGGCCTTCAAACACACTACACAATAAATCACTACATAAATTTAGTTCCTAGATCCCCTCTTCCAAATATCCCCCTCTATTGTAGATTAATTTGGGAGAATGATAAACTTTGGTACTAGATTCAAGAACTTATTAATTAGGGTAAGATTAGACCTAACTCTTTACATTTTGAGATCCAAATAGTCATCACACCCAAGAAGGATGGGTCCTGGTAACTTTGATTAGACTATTGCATAGTGAAAAAAATTATGGTGAAGAATCAATATCCACTACTACACATTGATGACCTTGTAGACTAGATTTAAGGCACATAATACTTCACCAATATTGACTTCAAGTCAATCTACCATTAGGTTCCAATCCATATTTAATATTATTATAATATAAATTTTAAGGCTTGGAAAGGATTATACAAATGGCTGGTCATGCCTTTCAGCCTCACCAATGTACCAATCACTTTCATGCCCTTAATGGATGATCTACTTAGTCCATTCCTAAACTCATTCATCATCATATACTTTTATGACATACTCATCTTTATCAAGACATGGGAGGATCATATGGAACACATATCACATGTCTTTAACAATTTGTGCCAACACAAGTTATAAGCCAACTTAGCAAAGTGTAAATTTGGCACAACATAGATCCAATACCTAGGCTAAATCATTAATCATAGTGAAATTAGAATATACAATAGAATATTAAAGTGATCCAATATTGGCATACTCTATGAAATATCATAGAATTGAAGAGTTTTATTTGACTTGGTAACTTATATTGTAGGTTCATCCTTAGTTATCACACATATCTTAGGCTCTCAACCAACTCAAATGTGCCAAAGACAAGTTTGGCTAGACATATGCATAACAACATGATTTTGAGTCACTCAATAAATTATTATTCTCATAATGCCTAACATTACATAAACCTTTAAAATTCACATTAATGCATATGACTATGCACTTGGTGTGGTTCTCATGTAACATGGACATCTGATCGCATACCACACATAGATTTTAATGACATAGTGTAAAAGTACTCCACCTATGAGAAATAATTATATGATATTGTGTAAGAAATTAAGTAATGGTGACACTACATTCCTAGGAAGGAGATAATTATTCATTTAGACCATAAACTACTTTAGTTCCTACTATCATAGAACAAGATGAAAAATGTACACCACCACATGAAATGGATGACTTAAATATAGTAGTTCCATATCATGATAAAGAATAGGAAATGGAAGGACAATAAGGCCATAGATTTCCTTATCTGACCATCAGTTCATGTGCTCATTATGATGTTAGATATGTGTGACCATAAACTCATAGACTAGGTATCCCTCTACTCAGTAGATCAAGACTTCAAATCAACTTACACTAGTTTTGTGTAAGGTAAATAAGTAAATGAAATATACTTATCTAAATAGATTTTATACAAGCTTGAACATCTCTATGTTCCCTCGAGTGCACCTCGCTAATGACTCACTAGGGAGGTGCACTATACCAAGACCTCAAAATAGTTCAGTGTGATAAAGACTCTAGATGCATTGTAGTAACACTTATAATGCCCACAGATGCACACATATGTGGAGTGACACATCAATTATTACATTATTTATTACATCACCAAGCCCACAAATAAAAAGGTAGGAATTTACACACATCTACCATTTCCATCTAGACCATGGGAATATATCAACATTGATTTCATGGCTAAATTATCTATGATGATATGAAAACATGAAGTTATGTTTGTTGTAGTGGATTAGTTTTCTATTATGGCTATCATGGTCACATGTAGAAAAGACATTAATGAAATTAGAACTATCCAAGAATTCTTCAACTATGTTTGGTTTTGTTTTGGGTTACCAAAATCCATCATCTCTGACTGTAATCCAAAATTTATGAGTCATTTTTGGTAAGCATTAATGGAATTGATGGGTACATATGTAGATTGGTCGATGTATTTTCATCCTTAGATAAAGGGTAAATTTAAGTGGTCAACCACACACTTATTCATCTTTTATGAATGTAAAACCATACACATGCTTACACCTTGGATGGAAATATCTTGTACATTCAACATGTTTACAATAGGCTATTCATAGCTCTACTAGCCATAATCTATTCTAGATATGTCCTGGGTTTCATCCTTCAACACCTTTAGTCATATACTATTGTGCACCATTATACAATGAGTGACATGCAAATTAATGGTAAGTAGATTGCTAATAATTTTATGTGCCAGGTCTAATCTATTTAATAGTAAGTTCAACATATTTTTTATCACACTAAAGATAAGTATAAGGAGTGACATGATGCACTTCACACACCTCATGCATTCTAAGTTGGAGATAAAGTCTAGTTAAAACTTCAGAAGTAGCACTTCAAAGGTCCACACCAAAATATCAAGCCTCTATGCTATGGTCCTTACACCAGTTTGTTTATAGCTGGTGAGAATATCTTCATTCTTATTTACCTCAATACTTAGGCATGTACCTAGTCTTCAACATGAAACTTTTCAAGCCTTACACTATGATGCTTATTGAGATAATAGTGACACAACATTCTTATAATTTAGATCCTGAACACTTGTGTCATATAATGAAGGACCAGATCATCAAAGTAATAGATATGCACACTTACCATAACACACATCAACTTTTTTGAGTGGTCAAGGTTAAACAATATGATGATCAATCCAAGTGGTACACTTCATATCAATTTTTAAGAGTAGTTATTTTAATTTCACACTAATGTAATGGAGACCATTTCTCTTCAAGAAATAGAGAATGATTTGTGCATAGTTATCACATAACCTAGCTTACTCCTTGTTCACTCTATTATGTAAGGAACACACCTTTCACCTAATATTTCAAACTTCTTTATCAAAATTTTCTCAAAGTCATATGCACAAGTCTCATGCCATATTTTATACTTATACACATTAATCTCTATGCACTTAACACTTCTCACTTATTACTGCACACTTCACAACACACCGTTTCATGTATTTTATAATATTGTGCTTGTTCATCAAATTCTATGTCCCTTGCACATAAAATAAATTACACCTCATAGTTTTACACTATAGTTCATAACCTTTCATGCCTAGTAGTTCCACATTGTAGCTCGTAAACTTGAATGACTTAATGGCCCATGCACTATAGAGGTTCCATGATAACTCATCAACTTCTATGCCCTCTTCAACTCACTAAACCATGTGCCTCATAGTCCTAAATAAAAAATCATAATTCTATGCACCTAACTAAATTCTTAGATTACATAACACATCTACATGTCACCTCACCTTAGTCACATGATCTAAGGGGTTTACTAAACATCATCCATCCTAGAAGATGAACTGATGTAATTGGCTTCTTGGTAAGTAACAACAATTATAACTACTCTTGTATAAGTATGTAGCATACACAACTAGCCTAAAGTGGATGATCTACATAGTCATAACACATATAGCATTCTCCACATATCTACTCTATAAAACATTTACTGTAGCACATTGTACTAGTTTTCCCTATTATATGTTAATGAATAGAAGTTGCATTTACCTGTAAGTAAGAATTTTAATCTATCGAATGTGTTTCATTATTTATTTTTGAATTAGATTTTCCCATTCACTCTACACAACCAAAACATAGTTTTCCTTCACATGCTTGGTCCTAGGCCCCATGGTGTGGATTAGATGTACATATGGTATTCCTTATGACATTATTAAAAGCCCTTGGTAGTCTAAATGATGTATCTATGTCATCTATGATGACAATGTTGATAACCATCTAACACTACTATTGTTAATGAAAAAATAATAATTAACCATTCCACACATAACACCCAGTGCTACAATAGTGTCCCATAGAATCATGCATGTTTTCTATGTCTGACCACTTAGGAAACTCAATTTCTATGGTGCCTCTGTATAGAAAAACCTCATGAACCATACTGACCATACTAAAAGTTCATGCTATATTTTGTGTTTATAGTGAAATGTAACTTAAACAAACCATACTTATTTTCCTAGACTTCTGAGTGTTGAAACCAAGATCTAATACCAAACTATCATTCCCAAAATTTTATCCCAAAACACATCAATATATATAACTTGGTATATACACACAGATAATTAGTGTATATATATGTAATTATTTATATATTAAATATATTTATTTATAATTTACATAGTTAAGCTTGCTATAAAACAATTTTGGATAATCAAAAATAAAATAAAATATAGGGATAAAACTCTATGTAGGTTATAGGCTATGACCCTAATTCTCTAAAACCCAAGGGGTAGAACTAATCCCATTACCACTTGGCCCCAAAAGCTTGTCTATAGTTATAGGGTTATGGTTAGCCATGGCCAATCACTACTGAGCTAGGGGTGGATGACTATACCATCCTTCCCCAATAGAATATTTTTTAATAAATATCTCTTGATTTTTATATTCATAGTTATATTTCATTTAAAATGTATATAAATCTATAAGATGAGTTTCTTTCTTCAAATTTTAACTTTTATGACTTGAGCGGAGAGAGTGAGAGTGTGAGAGAGGTAGAGAATAATAATAATAATAATAATAATAATAATAATAATAATAATAATGATAATAATAATAATAATAATAATAATAATAATAATAATAATTTGTCTTATTTAATAATATAAATAATCCAACCAAGCATATCTTTAAATACAAATTGATAGAATTTTTTTCACCTTTTCTTTTGTAAAAACAACAATTTCTACTTTCAAAACTATTTCATAAGATAAGGGAAGGAGAGTTAAGGTGGTAGTGAGAAAATTTACTCTAAATTTGATTTAGGAGAAAACAACAAGTTTCTTTCTACAAGAAATGAGGTATATAGTATTTACAAACAACTCACTTTCATATTCAATTCATATAAAAATTTAGGGAAGGTATTGGAAGAAAGTAAAGGAGATAAGGAGAGATAGTTCTTTTTTTAAATAAAAATATACACTCAAAATATATAATTTATATTTCTCCAAGATTCAAAGAGAGGAAAATATGTAATTTATTTTCCATTTTCACAATATGAGAGAGATATTGGTAAGGATTGAAGAAGAGATGGAGAGAGATTTTAAACACATAATGAAAGCACTAATTCTAATTTCTCTTTTATTTTATTTCATCAAATGAATCCTTTTACACAAAAAGTTACAAAATAGTACCTATCTCATCTCCTCCATTTTAGATGCATAAAAAAGTATCCTAAGCTCCATGAATATCTACTTCTCCTTCTAGCAAGTTCTTTCCAAGCACCACCAAAATAATGAACCCCAAATGAACCACCCAAACAATTCCTAAGTGTGAGAAATAAAATAAGGTCTAAATGTCATATCCCAAGGATTTTCCACCAAACCTAATAAATTAGAGGGTAATTTTCTTAAAAGAGTCACCTCTTGTCATACAAGATCCACTCTTCCACTTAATGAACTTACAAGCCATTTGGGATTACTTGTCTAAGTAACCCACTTGTATAAGGAAAAGTTATCATTTACACTAAACAATAAATTCTCTTACATTAATCAACCTCACACTTCATAAGCACATTCACCCATCTTATTATAGGCTCTAAACAATAGCTCATATATATTTCCTAGAGAGGCTAGGAACAAGTTGACAATTAAAAAACATCTCAAAGTTCCTCATATTTTTTTTTGGATTTATAATTTTAGGTTTATTGATTCAAGATTTATTAATTAAAATTATTATCATTACTTTTCAAAAAATGAAGTTTTCCAATAAGTGAGGAAACTAGATTCAAATTACTATGCATATGAAATATCACCACATTTAATAACATATCAAAATTATTGGTACAAGTTCTTACAAAAGTGGTATTATAATTATGATCAAACCCAATCCTAGGAAGCGTAGTTATGCTACAATTGATATTGAGGTTCCATTATAAGAAAATTAGAAATTTATCTAATCTCACCTAAATTTGGTTATTAAAAATTATTATATTAGACCAATTTGAGTTAGCTCTACTTATATCTAAATAATCAAGGCCAACTTATGAGAAGTCATCAAACTCTGGCATGCAATCTGTATAGTTTTGATACCCACCATTTTTTCCATCAAAGAAAGGGGAGTGTTAAAGTCTCCAGCTAATATCCAGTTCCAATCCTCACAAGTATTCTAAAAATTACCTACTTCCTTCATTTCACTTCTTATGATTACTTTATATTACTTCTCTAAATTTGATGTCTTTTATACAAATCTTATTGCACATCTTTTGTTTGTTGAATTTTTCTATCTAATTAATTTAGGTGTTATTTTTAATTTTATATTTTAACATATAAATAAATAATTAAAATTAGTAAAAAAATAATATACCATATAAGACAAAACATCAAATCATGATATAATATACAACCATGTTATGTTGTTATATCTAAGTAGCAAATCAGCATTTCCCATGTAAAAACTAATGTGCAAAAATAATAATATATGGAAATGAAATGTTTTCTTTATCTAAAGTACAAAATATATAAAATATAACATCTATAGATAAGATATTAATGATTTCCTTCATCCCTATGTCATAGATGGGATATTCTCTATTGAGACATGGTGTCTTTACCTTCTCTGAGTGATCACTACAAGCTAGTAGTCCTAGAATATAATATTATGGCCTCTCCCTCTAATTGGGTTCATCATTACTCTTGTATTAATTTGGGAAAGTAAAGATGTTGGATTTTTCATTATTGTTGTATTTTTGGCACTGGAGTCTAGCCCCATGATCTAGGATATTATCCCTTTCACACAAGACTGTAGTCTTACACACTCACCTGAAGCATGCAGCTAAAGACCAGTTCTTACAAGTTTTAATGCATAGTTTTATTAAATTTTTCATATTCTTATCTATATGTAATTAAATAGATACTATATAAAATCATAGGTAAAATACCTTTATTTTAGGATTACCAAGCTCAAACACCATGATTACATAGACTAATACCATTTATAGTTAAATTTATTACTTTAGAAATAGAAAAGATAGGTTAGATTTCATAGTAAGTTATTCTCATTATGATAAACTCAATCTAGCACATTCATTTATCATGAACATGAAGTTATATAATACCCATAACTCATTAAGCATAATCATCAATTAGGTAACAATCCTCTTTGTAACATTTTATAATAGGGGTATTTATGCTTATTTATCCTGACCAAGTGTTTATAACAGTAATGACAGGAACAATTATGAAATGAAATCTCAACATACTAAGATTCATGGCACTCAATCAACTAACTTCTCCTAAGAACTCAATCCTTTATTCCCCTTATATACTTGAACTATGTTGGATCCTTGCTACCATGTGTTAATCTTCTTATTGGTCAATGCAAACCTTTCAAATAATGAGGTCTAGGTGACACTTGATAATCACTCCTTAACCATTCCCACTTCCCATGCACTCCCCTAATATTACACTATCATTATGAGTCCTATTATCTCAGGTTCCTCATGACCAATTCTCCTTTAACTAGGTCCTCTCACACTAGTTCTTTTGTGCCTTTGTCCTCTTGCACCTTATAGGTTCTATTCTATGGTGCTTATGTGCCTAACAAGTTTTACACCATATACTTTTTGTGTTATGGTCCTTTTATGCCATGCTAGTTTCATGCCAAAATGGAAAAAATAATTATCCAAAATTTGGGGCAAACATCACCCCACACTATACTCTTAATCCATCCTAAACTAAGTCACGTTTACTAAAAACTCAAGTCCCATCTACTTGATCTCCTTATTTACATTGTCCTAATGCAATAATGTCTTGAGTAGTTTGGTAGTTATTTCTTATATGACCTCTTTCAACCTCTTCATCTCTTTGGGTTGGTTATATATCTCATTAGCCTTCTTGACCAATTCATCTAGGGATGTAGTGGAATCCTTTTAGATGTGTTTAAGTTTTGAGACTTTTTTGACAACCTATCCTTGAAGGGTTACAAAACATGCATTTAGTTGTTGATGATGTGTGTTGATAATTTCCTCCATTGTTTCCACATTTTTTAATGGTTTGTCATGCTTGATGTGATCCCTTATTAAGAGTGAAACATTAACCATCTACTACCTCTAGGTCTCTTTTATTTAGAGTTGAGCCTCTAAGGTCTTATTAGGCATGCTAGCCACTCAAAAATTCCATCCAAAATAGGGATGACTTCCCCAAATTTCTCTAGGGTGTACTTGTAGACTGTGACTACCTCGATGAATTATTATACTAATTCTAGTCTTTCATCTTTTGGTATGGGTTGATCCTTATAAAATTTTAGTAGTAGGTTCACTAAGGTCTTTAGTTTTCCTATAACATCCCCATCAAGAGGTATATTATTTGCTAGCACTAGCTTCTATTTTAAAATTATTTTTTAGAGGTTTAATGTCCCAACTTTCACCTCTGTGGTCTCTTCTATTGATTTAGAGTAGCCAATTATTCAGTGAGTGCCTCTTTGGTGATGACTTCCTTTTGTACATACCCACTACTTGGGTCTATTTCTTCTCGATACTACATGCTTCAAAATCTAAAAAAATGTTTTAGCATGTGACCTCCATGGCCATATTCAAAAATGGTATGCTCATTTGAAGGGGGGTATATTTTGGGGAACCACCCATAACGACTTAGGTAGTATAGAATCATCAAGTCCCAATGATAGGATGTCTTGGGGATCTCAAATTTGCACTCCTCATTATACATGTCTAGTAAAAAGGACACTTGTTTCTTTGTTTCTAAGGTTACATCATGGGGAATGAAGTGTAGACATAGATATAACATCCTATCAGGGATTCCAAATTGATAACATTCACATTGATTGGAATATTCAACAATGTCATGCTCTTCCATGGACTCAACCAATTCCTTCCCTTTATTTGGATTACATTATAATACCTTGACCTCTACGTCAATGTTACTGATGACCATCTTTCCCATTTCTTCTTCTTTACCATCCCCCACTTCACCATAGAGTGGCTTAACATCAAGTGGTGAGTTATTAGAGTTGGATTCCTTCTTCTACACTAGGGAGGGTGTCATTTTAGAGTTAGAACCTAGTGCTTCTACTTGTACTATAAGGATTTCCTATTAGGGTGCTTGTTTTGTGGTTTTCTACTATGTAACTCTTAAAGTAGACACTTTTGGGGGAGATGGATGTGCATATGTTCCAATGGGTGAGGGTGGAGCTAGAGGAACATGTGAAGGATAAGGTGGAGGTGGAGAGAGTTGTGGCAGTGTGGATGAGGGTGGAGATGGGTAGGGTGGAGAAGGGTAAGGTGGGGAAGGATGAGGTGGAAAAGGGAGAGGTGGAGAAGGGCATGGTGGAGAAGGGTACAATGGAGATGAATGTGGAGGTAAGGTTATGGTTAGTGGGTGGCTTGGTAATGGTGCTTAGGTAGTCTTTTACCACTTTTATTGTGTATATTGACCACTTGCTCTAGCATCATGCTCAACCCTTTTCTTCTTCTTCTTTAATGGTAGCACTCATGGAAGATTTTCTTTAGGGTTTCCACCCTTGGGATCCTTTTTGGGGTGTAGCATATAGAATAAGTTGTGTACTTATTCTCACACCATTATTTATTTGACATTTATATCAATTAGGTTTATCTCCCTATTCTCTTAGCATGCCTTTTTACCTAGATAGACATATAATTTTTTGAGATTATAAATATTCAGATCAATCTTCTCAGCTTCCAAGGTAATGGGTTATGCATTACATATATAGTTTATAGATTCCACAAAGTACCATGATGAGAAGGCATATGGTAAATTTATCCATGTAGAGATCTCTTCAAAAGGGGTCATCCTAATGCACACAATAGAGAAGTGTTGCTTCATTGAAAACTATGCTTGATCAATAGCCAAAGGGGGAAAATCCTTCAGGATGTACTACTCATTCTTGAATTCCTCCTTCATGCCATCTAACCAATACCTCATATTGATTTTAGTGAACTCTTTATATAATTTGGTAGGGGACCTAATATTAGGTGGGTATGCCCACTTTAGTGCTCCTAAGGTATAGTCTAGTACATCGATCTCATAAAAAACCATCAATAAAAACAACACACCCCATATAAATTTATGGTTGGGTGTCCAATGGGTCTTCTTGGCATCCTCAACAATATTTATACTAAAACACATAGTTGAGTTATATTTTAAGCCTTGGGTGACCCGATGGGTAATGTAAAGGTGTGTCATATCAACCTCCTTCCATTGATCAGTCTAAGAATCTTGGTCATGATGATCCATGCCATAACCCAAAGGGTGGGATATTGTAGGTTTTTTATGTGCATATCATGGACCTAATTTTGGTAGATCAACACTATGGAAATGGTTTTGACCTCCTCAATGTTTTCTAGGTCATTATTCATATCCAACCCTAAAAACTACAATCCTAATAATTTGTTTATTCTCTCGAGTGGGATCTTTATATTACACCTAGCATAGTAAATGTAAGCCTCATAGACATGTGAAATAAAGAACTTGATCAACTCTATGGGTTTTACAATACAAGGCAAGTTGAAGAGTTATAATAGCTTGACATCATCTAGTGTATTAGAGATGTTTATGTCATACACCAACTAGTTCCTAGTGTTCTAACACTTGACCCTATAATCATTCTATAGTTTAACCTTATTCCCAATTTGATGATGGTTATAGTAACAGATTTTGTAGGAAGGCACCTTAGAAACCCAGTTCTCCAAATGTAACACCAAATCTAGATAGTAAATTTCTTCAATTAGTAGAGGTAGTGGTGGGGGTGAATGAGTTTTGTTAGCTTATTGTGCCATACTTGCTTCTTCCATTTCTATGTATTGAGCTTGCTATTTTGGTGTCTCTTCCCTAATTACAGCCATATATTCTCCTCATTCCATCTCTCCTTTTGGTATTGTAGGTAATGGTTTAGTCCTTAGGGACTTTTTATTACACTGCATCACCCTTTGAGAAACCCAAAGGTTGATGTGTAATTTCCCAATGTTTCCAAATGAAAATGTGATTATAGTTGATGACTTTAGATTTGCATTCTTGAATTCCCTCTAATAGTATACTTATGTAACCTAAAACATATAATCTCTCTCTACTATGACAATGTCCTAAAGTTACTCTATGTTTCACTAGTGTGAAATTATGTTTTCCTCAATACCTATCTTAACTCATGACTTTTTTATATTCTAGTTCTAGATTCGATCTTTGCTCTCATCTCTGGTATTAGATTTATTCTTGAATCTTTAACTCTTGTACTTTGTAAATAAATGTTTAAGTTAAACTATAAAAATGAGATAACTTTCCTATTATGGGCTCAAGAAGGTTCACCATATTTACTATTCCTTTCCCTTCACCCATCACTTCTCATCATAAATGTATTATTTTATGGCCACCATTATTTGATCATCACTTCTGGTAATTAATGAATTTAATATTATTGTCATTTCATGCGATTGGGATAACTATTACCATTATTATTCTTATGGATTAATGGCACGTCCCATCTCACACCTTCCTTGGGTTGGAGGACAACTATGTCCAACACTTCTCTTGGAATGGGAGACAACTATTTATTTCAAATTTTCAAACTTATAGTGGTAAACACTATCCTTCAGTTATGTAGTTTTCATGCCTTAAATGACTTACATGCCTTACACACCTTACATTCATAGGTACCTTATGTGCCTAGTACCTTATGTGCCCTACATAGTCTTGTGTGCTTATATTTTAATCATGAATTTAGATTTATTCATTTCTTACCCCACACTAAAATTGAATCATGGTCCTCTATGAAAAAACAAAACTTAAAAATAATTACATTAAAGAAACATTGTGTGCAATAAAGGAAACACTTTTATTAAAAAATAGGAAATCCTAATCTAATGGTAAAAGCCTTATTACTCACAATACTTCAGCTATTTAAAAGTAAAATACAACTAGAGATTGCTTCCATTGTAATTCCCAAGAAGGAACTGGTTGTCTAACCTTTGTAATCGACATGCTATGGTAGGTTGAATGTTATAAATGATGAAAGGACCACCCCAATGAATATGAAGTTTTATAGGATGTAATTCAAACTTGGAGTCATATATAAAGACTTTCATTCCTAGGGTAAATGTTTTGTGCTTTATGTGGTAGTCATGTCATGCATTCTATTTGCATTTTTTCACATCCTAAGTCTAATAAGCAAGGAAATGGGCTTCATCAAGTTATAACAAAACATCTATGCATGATTTTAAGGATGAATCCTCATCCAATTATCCTATGTGCATTATATAAAGAGATGGTACTAAAAATTATATTGAAAGGACTAATTTTATAGCATATACCAAAATAAATGGGGTGCCTTCATTTAGGCACTTGAAAATCATTTAGTATACCCATAGGACTATAAATACCCTATCATCCTAGTCCATTTGGCCAATAATATAAATCTTCATCAGGGTGGTGCCTAGGATATTTTTGAAGGCCTCAATAGTGCCATTGACCTAAGGATGGTATGATGTCATTTTATGGTGTGAAATCATGAACTCATTTAGTAAGACATGAATTATTTCATTTAGGAAATGGGTACCATAATCACTAGTGAAACTTAATGGGCATCAAAATTGAGTTATGATATTCTCCTAAATAAAGCATGCAATAGTAGAAACAGTATAATATTTTGTAGGCACATCTTCAACCCAACACATTAAGTAGTTATTTGCTATGATGATGTACTGAGAACTTGTTCTTCACCCAACTAGAGTAATAGGGCCAACAAAATCAATGGTCTATTTTTCAAATGGTTCCTAAAAAGGAATTGGTCATAGAGGAATGAAATTTATTTGGTTAGGTTCTCTTATATGTTGAAATATGTCACACTATCTAAAATTCACCTTAGCATCTTGGAAAAGAGTAGGCCACCATAATCCAGCCATTAAAACTTTATGCATGGTAACTTCTTCAACATAGTGTCCTCCAACAATGCATTCATGAACTTCTCAAAGTACCTTATGACACTCATGTTTCATAATATAATGTTGAAGAATCTCATCATGTCCAAGTTTATAAATATACCCTCCTATAAGTTAAAAAGGTATGGAATAGATGGTAAGTTATTATTTGGCCTGAGGAATGAGACAATCAGGCACTAAGCCAATGGTAAAAAAGGTGGCAATGTCCTTCAACTCTTCAAGTACATGAGTAACATAGAAGTGTTGAGCATCAGGTAATTTATCTTCAATGGTACATGGTGGTTCTCTAGACTCAATTCAAGATAAATGATTAGGTACACAATTGGCTTTTCTAGGTTTGACCATGATAGAAAATTAAAAATATCAAAATAAAATAATCCAATGATAGATCTATCCATGCAGCATAAGTTAATTGATGAGATACTTCAAGGCTTCATGATATATATAAAGTACAAAGAGAGTGGCCAATAAGTACTATCAAAATTTATGAAAAGTATAGACCATAAACAATGCTTCATGCTCTATAGTGGGGTAATTCATTTCTTCTAGAGTAAGTTTTCTACTAGTAAAGTAGATTGGATGATCCAAGTGACCTTTACCTGGTTGGACAAGGATTGCACCAATAACCATCCTAGATGCATCAACATGGACATGTAATGGTTTCGTCTAATTAGGAAACTAGAGGATAAGATTAGTGACCAATTTGTCCTTCAATGTTTCAAAAGATTATTTACAAGAGCAAGTCTTTATGAAGTGCTCATTATGCTCTGGAAGTTACTCTAAGGGTGTAACAATCTTTGTATATCCTTAGATGAATTATCTATAGTAATCGATATGGACTAGAAAGGCATAGACTTCATATTGAGTCTTAGACATTGGGAGGCAAAGAATAATAGACACCTTCATCAAGTCTACCAAAAGTCCTTATTTATAAATAATATGTCCTAAGAACATACCAATGGGTGTAGAAAATAGGAAATTATTTAATTTCAATGATATTTTTAAGACCCAAAATCACTCAATCATAATCCTTGGGT
Organism: Torreya grandis; assembly: GCA_037957365.1. Taxonomy (NCBI): domain Eukaryota; kingdom Viridiplantae; phylum Streptophyta; class Pinopsida; order Cupressales; family Taxaceae; genus Torreya; species Torreya grandis. The sequence goes on along the minus strand of JARHVA010005566.1, from coordinate 204,460 downwards.
TAGAATAATGGTCCTTGACTAAACCATAAAATGTCAAATTATCAAAGTAAACTTAAATAAACTTATGGATGAAATCCTTAAAGGCTTCAATAGATACTTTTGAGAACATATCTAGGGTCTTCTTCAACTTAAAGTGCATGATAGTATATGTAAAGAATCACCATTTGGTGGTAAACATTGTATTTAGTTGGTACTCTTTAGCTATCTATACCTAATGGTATGCTAAGAATCCATATGTGAATGTATATATCTCACATCTAGCAACACCTTCAATGATTTCCTCTATGAAAGGTGTTGGGAAGGGATCCATGACATAGGATACATTAAGTACTTGGTAGTCCATGCAAATACAAATACATCCATATTTATTAATATTAATCATCATGGGACTGACCCATTCATATTAATCAATGGGGTGATTACTCTAGCACATATCATGCTATCAATTTCTTCCTTGACTCATGCTCATAGATTGGGATTCATTCCATATGGCTACTTTAAGATTGGTCGAGCACTGTCCATTGGATTGATATGAATTTTTCCCAAGGATGGATGGATTCCCTTAATTTCACTATAATTTATTGGAAATACATCATTATTTTCTTTTAAAAACTCAAATATGTTTGAAATCTTAGTGTTAGTCCAAAAATTTCCTACTATAGCCATATTTGGTTCTTACTCTATGCTAATTTTATGTTGAACAGTCTGAATGGACCCATTGTAAGAGTTGTCTATATTGTCACCAAAATCAAAAATATTTCATGTTCAATAGTTTATAGGGGCATGTAAATGGTTTTTAAAATGATCAATAAATTTGATTCTTCACCTTGTTCTACATGAAACACTAGCTTCTATTTTACTAGATGTATCTCTTTGCACCAATCCTAGTCAAGAACTAGTTATAGCATGGAAATTTATGTTTATGGTTCATTTAAGATATGTATAGGTTGTTGATGAACATGATGGATATTTATTAGATGATCTTCAATGGGACTTGGGTCACCAATAATCACTTCATGTATGGCTTGGAGGGTGAGGCATAAATTCATTCTTGGAGAAGAATAAGATAAGGCTAATTTCATGTTCTCCTTTAAGAGATGCCAAAATTGGGTTCCCATGTGTCATTATTCATGAAAATACCATGCCCTTACCTAGGTAATTTTGGCCATATTTGGCCCACATACCAATCATGTGCCTAGTTGCTAATGATCCTGATGCAGAAAAAGAGGTAGAGTTCCTGATCAGTCAAATGATAAAAATGGTCTAAACTAGCTCTAAATGGAATGATTAGAATAGAGAAATCATGAATCTCACAATTTTTTTTGAATCACTTTAAGTTACATTGAAGAATAATTTTTCAATTTATAAAGATAATTCCAGAGCTTTAGTGACCCTATAAAGTGCTCAAGATAAGCTTAAGAGTGCATGTAATTCATCTGGTCCACTCGTTCCATCTAAAGCTTGTCCAAATGTTTGGTTATAGTGGAATAAAAACTAAGTAGGCATTTTCATGGCATTATATCTCATATATGTGTTAGTTTTAGGAATAAATAATCATATGGGCCTATTCATTTTGGAGTCTAGTTCATATGTGCCAAGTTGTGACCCACGTGATGAAGTGTAAAAGAAGATATGCATGTTCAAAGTTGGCTCTTAATGTAAAATTTTCTAATTTTCAATACTTAGCCATTTTAGACTAAACCATCAGCAAGATGTCATGCAAGATCATGCAGACTAGTCAACTTCAACATTTTATAAAATCACTTAGAAATCTCAGGTGGCCAATGATCAAAAGGGTTTGTTCCTTTCAATGTTAAGTCTATTCTCTATAATTTTTGTGTCCCCATGATATTTTTGCTTCAAGTTTTAAAATTGAAAATTTGGTCAAAAAATGGTAGACATATGTATAGATGTCATTTTTATGATACATGAAGTGACCATTTAGATCTAAAATCCTTGGTGGGAACCTAAGAAAGAACATGTAGCTAATAGGTTTCAAGCGCATAGGAGCTCGAGCAAGTCAAATGGTTAGTGAATCTTAGGGACCAATGAGAAATTGAGCTCAAGGACATGGGTCCCAAAGATACATGGCCCACATTTAATTAGATCTCAAATTTTGATTTAGTGAAATAAAGTCAAAGGGGTTAATGATCTGGGTTGATTTCATATATCTAATAGCAAAGAGATGATCTTGGATGTTTGATGAAATTTGATAAATCAAAATGGACCCAACTTGACAAGCAAGATTAAAGGACCTAAACTCAAGTCTGACCTAAGTTGGAAGAAAAAGTAAAGGAAAGGATCTCAATGTAGACTCAGATAGGACCAAACATTGAACAAAGTGTTATATACATATATAAAACTTTAGGAAAACTAATATACTTAGATTGGTTTTCACTTATAGTTATTTTGGTCCAAGATCTAAGGCATAGAGAAGTTATATGATTAATGAGAAGATCATCCCAAGTCATGTCCTCAACAAACCACCACTTAGAATAGACATGACGTGTCATTAGTAGCTTAAAGATATGAGGATTTTGTCTTTGTAATGAGATCCAGTGGAGTATCCAAGTAGGACTTAGGGAAATGAAAAGTAGTTGGAGCATTCATTTCTAACAAGATGATGACTTGCCATTTTTGGCAAACTCTTATTTTCTAATATAGCTTGTTCAACCAATGAAATAATTCAAATAATATTTAGGCAAATCATGAATATCTTTCTCACAATAACTTATTCTAATTAGACCAATATCTTGGTGAATATCTCTTGAAGATGATAGCTCATTGATTATCATGAACAACATGCTCCCGCTTTCTCTCTCTCCTCTCCCCCTACTCCTATATTATCCCTTTCTTTCAATTTTGTAAGGGGTTCTCAAAATTTAGACTTTTTAATCTTTCTAAGAGATGGGACATTCCTTGAGGTACTACAAAGTATGTTTAGCTTAATTAGGCTTGACCTTGTCAAAAATCTATAAAAATTACCTCTTAATGCAGTAAGGATTTTCTTTGCCTATCTCTTGCCTTGAATTTGTATTTGATGAGTTATGTATGATGGAATTATGTGAAGGATAGTCTTCCTCATCCATTTTCATCCTTTTTTACCTTGTTTAGGGAGTTTTCAATGTTTTTTATAGGTCTAGATTAGTGTTCTACTATGAACCTCTTCTATGAAATATTTATGCAAATAGATTGATCTTGAGGTTGTGTGAGCTAGTATTATCCTCTACTGATCTAGTGTGGGTTCAATATTATGGGAGTTTCCCTCTTAATTTTGGTACATCACCTAATTAACTTTCTTATAAGTCTTTATTCTCTTTCTAACCCTTTTCCTATGAAGCATTAGGTTTAGTATTAGTATTAGGTGAGCATCAAAGAGGAAGTCAACCTTCTCTAGAGGTTCAACCCCAAAATAGGTTACCCACAACTGGGGGTTATCCCAATATTATATATTAGTTGGAGAGAGCCTAAAAAACCCTCTCCAAGGGTGAAAATTAAGCCTATAATAGTTTTTGGCACACTTGATGGGATTAAGGTCCAAATTAGTGGAAGAAGTTTTGGTGTTTTTTTATACATATCAGCCTTTGGAGGCATTCTAAAAAACATCTATGGTTACTCCAAACATCTATAAGCTAGTTTTAGTAGCCTAGGTGCCTAATCACCATCATCTGGTATGTACAATCACCACCCATTTGATCAAAAATCATGTTCATTCATTCCTTATCCTACATATCAAGTTAAAAATATTCATGGATTCACCCCAAATGGTCCTCAAAGTTTAGTGTAGCATTCATATAATCATTTCCACTAGCCCTACAATGAGCCTATCTATCCTCCATATCAACCTACTTACCCCTCTATTCAACCTTTTCAAGTCTCATATTTATCAATTGAGGAATATGAAATCCTTCCATCTTGGATCCTCATCTATGTAAATGACCCCAACTATTTCATACCCTCTATCATGAAACCACCCTCTCCCACACCCATTAAGGAAAAGGAGGAGGTGGATAAATATTGCATGTTCCCCTCATGGAAGTCAATCAAGGAGGGAATAAAATAGAAAAGGTAAGTACTAGCTGAGAAAGTCCAAGAGCCAATCTTGGTAGAAGAAGGGTTAGTTGTGAAAGAGATGAATCAAACAAATATAGATTAGCTCAATGAAATTGGTGTATAAGAGTTTCAATATTCCCTATCCTTCCCTTAAAAACTACCTAAAAGAGCTTCCAAAGTGCTTAGCTGAAGGGATACTCTCCTAATTTATAAATAAGGGGAACTTGTTCACCCTCCCACCATCTCCCTTATAAATAAAGATCTTATTTTAGAAAGGATAGAGGAAGACCTTGTAGTTAAATTATAGCCTAAAGAGGATAACACAAGTGTCTATGATGAAGAGGTCATGATAGGTAGTCTACTTCTTTTAAAAGGGGAAGAGTTAGGTTTTAATCTAATTTCTTGGTATGGCTTTGATATTTTAGAGCCTAATGGTTGTACTGATGCCTTCACATTTAAATATATGGATAGAAAGGATGTGGTTGGGAGTAGGGAATATTTTGTTTGGTCCCAAGAGCTTCCACCTAGTATGGATATAGATGAAAATTGGCAAGATGTAGAGATTGATATAGTCAATCAATCAATTGACCATGTTGGAAAGGTCATAAATGAGCTTGAGGAAGAAGTAAAGGAAAATTATGACCAAAATGAAGTATGGAAATAAATTTACTATGAATTCATAAATTAGGTAGAGGTTATAAACTAGCTTATACCTCCTCTATAAAATTAAGAGGAACTCACCCATTAGGTTGAGGGTTCTAACCAATCTCAAGATGAGATGTAATTTAAAGGAAATATTGATGTCTTAAAAAATGAATGAGAATGGTCAAATTCATAGCCATAGGGATATGACATGTTGGGCCTTAGGTAGATTTATGAACTACCATATGGTCCCTTTCAAATCAAATAGATCAAATATAATGTTAAAATTGGCATTGTCTTTGATGACCAAGAGGAGGCTACCTTTTGGGATGACTTAGAGATTTTTTACCTAAGACTAAATGGTTAAACAAGCACCAATTCAAAAGAGGAGGTTTTAGGGGTCCCTATAGTCTAATTTGGAGCAAGCCTTGAAGAAATGGACCAATATGTTTACATTGGAGACATGTTTGTCCCATTTCATCCACTTGAGATTAAGCCAAAGGGATCAATAACTAGGCATCTCAAATCACATATCATGAGCTCTCAAAGGCAAGGTATTTTCCATCCTAGTCCATCACAAGTGAGTGATGCCAAATACTTTCCATTTGATCTAGGTGGGAAGTACTTGTAAATTATAACCCTGTATATACATTAGAGTAGGTTTCATGCTTTCTTTAAATTACCTTATACACATTTGTTTGGTAGGTTATTTATTTTTTCTTTCTAGCATTTACCTAGGTGTATTTTCCTTTGTTGTTTTGTTTTGGTCCTTGTTGTTTCAAGAGATATTTTTTAGAAAAGAGGCATCGTTACATCATCTTCATGACTAGTTCAGTTGCAAAGAGGTGAATCCATGCCTAATGGATTAGACAAGGTAAAATGAATTGGGTTCTCAATCATAGTAGGCATGATTCCCTATAAGTTTCTAGAAATGTTAGCCATATTTGGACCACATACCAAGCATGTGCCCAGTTGCTAATGATCTTGAAGTAGAGAAAGAGGTAGAGTTCTTGATTAGTCAAATGATCAAAATGGTCTAAACTAGCTTTGGATGGAATGAGTGAAACAAATAAATCATGAATCTCAAAAAATCTTTTAAATAAATTTAAGTTCACCTAAAGTATAATTCATCAATTTCTAAAGACTGGTCTAGAGCTATAATGACCCTATGGAGTGCTTAGGATAAACTTAAGAGCACTTAGAATTCATTTAGTCCACTAATTTCATCTAAAGCTTGTCCAGACATTTGGTTCTAGTGGTATAAAAATTGAGTAGGCATTTTCATGGTGCTAGGTCTCGCACATGTGAAAATCTCAGGAAGAAACAATCATATGGGTCTATTAATTTTTGAGTCTAGTTCATATGCACCAAGTTTTAATCCACATAATGAAGTACAAAAGATGATACACATGTTTAAAGTTGGATCCTAATGCAAAATTTGCTAAATTTACATACTTAGCCATTTTATACTAGACCATTGTTAAGATGTCATGCAAGATCATGCAGACCAATTGACTTCAAAATTTTATAAAAGCACTCAGAAAGCTCAAGTAGATATCAAATCAAAAGGGTTTATTCCTTTTAGTGTTAAGTCCATTCTCTGTAATTTTAGTGTCCCCATGATCTTTTTGCTTCAAGTTTTAAAATTTCAAATTTGGTCAAAAATGGTAAACATTTACACATACTTCATTTTTATGACCCATAAAGTGACTGTTTGGATCTAAAATCCTTGGTAGGAACCTAAGAAGGAATACACAATTGATAAGTTTCACATGTGTGGGAGCTTGAACAAGTCAAATGGTCAGTGAATCCCAGGGACCAATGATAAATTGAGCTTGAGGACATGGCTCCCAAAGATCCATAGTCCACATTTAATTATATTTAAAAATTTGATAAAGAAAAATAGAGTTAAAGGGGTTAATGATATAGGTTGATTTCCTAAAACAAATAACAAAGATATGAGCTAGGACATTCGATGAAAGATGATAAATAAAAATGGACCCAAATTGAAAAGTAGGATTAAATGACCTAATCTTAGGTTTGACCCAAGTTGGTAGAAAATTAAAGGAAAGGAGCTCAATGTAGACTCATATGGGACCAAACATCGAATAGAGTGATATATATAACTATTGGAAAACCAATATCCTTAGATTGGTTTTCACCTATAGTTATTTCAATCCAAGATCCAAGTCATAGTCAGATATATGATTAATGAGAAGATCATCCCAAGTCATGTCCTTGAAAAAATACCATTCATAATAGACATGACATGTCCTTGGCAGTTTGAAGATATGATAATTTTGTCCTCATAATGAGATCTAGTGGAGGATCCAAGCAAAGCAGAAGGACTAGGGAATTGGAAAGTAGTTAGATTGTTCATTTCCAAGAAGATCATGACTTGACACTTTTGGCAAACTCTTATTTTTAATGTAGCTTGTTTAACCAATGGAATGATTTGGAGAATATTTGGGCAAATCATGATTATCTTGTTCATAATAAATTGTTTTGATTGGACCAAAATCCTAGTGAAATATATCTTAAAGCTGATAGCTTATTGATTATAATGAACAACGTGCTCCCCCTTTCACTCTCTCATTTCCCCCTTATATTATCCCCTTCTTTCCATTTTGTAAGGGGTTCTCAAATTTTAGAATTTTTTAATCCTTTTGAGAGATAGGAAATTCCTTGAGATACTGTAAAGTATGTTCATCTTGATTATGATCGACCATGTCAAGCATTTGTAAAAACTATCTCTTAATGTAATAAAGACTTTCTTTGCCTATCTCTTACCTTGAATTTGTGTTTGATGAGTTATGTATGATGACATTGTGTGAAGGAGAGTCTTCCTTGTCCATTTTCCTTCTTTTTAACCTTGTTTAGGGAGTTTTTAATGTTGTTTTTAGGTCTAGATTAGTGTTCTACTTTGAACCTATTCTATGAAATATTTATGCAAATATATTTATATTGAGGTTGTGTGAGATAATATTGTCCTCTACTGATCTAGTGTGGGTTCAAGCTTATGGGAGTTTCCCTCTTAAGTTTGGTGTATCACCTGGTTAACTTTATTAGGATCCCTTATTATCTTTATAACCCTTTTCCTATGAAGCATTAGGCTTAGTATTAGTCTTACATGAGAATCAAAGAGGAAGTTAACCTTTTCTAAAAGGTTTAGTCCCAAAAAGGTTACCCATAGCTTAGGGTTGTCCCAATATTATAGCTTAGTTGGAGAGAACTTAAAAACCACTCTCTAAGGGTGAAAATTAATCCTATAAGAGATATGTAAAGTTACATAGAATGAATGAACCCAAAATTACTCTAGTAGGTATGAATCTTCATTTCTCCACATTTTTTTGTAAGCTTCTATATGGGGTTCAGGTACTAGTACTTTGTTATAGCTGATTTTTTCCTTGACTTTATTGTCATGATGAAACTAGTGATTCAAGGTAGAGGATACTTGATCCCATTGAAATATTTGTTCTTTATGGTTTAGCCACCATCTTGAAGTTATACCATCAAATAGATTCACTAATGACCTCATATGATCACTTTTAGTGTCAAAATTCTTGAAGGCACTATATGAAGTCACATACCTCCATTTATCCATAAAAATATGGAGCCTCATCAATTCTTCAAGAGGTACCTATATGATTATTTACCTCATGAATTGACCAATGATAAGGTGCACAAACCTATGATGTTTATGACATTGTCATGGAATGATCTCCCAACTTCTCATTGCACTACACACTCTTTTAGTGAGGTTGTAGTTACTATGTGCCCAATAATTATAAGAATTACTTATAATGTTAGAGAGGGAATCCTTGTTTGACCATCTAAGAATGCCATCAGGAGTTCAATCTCTTTTCTCATCATATCTTGTAGTGACATTATAGATGTGATTAATGTCTTCTTCCATATTGATAGGTTCTATATAAAGGGCCCCTATGTTTTATCTAAGGGAATAACAATGTACTGGTTAGTGATTTAAAGACTAATATATCATTTCTTGAAACTTAGTTTAGCATTATTTTCATATTACCAAGGCCATCCCAATAAATCTAGGAAGTCATCTACCTCAGCTAGTTTAAGAAACTCAAAATATGCCTTGAAGGGTACTCTAAGTATATCAACCATGGTGTTCTTGAGGATAGCAATTAGTAAAGCATGAGTCTTGTTAGCCATGAAACAAATATGAGGTGATGGATATAGCATTTGAATTTCCATTTTTTTATAGACATATTTGGTGAGGACATTCATTTATGTGCTATTGTTAATTAGTATGTCCTAGATTACCCATCCATCGATGGCATTATTGACTAGTATCTCTTTATCTTTCAAGGGGTAAGGGGAATAAGAGTGTCCTACCTCCAAGCATGATTTAGGAGAAGATCCTAAATATACTAAGTGATCTGAGGTTGAGCATCATTTGGTGATTTTTCATGATTATTAAGCCAAGTACTTAGATGTGGAATAATGTTCTCCTCTAACATATGCCTGCATAGCTCCTAAAACTCATCATGTGCCACATTCTAAAATTCAATTACTTTCTACATATCAACACACTGCATTACTTTTTTATCTTTAAGGAATTTTATCTTTCCTTATATTTCTTACACCAATGTCATTGTGTCTTAGAGCACATATTTATGTTACTAGGCATCATGATACTTTCTTGCTCATGGTTCTTCATGCTAAAATTTCTCAATAGGATTGGAGATAGATTGAGATTATCCTCTACTTTGCATGGTAATATTCACTTGTTAAATGGTTGGGGTGCCTAAATATGTACACCAATGTGGTTTCTCCAATCGTATCATGTTGGCACCTTTTTCATTTTTCTCCTTAGTTATAGCTACATACAAGTCAAGATACTCTTCTAGTCAGTGGTACTTTTTATAGAAAGTACATGTAGGGTAGTCTAGATAATCTCTTTAGTGGTAGTATAAGGATCCACATTTTTATCATATAATATGTGGGAAATGACCACCTCCTCATCATCATCCTTGTTCTTGACCCAAGGATCCACCATTATCTTGATTTTTGGCTACAAAAGTCTAGTGTGTACCGCATGTTCATGCTTTATAGATGTCACTAATTAGTTGGTAGTCATTAGTATCATGAGTATAAGCATCAAATATATTAACATAGTTAGACACCTTTTAGTGTGTTACTCATTGAAAAATATGGAAAAATAATAAATCATTTTCTTTATGATATATTTTACATGACTAATTTATTATAACATGGATGTTCTTGTGTGGGTAGTTACTTTGGGTGTGACCTTTGGATTCAAAATCAGTGCACCAAAGACCATTAAGAGTATCATGTGCATTATTTTTAGTTAATTTTTAAAGATATGATGTCATTTAATCTATCTAAGCTTCTATGAATGAATTTATCTCTATATCAATACTTTCAACTACTTCAGTGTAGAGGGAAGCTTCCAAAGCTTCACGTGGGCTAGTGAAAGTCTTCCAAGACAATGTTCATTAGAATGGTAGTAACAAACCTCCCAAAAACCATTGTTCATGTTGAGCAACATTGATTTTGAAGGATAAATTTGACAAGAGAATTTTAAAACTTGCATCATACTCTTGCACACTTTTAGTAAGTTATTGCTTGATGTCCTTCAGTCCAATTATTCTTTGTTGTTCAAATTATAAAATGTCAAACTCCTAAAGAAATGCCATTTTAAGTTGATCATAGTTGAAAAAAACTTGTTGAGGTTCAAAATTTATATACCATTTATGCATGTACTCCAAAAGTGTAGTTACAAACAATGTGATTTATGCTCAGAAGAGGTGATGGCTCACACCCTCCAAATAAGTTCACATTTATAAAAATGATAAGCTACATTATATATGCCTTGATATTTTCATAAGTGAAGCATAATTTTATAATATACCATTATTAACTGAGGCACTTAAACTAGTGGTTGTTGATAATTTTTATCCCTTGTATTTTGAGGGGGAAGTCCATTACCTCCTCCTGTGTCACCACCTAGTCTGCCTCCAATGCCTCCAATAATATCACTTGTGATATGGGGTGTGGTAGCCATGTGATTAACCAAATTTAGTCCTATAATATATACACTTTGAAGGTTAGGTCCTCTAGGCATCCTAAATTATGCCATGAAATTCCCTTGAAGAGGGAAAAAAAGTGTTAAGTTTGTATGTGTATCAAATGGCTCAGCTCTAGTATCCCTTATTGGTTCAATCTATGATTACACATTATATATGTCCCAATTATGTATGTGTACCTAATTTTATTCAATAACATGAGAACAAGATATGGTTAGGGAGCTTCATTGGTTTAGACTTGGTTCTTTAGTTCCTATCATCCAACTAGTTTCTACTTTGTATTATATCAATGGTATAATGCATGGATAAAAAATAATGGGGTCTTCTTTGTGTTTCTAAACTTCTCTATAGATCCTAATATCACTTCTTGAGTTTTCTCAATCCCTTCTTACACTATTAACTCCTATAATCCTTCGTCAAGCTTCATCATATTTCCATTTCTATAATTCCCATTGACTAGCTACCATTATGAACCCATAATATTTTACCAAATATTCTATACATTCCTTATAAATGTGTGGATCATTCACAAAATGATTTATCTCTCCATTGGCATAGTCTCAAGTCCAAAATTAATAAATAACTTCTTGATTTTTAAATCAAAATATCTAATGTAATGGTAAAATGGTTCTTGAAAGAATTAGAACTTATCTTCTTTAAGACATGAATAGGTACTTATAACATACTCAAAAATGTATCTATTCAAAAGTCCTTTCCACTAAATGTTGATAGCTCTACTCTATAGAGTTCCAAGTTGTGTTAAATTTCTTTCTCACTCTAGGGTCCAAGACTATCTTCTCCCAAGTTTTTGGGAGCATCCTTGAGCATATTCATATAGCCAAGCATGAAAATGAACTCGGATCTCAATAAATAAAGTTTCATACAATGCACTATAGATATTATTCTCTACCCACTATGGTGTGGGAACTCTTGGTTCAAGGTAAGGAACTAAAAAATTATCTTCAACTCTAAAAATCCATTATTATATATTCTCAAGAGTGATGCGCTCAAACATTTTCCATGACTAAGTAGCAAGCACTATGAGTCCTAGAAAAAAAACCAAAATGTTGGGGTTTTTATTATTATTATAGCTTTGGCACTAGAATCTAGTCTAATGAGCTAGCATGCTAGCCCTTTCACACAAGGCTGTAGTTTTGCTTGCTCACCAGAAGCATGTAGCTAGAGACCAATTCCCATAGGTTTTATTACATAGTTTTATTCACTTATTCATATTATTATCTTTGTGTAATTAAATAGATAATATATAAAATCATAGGTAAACTAAATTTATTCTTGGATTACCAAGCTCAGCCACCATGATTACATAGACTACTACCATTTATAGTTAAATTTGTTACTTTAGAAATAGAAAAGGTAGGTTAGATTTCATAGTAAGTTCTACTCATTATGATTGGCTCAATATAACACATTCATTTATCATTAACATGAATTTATATAATACCTTTAACTCATATATTAAGCATAATAATCAATTAGGTAACAATTCTCTTCATAAGATTTTATAATAGGGGTATTAATACTTGTTTATCCCTAACCAAGTGTTTACAGTAGTAATGATAGGATTAATTATGAAATGAACTCTCAATATACTAAGATTCATGGAACTAAATCAAAAAACTTCTCCTAGGGACTTGGGCCTTTGTGCCCCCTATATACTTGTACTATGATGGATCCTTGCTACCATGTGTTCATCTTCTTGCAGGCTAGTGTAAACCTTCTAAAGAATGAAGTCTGAATGGCCCTTGAGAATCACTCCTTAACCACTCTCACTTCCCATGCACTCCCCTAATATTTTGATATCATTTTGAGTCCTATGATTTCAAGTTCCTTGTTACCAATTCTCCTTTGATTAGGTCCTCTCGCACCGGTGCTTCTATTCCTTTGTCTTATTTCACCTTGTAGGTTTGACACCATGGTAATTTTGGGCCTAAAAATATTCATGCCATAGAATTTACATAATATGGTCTTTCCGTGCCATGTTAGTTTTTTACCAAAATGGATAAAATACTAAGATAAAATTAGGGCCAACAAAATCTTACTAGCTAGTTATATACTTTACTATTATATTCATGTGCATTTCCCTCTTGATTTTTAAATCCATTTTATATGAACTCATTATCTCTCCTCCTGTAATTACTATTATGAAATTAGATATACCAAGATCCTAGCCTCACCACTATAATAGACACATAACCTCTCCAAACAATTTAAACCAACTAGGATGATATCCCATACATGGTGATGTGGGATCTAACATTCCTACTATGTCATGCTCTAATAACATGACATCTAAAATCTTGTGATGGGTGACCTTAATCATTAAACCCCACTACATCATCCTAAATACATATGCAAATTAAAATAAAATTTAACATGAAATCATGATATATAAATCCAAATTCAAATATATAAATCACTATCATCTAATATGTCTATCTAGTAATATATAAAATGTAGTGATGAAAATTATAATGATTATTTTATACCTCAATATGAACCCATTGAATTAATGGTCATATCATTACTAAAAAAATTGAGTAAAACATTATTATTTCCTCCATCCTCACTCTATTATGCCTTAAAGGTTGGTACCTATCTCATTATACAAAACTAGGATTGAATATCTTGGAACTCTTTGGCACTATCACACGGTCAATATTTTATGAATTTATTATGGTGAATATACCATAGGTATATATGGGATGTCATATGAATTAATACATAGAATCTTTCCCCTCATTGTTGTCTTAATAACCTCCTAATTCCATTATCTTCTCCTGTAATATTTAGGAGAGTATCTCGATCTCAAAACTAGAACCTATGGTGGTGGATTGTACCCTCCTACCCTTCTATCCTCCTAAGCTCTCTAGTATTCCTTACCCTTTAGGGTGGAAATGTGGTGGTGTTTTAGGATGTGTATTCCAAAATTGACTTGGAACCATGGAACATGAGTCTAATTCTATTCATCATGTATAATTATTTATCACTTTGTTGTAACTTTAAGCTTGCATTATGGATGGCCATGATGTCTATCTATTTTAGTTCCACTGATATGACATACATGTAATTTTATCTCTATTGATGTTATACATCCTATTATACCATGTAAAAATCCTTGATGTAAGAATCTAATCACACCATCTAACATGAATCAGGTGATATTGAATTTGGTGTGGTATCCCTATAGGTAAGTACACAATGAACCTTTTGTAAATGTAATAGGCAAATAATATCATTTATACCATATTCATTTTTTGTGTATTTAAAATCCAATAAAAATTATGCACTAGCTACACCCATATTCTTTCTTCCATTTTATAGATGATGCTCTACTCTAAAGTGGCTTGACACACAATAATTAATTTCTTAGGACTATTATATCTGACTTATGAAATAACACTCATTTATTCATCTATCCTATTATCACCTTCCAAATGTTTAGAATTTTTGAAGAATCTACATCAAATTGTTTAACTATCAATGATCAATGTCTATATCTCTCTAACTCGATGGCCTATTGAGACAAATCCTACCTATTTCTCATTATCTTAGGTGCATCACAAACTAGGGGCATATGGTATAGTGGTATGTCTAAGATAGTATGAACATCCTCTAAGGTGATATATACCTCTATATTATCCTCATATACCTCCAATATGAAGGTGTCAATGATCCCCTATTAGTGTCACAAGAACATCACTAGTAGCTTGGCCTCTAAGGGAACCTTGTACATCTCCATGATCCTTCCAAAATGTAGGTTAATCAGGTAAGCTTTATCCTCATTTAAATGTATAAATATTAAATATTGAAGCTATGATGCATTACAATCTACCAAAATTATTGTCATTGAAGGTTTTGAATTTATGGGGTGAGTAAAATTTATCTTGGATTTAATATGAGAATGAAGCTATGTATGAACCAATCTATCCCAGAATCACTAGTTATTAAATTAGTTGTGTTATAAGTGAGATTATTGACCAAAACATTATACTAAATAAATTTAAAATTTAAAATATATGATTTCTAGTCTAAGTTATGGTATACTAGTAATACAATAAAAAATTAAACATATAATTTTTTTTCTCAATTCAAATTAATGCACCACACTACCTTGGTGTGCAATATTTATTAATAAAGAAAGTTAAAATAAGCTTATTACAAAGTAGCTTACTTTGAAAATTAATTATAAGATTTAAAAATAAATAATGAAATTAAATTTACCACTAATTAAATTAAAAATAAACATATGAAAAATTTAATTCAATGATAAGATATGGACATCATGCAAGAAACATCTTGATCAATTAAGTAAACATGCATACTCACATACACACTAGACAAGTGAAAGTCTAAAGTAGAAAATATAAAAATAAAAATATCAAAATAGAACTTTAAAAATAGAAAAAATAAATTTAGAATTTATTTAACTAAACATTAAAGGAACTATAGTGAATTGGAATCTAACTGACACTTCTAGATATTTTTTAGGAAATTCTCAAAAAGTGTCTAAAATTGACCAAACAACTAATTCAAAACATAAATTGTTAGGATTGTGGAGCTAAAAGCTTCACTGATGCAGACATGGAGGAGGTTGCAGAATGAGCTGCCGAAGTGTCAGAAGTGTTTGGCATTGGTCTGGCCAACCGGCATCGGCAGGGTAAGACAGGAAGGCAACCGACGTCGGTCATATATCGGCCGGCGTCGGCGACCCCAGGCGGACAGGGACCGACGTCGGTCGCCTGTGTGGTTCGACTGCGAGCTATTTACAGGCAGTTAGCTAATGAACCAAGAGTTTTCATGATGAGTGCTAATCTTAGACTCATAGCTGCGGATCTAATTATGGTAATTAGATGTCTAATCATTGTTTGGATGAGATCTATATAATAGACTCATGGTTGTATTGGAAAAGTGTGCTAGGGAGTAAGAGAGCATAATTATAAGCTCCTTCTGTGTGTGAGGTAGAGCAATGGTGCGTTCCTCCTAGTGCCACAGTACCAGGTGTGTTGGTGCTGGATTGGAGAGCCAGATGGGTTCTTCAAGAGTGTAGGATCTTGGTCACAGTTGCATGGCCTATATAGGAGATCTACATGGTAAGTAAGATCGTTGATCTACAGGTGTATGTGTGTGCAAGGTCGAGGTTCACATGTGAATAGAACCATTGTTTGATTTGCAGGTGTGCAAGGTCATATAGACAGCAACACAACAGGTAGCAGTATCAGGCAGGATCTACTTGGAGTACAGGTGTGTACTCGGATAGAGCAAGAGGAAGGCAAGGGAGTTCCTTCCATAAGTATGGTCTATTGAATTGCAGGTTGTTGTAGATTCATGGGAGATCTACTTGAAGTACCTTGAGTACTTGTGGAGCACGTGGAGTGCTTGTTGAGTGCGTGGAGCACTTGTGGTGTGCGTGGAGCACGGGAGGTGAACACCAACTCTGTATTTGAGTTGGGTGTTGGGACTTGTGAGAGGGAGAGCTTTGGGGAGGAGAATTACTATTCACTTGAGGTGTGGGAAACCTCTGTAAGGTGGTGGAGAAGAAGTGGCATCTTCTTTATTGTATTCTTTTCTGTATAAAGTGTTAATATAAGTTGTGTATTGTCTCTCATATGCTGTGTTATTCTGAATTCTAGTTACTTGGTGAATCTGGTTAATTTCCGCATATTAAGTTGCTTGGTTTGGTAATCAAATTGTGTGCTTCCGGTTTATCCTCCTCCCAACAAGTGGTATCAGAGCTGAGGTTGGAGGAAGCAGGTTTTGTGTTTGGTTACAGGTCACTCTCAGGGGTTTCTGATCGAGTGGGAGTAGAGCAACGGCAGATCAAAGTAAGCTAAGAATGGAGGAGTTGAAAAGCACAGATGGTCACTCATGGTCCTATGGAAAGAAAGAGCAGGTAAAAGATTATTGTTGGTTGGTAGCAGATCAGCATGAAGAAACTGAAGAAGCAGATGTTGCAGGTGTTATTGCACAGGATGTTCTTGGAGGTTTCTTGGATAAAGTTGAATCTTGGATAAAAGATTCGGTTGCCTCTTTCCATGCAGTTCCAGGTAGAGGAGCTGGTAAGCCTTGCCAAAGAATTGGCAAAGGGGAAGTGAAGCTGAAATTGCAGGCGGCCAACACATAGGTGTTGATGAAGGTCATGCAGGTCCCAGGTTTGGAGATATGGCTAATTTATTTAGAAAGATTGGGTGATGAGAGATGCACAAGAACTCTCACAGCGGATGCACTTGAATTAGCTGGTGGTAAGAAAATAGGTATCCTTTATCTACTTGTTTATATTACTGATTCTTCTTTTGTTGCAGAGACGTGGCTTCGTAGGCTTGGTCACATGAGCAGGAAGGAGATGCATGTTCTTAAGCGGAAGACAGATATATTTGACAGGCTTAAGAACTGGAAAGCCTTGGTGTTTATGGAGGAGATGACGGACAGAACCCAGTGGATGTGGCTGGATACTTCTGAGCAGGGCGGTTTGGACATGGACTTTGATTCAAGAAGCTCGCGGGTAAAAAGTCATCACTCACAGGCGAACACAGATACCGATGTCGGTCAGGAGGAACCGGCGTCGAACAGACAGGTGCCGATGTCGGTCATGTGCAGACTGAAGCCGGTGATGTCGGGCAGGGTAAGACCGATGTCGGTTAGAAGGACCGACGTCGGCAGTAGGGACACCAGCGCAGGCAGGTTGGTAGTTAGGTACAGACACATGGAACCGACGTCGGTCGGATGCAGACTGTGGAGTGACCGAGGTCGGTCACTGTAAATGAATTTTGGGTGGACAGCAAGCTGTCAAGGAGTCTCAAACACCCATACGGAGGATTGAAGGCGTAAGTAGGCCCTCAAATTCATTGTTCCTCTTCTTTATACATGTTGCTGATTGTAGAGCAGGAAGGATCCAGGAAACAGGTGTGAGCTTGGCATGGATGAGGATGTGATTCCTTGGAGGAGAACCAGACAGGTGTGTTTTGGTAGGGTTGCCAGCAGGTATGAAAGCACAGAGACGAATGGATACCTTAGTAGAAGAATAGAGAGAACGGATACGTGAGACGAAAGACCAGGTTATATGGTCTTGTGGAGCTGCAGGACAGTGGTACAGGTTTTGACAGGTGGAGGACGGAGCATGGCTTCAGTCAATGTCAGGGTAACTACTGTGGTTTGGCTTACCAGGGGGATGATGAGTCGCGACATCATTCTGTTGCTGTATGTGGATAGTATGCTAGCTAGCAGGGGTGTACATACAGGATTTTGTTGAGCTAAGGGTAAGATTAGTTCAGTGGCATGTCATGAGGAGTTTGGAGCAGCGGAATTCTTTGACATGGGAGACATGGAGATCACTGGTTGATTTTGTCTTGAGTGGGAGCTGATGTGAATCAGGTGTTGGCGAGGTTCGGGATACAGAGCCGGAGCACACTAAGGGCTGGACAGGTACAGTGTCTGAAATCACATGAGGTCTGGTATAGACCTGAGTATTCCCATGCAGTGGGAGCTGTCAGAGAGTTAGGAGCCAATTCGGGGAAGTGGATTCTCAGGTTTTCTGAGAGGGACCGGCAGCAGGTGTTGCTATGCAGGGTCAGGACTGCACTACAGGTGTTGTAGGTTCGGATGTGGCAGGTTACTCGGATGACAGGTGGTACACCATGGGATGTGTGGTGGGTTGTCTTCAGGTGGGAGCTTGAAGAGGGATACAAACCAGGAAACAGATTAGACGGAGTACAGGTATAGGTACAGTGCAACTGTTTATCTCCAAGTGGGAGATTGTTAGGATTGTGGAGCTAAAAGCTTCACTGATGTAGACATGGAGGAGGTTGTAGAATGAGTTGCCGAAGTGTCAGAAGTGTTTGGCGTTGGTCTGGCCAACCGGCGTCGGCAGGGTAAGACAGGAAGGCAACCGACGTCGGTCATATATCGGCCGGCGTCGGCGACCCCAGGCGGACAGGGACCGACGTCGGTCGCCTGTGTGGTTCGACTGCGAGCTATTTACGGGCAGTTAGCTAACGAACCAAGAGTTTGCATGATGAGTGCTAATCTTAGACTCATAGCTGCGGATCTAATTATGGTAATTAGATGTCTAATCATTGTTTGGATGAGATCTATATAATAGACTCATGGTTGTATTGGAAAAGTGTGCTAGGGAGTAAGAGAGCATAATTATAAGCTCCTTCTGTGTGTGAGGTAAAGCAATGGTGCGTTCCTCCTAGTGCCACAGTACCAGGTGTGTTGGTGCTGGATTGGAGAGCCAGCTGGGTTCTTCAAGAGTGTAGGATCTTGGTCACAGTTGCATGGCCTATATAGGAGATCTACATGGTAAGTAAGATCGTTGATCTGCAGGTGTATGTGTGTGCAAGGTCGAGGTTCACAGGTGAATAGAACCATTGTTTGATTTGCAGGTGTGCAAGGTCATATAGACAGCAACACAACAGGTAGCAGTATCAGGCAGGATCTACTTGGAGTACAGGTGTGTACTCGGATAGAGCAAGAGGAAGGCAAGGGAGTTCCTTCCATAAGTATGGTCTGTTAAATTGCAGGTTGTTGCAGATTCATGGGAGATCTACTTGAAGTACCTTGAGTACTTGTGGAGCACGTGGAGTGCTTGTTGAGTGCGTGGAGCACTTGTGGTGTGCGTGGAGCATGGGAGGTGAACACCAACTCTGTATTTGAGTTGGGTGTTGGGACCTGTGAGAGGGAGAGCTTTGGGGAGGAGAATTACTGTTCACTTGAGGTGTGGGAAACCTCTGTAAGGTGGTGGAGAAGAAGTGGCATCTTCTTTATTGTATTCTTTTCTGTATAAAGTGTTAATACAAGTTGTGTATTGTCTCTCATATGCTGTGTTATTCTGAATTCTAGTTACTTGGTGAATCTGGTTAATTTCCGCATATTAAGTTGCTTGGTTTGGTAATCAAATTGTGTGCTTCCGGTTTATCCTCCTCCCAACATAAATGATTTAAATAAATTCTTATATGAATAAACCAAAAAATGAAATAAATCTAATATTATTAATCAAGTGGCCATATTGGAATCATGCTCAACATTCCCCCTTTTGATGCAAAGAGGAGTGATGCATATCATCTCATTAATTCTTCCATGAATATTATTTACCAATCCCTTGGTGAAAATATAAATAAATTTATATTTATTTATCAAAATATCAATAAAAAAGTTTTTATCATTTACCAAGTCTCTAAAAATATTATTTTTTAGTTCAATATGATTGGTTCTAATAAGAAAAACATATTTTTGGACAATTGTATTGCCCCTTTATTATCACAAA
Source organism: Torreya grandis (assembly GCA_037957365.1). Classification (NCBI taxonomy): domain Eukaryota; kingdom Viridiplantae; phylum Streptophyta; class Pinopsida; order Cupressales; family Taxaceae; genus Torreya; species Torreya grandis. Next base: position 184,402 of record JARHVA010005566.1, on the reverse strand, counting down.
ATATCTATGTTGGCTTAAGTTGAACATATCTAAAATAAACTAAGAGTATTGTTAGACATAATACTTATGTTAAATATGATTTAAGGGATACAAATTCATTTTAAATAGAATAAAATTCAACTATTAATTGTTTCTTTGAAGACCAAGAAACCAATCCACTTCCTAAAATGAAGCAATAACCTGAAGTTGACTTCTTGTCATTAAGAGATCCTCCCCAATATAAAATTAGAAATAAATAGATTTGAACCTTTAAATTAATACTATAATTACATTTACATATTAAATATTTAAAAATTATTTTTAATACTTGCAAATTCTTGAGTTACTATTTGTACATAAAACTAGAAGTTAGTGAAACCCTATAACTGATATCGAGTCTTGTCATAGCAAGATACATCAAACCTCCCACTAGGCATATAAAGGTTTTTTCATCAATTGAAGGAATTTCATCCTCTCTTATAATATTTTATCCACTTTCAATTGGAGTTTTTATGAGCTTTGAATCTTGAATAATATACTTCATTAATATGTCTTGGACATACTTAGCTTGAAAAATGAATACTTCCTCTTTCTATTGTTGGACTTTCATGACACTAAATAAATTCATAATTAAAATATTAGTCATTTAAAATTATAATTTCATATATTATTTGAGTATATTAAACATATCCATAGAGGTACCTATAAATATCAAGTCATATACATAGATACAAACATATAAAACATTAGAACCTAATACTTGTATATAAATATTTGGTTCATTTTGACTTGTTAAAAAGCCTTCATCCAATAGCCAAATATAAATTGTTGAGTATCAAGATATTTTATCTTAATTAAAACCATAAAAAGTATTTTAAAATCTATATACCCAAAATTATTTACTCTTAGCCTCAAAACTTTGTGGCCACCCCACATATACTTCTTAAATCATTCCATTTAAGAATGCACTCTTAACATCCATTTGATGGAGTTTTCATACTTTATGATTATATACAAAAATAAATAGTCTTATAGTATCCTAAAATTATATATGTTCATATGTTTCCTCATATTCAACTCCATATGTGTGTGCAAATCCTTTTGTAAATAGTTTAGCTTTTAGCTTGTCAACAATATTATGCGAGTCTTTACCCTCAAACTTATTCTTTTTTATGTAAATCATTGTAACATATGAATTTATAAGGATTTTGATATTAATTGTTTGAATTTTTAAATTGTAATGAGAATATTGTATGTTTTGTGTATTTAATATTTTATTTGAATCTTTATTTTTCTTTAGCAGTCATATTGAAAGGCAATTGATTTCTATTTACATGAAAAATAAGGAATATTTTGATTATATTTTTAATATAACTCATTATAAATTTTAGAAAGTATATTCATTATTTGTAATGATTATGTTTTATTAAATTACTTGTAAAATATGCATATGATTATATCCTTTGGGTTAAGTCATTTGATTTAACTACATTGAAATGGTTAACTTAATATTTTATCATGATTATTAGCATTTGTGTTAGAAATGAGTGGATTCATGTACAATATAGAATTAGTTGCATCAAATATTTTTTTATTGCATATGAATTTAAGGTTGGGTGCATGATATGATTTTTTGTATCCATTTTGATAAAGTGAAGTATGGATTCAATGGATTCAAATGTTATCATTCAGTTTAATTTGTTAAAAAAGGTAATAGTAGCATGATGAATGTGTTGTGCGAGTTTATTTGGTTTGGGTGTGTAGAAGTTTTGTTGAATTAAAATGAGGATTTAGTTTAGGTCTTAATTTATTTTAAATGTATAAATGCCTTGATGGATTTTAAATGAACTTGGTTGTCTTATGATTGATTATAAATTCATTGCGATATGATGTAAGTTAAGGATATTCAACTTATATATTTTA